>JARDYJ010000002.1:98385521-98598432 GCA_029215755.1 Spea hammondii | reverse complement strand
CAAAGGCATTTAATGATTGATAACTGGACGGAATTCTCCTGAATGTTCCGTACGGAAAAATGGAGGTGATAAACCCAGAAGCGTCTTAGGCTGTCTGGATCGCACCCTTCTCCAGCAGGCTGTGGAGTTAATTAAAAAGCTCCGTAGACACGGGGTGTCTGCCCCGAAGAAGTGGGTGGATGTTGGCAGACACCTTTGCTAGGAATGACTCCATCGAACTGGGGAATTTAGCCTCTAACCAGGCCAGGAAAGCATTCCTGAGGGTTGTCACTTGCTTTGGACCTCCAAAGCAAGGGCTCATTCTGTGTCAGGAGTATAGCAACAAAATTCAACTATGTGATATCAGGGGTCTCTGAAGATAACTTAGAGGGTACTGCAGGAGGTTACCCTGACTACAAGGCACAAAGTCACAAAAGGGGCTCACTCTAGGGTCTTCAGAACTAGCAAGAGTCAGGAGACTCCTAGTTAAATAACAGGGCTCACCAGCAAAGTAAAATACAAAGAAGCAGTTAACTGAGCAGGTATGAGGCTGGGAAATATGTGAGGCACACCAGAACCCAAAAATGAGGCTTGCAAAGTCCACAAACAGCAGGTAGTATGCAAATCACACTGCCAAGGTGAACCAAGATGGCAACGGAATCTCGAAATTTGAGATTTAGTTGACCCAACCAAACCAATCCAGTCCAATATTGACTGAAGTCAATCCAGAGACTAAGCTGTGAAGCTGGCCCCACCAAGATGGCCAGCGTAATCTGCGAACAACTGACCTGTCGGTAAGCATCAAAGAATGAGGAGGAGTTGGGGGTTTATATACTCTGTGATTGGTTCATTTTGGTGTTCTTTTTTTTAAGCTTTTCTTTGCTGCTACCGGTAGTTGCTGAGAGTAAAGAAAGTAATGCAAATATGAGCCTCCTGTCTTGCCTTAAAATGTATGCTTTTCCTACATTTCTATCATATTTGTGGTAGTGGTTTAAAAATAAAAACACATGTTATTGAAAGGAGAACGTGGAGATAAGTAACTAATTAAAATTAATATTGTTGGATATCATTGCATTTCCTAACTAAAAGAATTACTTTGTAAAATGGAAATAAAAATGGGTATTTCATTGTATTTTCTTTTTTGGAGGAGGGTAAGAGTCATCGTAAAGTTTAAGTAGTTATAAAAACTGTTTGGTGAACTTATAAATCTTTCTCTGTTTTAGGTCTCACATATGAGGAAGTTGTCAGCTTCATACCTCCCCCTCTTGACTCAGAAGAGATGGAATCTTGAGAATGTTCTGAAACGGTCCTAAATCACTGTGAATGTAGGGGATTACCTCTGCACACCCCTGCTGTCATACAAAGTGCCTAAAAGGCTGTGGGGTGTGGGATTTACACAGATCTTCTTATCTCTATATTTTGCTTTGCTGGCAACCTATATTTATATAGAATTTCTATGTAACTGTTGCATGCCCTTCAGATACCTGCTATTTTTCACAGTATATCCTGTTCATATCCCGATTTTTTTGTTTTGTTTTTTCAATGCATGTGTTGTATGTGGTAAAGGGGTTAGGTACATTGTCTGCCGTAGGTCCCGGTATCAGCAAGCTGCACCAATACCGATATGGGTGCAAAATCTACAGCTGGATGTTGTAAGAAGCAAGTTGGCTTCTTTCTTGTTTTCCACAGCAGTTCATTACTCCAAATATCTTTTATACATATATATTACTTTCACCTATAGAAATCAGACTTGGGTTTGGTTTTAGTAAACCATAAACAGGCAACATTTTAGCATAAACGTGTGCATTATTAGTTGGCATACCTTAACAAAATGTACTCTGGTATCACGGCTTCAATCCAAGATGATATTGCGTAAGTGTAGAATTCTAAACTAAATACATCTGCTTCCATTAAAGACACATCCCAGCTGTTTTGTTATGCCATCAAGACTTTAAATATTTATTTCTTAATTTTAAGATTAAGTCAGGAGACTGAAAAAAATGTTTTTATATATTTGACACCATATTGAAACTACATCTAGATTTTATTTAACTGCATTTGTTATAAGACAATTATAGTTGTAAAACAGTGCAAAAATGAGTTGGGCACCGTAATTCAAAGTACTCAAGGACAAGCTCATGTAACAAAATAATTGTTTTACTGCTAAAAATATTATAAGATACATTGTTGATGCTTCTGTGCCAAAATGGTATACCAAACATTTATTGCGGAATATGTGGGTGACTTAAAGAGAAATAGTCTTAAGATCTAAGCTTGCAGAATCTTTATCTCTCAGATATTGGCTATTGTCTTAGCACACTTCTACACAGCATACTGTTACTGCATGGGTGTAATTCTTTGCCCAGTAACTGAATCTCCATTGCCTTCATCCGCTAAATTACCTCATCATGCTCAAGACCCTAACCCTTTATGAAGAGAATCAGAACTGGACTACTAAGTCATAGAATTCTAACCGATGTATCAATTGTATTTTTCAGATGTAGAGCATTATGAACACAATGAAGTGATGCAATACAAATTTTGAATTTACTAACTGCTTTTGTGTCAGTCATTATTTAAAGGTAACTTTGCCCTACCCTGATGTGGATCCTGAAATTTTGAAACACATCCTTTTGGTCTATTTGAAATTGCAAATCATTTTAAATATTTTGATATTAAAATTGTATTTATGCCACATATATCTAATATTGATTTGAGAAATGTAAGCAATTGAATTTTTTGTTATGCTTTAACTCTTGATGACAATTGACAGTCCGAGCCTGTCATGCACTACCATCCAGTTAGTGACAATTGACGTGCCAGGACCGTCATGGCTTTAAACGGGTGCAGAAAGATCTACGTTTGCTTTCTGCACCCAAACAGTGTTGCAGTAGTGCCTCGATGTTGAGGCATTCAGCAACATTGAGATTGGCAAGAGGTCAGCGATTGCCTTCAATGGTATCTCTGAAATGCCTCGATATCGAGGCATTCAGCAACACCAAACACCCACCCTGGGACGCGCTGTGACCGCTCCAGAGAGTGATCACAACCGCACCTGCAAGATGTTGTCACTCGCAAGATGGCTGCACGTCCTTAAAAAAAAAAAAAAAAAAGTTATTAGTAAAATAAATGGTAAAAAAAAAAGTAATTGTCACGGAGCTGGATAGTCCGAGCGACTACCTCCGCTGACTTGTGCTCCCTTTGCCTGGGACAACACACTTTCCCCGATTTCCCAGTCACTAGCCGAGACTCAGTGTAGGGTATAACCAAAACGAAGACTGATTTATTTTAGACACACAGGGCTGGATATATTCAGCAAAACACACATTAACATAAAACAAGATATTGGGATACAAACCACCCCCTTAATCTGCCTCCCAGAGACAACAGGGGCAGTAATGAGATTAATAATACAATAGGGTCCCAACCTCCATTATGTATTACTGGCCGAAACTGGTTCCAGAGATAGGCTGTAGTGGTGGAACTTGGGGGGGGGGGGGGCGACTTAAACAACATATTAGTACACCATGGGGTGGGTCTGATATTAAACTAAAACAATCCATGGTTGCAGATCCTGGCTGTCTGTCTGGCACTCAGCAAGTGATGGGATGATATACTGCTGGGGGTAGCCACAGAAGTCTTTACAAAGTCAGGGCCTGTAGTCAATAGGGAGGAGGCTGGCTCTCAGGCTTCTCCAGTGGCCCCAGTGATGGAGGGTTCCGTCACAGTAATAAAAAGTTTTTTCCCGGACCAACATCCTCAGATGTAAAATCTATTAAATCCACAATCTCTAGATCTGGTTGCGGTGTAAAGTCAAATAGCTCCGGTATCGGATTTGGGTTAGCTGCCCAGTATCCCTGTGACTCAGGGGTGGAGACCACTGTCCCATCCACCCCGCCTGGGTCAACCTTCTCAGACGACCACTCCATAACATCCACAAAATCCATGTACACTGGGGCATTCTGTTGAACACGGTCAAACAGTTTTAAGTGCCTTCTCCAGTTCCCACTCATGTGTAATTAAAAAGTCTAAATCACCTCTCAGTCCTAGTGCATCTGGGAGGTCCAACTCCCTTAAATCCCGGATGTCCTCAATCTGCCACCCCGCTGTACTGTCGAAGTCCGGATCCTCCTGAAGACTATCCCATAATAATCCCGGGCCGCTGCAGTCATGGCCCTCTGGAGTACATTCTTTCACAATTCCCCAATATGCTTGCTCTGCATGCCACTGCAGAGCCCAATACCGATTTTCCAGCTCTACCTCCTGTTGGACCAGCTTGTCCTACTCGGATTCCCATTGCTCCTGGGGTTGCTGTCCCAGGAATGACATCCGTAGTTCCCGCTGGTCTCTAATCCTTTGTGTGGAGCTTGGAAGGCACTGACCCCAGCGTATAACAGCCTCCTGGAGGGCCACCTGCCATAATGACCCTCAAACCAGTTGCCTCAGTTTCTGTTATTGTTCTGTAGGCAGAGCAGTGGTGTAGCAGGAGAGGATGACCTGCAGTAGCCCCTGGAATTCTGATGTCACATCCATGTCTTTGTCAAGGCGACTGAAGTCTGCCGTCTTGATGCTCAATCCCGGTAGAAAGGAAGTGTCCTTCAGACTAAGAAGCAATCCCCCCTCTGCCACCAATGTCACCGAGCTGGATAGTCCAAGCGACTACCTCCTGACTTGTGCTCCCTTAGCCTGGGACACTATTTTCCCGGTTTCCCAGTCAGTAGCCGAGACTCAGTGCAGGGTATAAACCAAAACAAAGACTGCTTTATTTCTCACACACAGGGCTGGATATAGCCAGCAAACCACACATTAACATAAAACAAGATATTGGGATACAAACCGCCCCCTTAATTTGCATCCCAGAGACAACTGGGGCAGTAAAGGGATTAACAGTACAATAGGGGTCCCAACGTCCACTGTCTATTTCTGGCCCAAATCAGTTCAAAGGTTTGGCTGGGGTAAATGTCTGTAGTAGTGGAACTGGGGGGGGGGGATCTGACTTATACAACATTGAAGTAAAACAATGGCAGTCACTTTTTGCAGATCCTGGCTGAAAATCCCCTCAGCAAGTGATGAGATGATATACTGCTGGGGGTAGCCACACAAGACTTTACAAAGTCAGGGCCCACAGTCGATAGGGAGGAGGCTTTCAGGCCTCTCCAGCGGCCCCAGTGATGGAGGGTTCCGTTACACACACTAGGAAGTGCATGAGATCACACACAGATGTGTGTGTGTATATATATATACATTAGACATGCATTTTTAGCTACATAATATGTACTTATCTCTTTGAAGTAAAGACTATGATTGAAATATGATTTCAAAATAACAGCTGAACTGGTAGCCCCATTTACACCCAGTCTATGAAATGATCCTTCATTTCATGTATTTTAGTGAAAACAGCCTGTGCCCCCCTAGGGAGCACCCCCAGTTTGAAAGGCTGTATAAAAAATAACCCCTAATTACCCACCTCGCTAACAGGTTTGTAGAGGCTTACACACCTGGAAGAAATATCTGTGTGGATGAATCCCTGATCAAGTATAAGGGAAGGTTAGGATTCAAGCATTATATTCCTTATAAGCAGCCCAAGTATGGAGTCAAATTGTAGAAGCTGTATACGCAGGCTCTGCGGGCATAAGAGGAAAAGAATAGCCTCTTTGATCCTCCAGGTTGCACAGAACATCTGGGAACCAGTTCCAAGGTTGTTTGGGACCTAATATTTCCCCTATGAACAAAGGCTACTACTTGTTTGTAGACAACTTCTATACAAGCGTCCCTTTGTTCAAGCTGCTGTATTGTTTTGACACAACACAATATCTGGCATGAACCCAGCTACGAAAGGGGGAGACCTCAGCTCTGCATTGACGTTCAGGGACAGAAAGGGCGTGTGCATGCTAAGCATCATCCACAATGAGAGGACTGCGGAGGTGTTTGTGACAGAGCTGGGGTCACCGGTGTGCCAGTGTGCCTCAGGACCTGTAATAAGGACATGTGTGGCGTTGATCAGTCAGGTTAGCTCCTACAGCCCAACCTCATTATGAGAAAGGCAAAGGCCTGGTACAAGAAGATTGCAATTTATCTGATGCAAATTGCAGCCTACAATGTTTTTTTTCCCCGAGTACAACACGGGTGTCGAAGGGGAGTAGAAAATATATAATAACTTAGCATTTACATATACAAATAATAAATAAGGGAGAGAATAAGGTGGAAGTTACAGTAGAGATGATATGATCACTGGGAACAATGGGTTCCTGGATCTGGTTGCCTTCTGTGGAAGTACAGAACATGAGAGAGATAGGGCTTCGCAACTTGATATTCTTGGAGCCAGGGAGGTAGGAGTTGGTGTAGTGGAATCTGGACAGAAAGAGAGACCATCGAGCTCAGAGAGGGTTGAGTCACTTGCCATCACTGATGTATCGAATATTTTTATGTATGGTGATTGGTGTACGTGACCCCACCAAAAGTTAATTTGATCAGTATCACTGTTTTTGTGGGTATTGTTTTTTTACTACTTTGTTAAAAATTAGAGTTGCAATACCATCATACCAAATGTAAATATAATGTATATATGGAAAAATAATGTAAATATGGAAAGTCTATATAAATGATGTATTTCTGAATTGATACATTTTGAGGGACTGTTCTGTGAATTTCACCAATTCCCAAAAAGCAAATGGGTAACTACTACCAAAACACTCAATTTTAGAAGGGCAAACTTTGACGGGCTCATGGAATGTTGGCTATGGAATGTACCGTATTTGCTCCATTATAAGACGAGGTTTTTTTCAGAGAAAATGCAACCTCCGCTGCTGCCGGCAGTTCTGCCGGGGCTTTTATGATAGAGCACCGACATCACATGACCGTCCGGTGCTCCACCATAGAAGCCCTGGTGGAAGTGCTGATGTTTGCATGTTTGTAGCGAATAAAATAGTCTTGTACACTTGGGCAACATATATAAAACTTCAGCATGTAGTAAAATGGTGCAGATAGGTAACTGAACCTAGGATATACATTAATATAATGAATATTGCACCATAGCAACATTATAGAGATAAAGAAAAAAATTTGACCATATTAAAAGTGACATAACCCTAAATCATTGTTTAATGCATTTGGTATTAAGGTTTTTAGGACATAAATCCATTTCATTTCTGCCTTTCCCAATATAATAACATTGCCACCTCTCCAAAATGTATTTATTTTTGTGATCCCTATATCATTACATAAGTTATGGTGGGTAAAAGGTGATGGAAACCCTTCCACTAAAATTTAAGGGGTAGTAGAAGTATTATTAAACACTCATCTACAGACACCAGACAAGCCAGAAGGCTTGCTTTTCCCTCAGAAATCTCATGGTGCTTTCACAACCACAAGGGATTCTGGGTAGGCACATGCAAATAAGGTTAACAATTATCACCTTTGCCTCTATATCCACTTTATACATGGATTCCTTGAAAGTAATTGCCCGCTGTACAAGACAGCCTTTAGACAAAACTCAGGAAGAGGTACAATAGCCAAATCACCACTCATGGACAGCTGTTTCGTCCTTCATGGGACTCGTCAGCATGAGGTTGTGATACTGGCTTAATGTGATCCCTATAAAATCAAGGTCTCTGGGATCCCCATTGTGATATGTTGCATAATGTGAAGAAACACTGTGATTAGAAACACAGTTTCTGATATTTCACAAATGCTCTTCCACTCTTATATGTAATGGTCGTGTAGTCCACATGTAGTCCTCGTGTAGACAGCTCAAGATGTATATGAAATTTTTTTCGGTGGCAGGTGATTTGTTGTCTGATGGGTGATATTACGGTACTCAAGAGATGTTGCTCAACACATATCCAGGTGTTGTTTGACAGTGACATATACCAGGAGCTGACATTTTTTAACTAAAGTACAATTTGTATAGGGAAAAAAACCCAAAATAAATTACTACCACAAAGTTTGACAAAAGGTGGTAGTATAATTAGTGCATGGAAAGGGTTAAAAATAGCATTTAATGGGGGCGTGGCTTGCCTTGCTCGAAGATGGCAGCTTGAGCCTTTAGCTCCGCGGCAGACTCCCTATAATCCGCGTCCATCCGACACTACGGGTAAGCAGAAACGCTCATCCCAACACCACGATACCCCTGACACCCGACCCAGGTCAACTGGGAACTCGCTGCGGGCTTACTTCCAGACCCCCACGGTCCTGGATATGCAGCCCCCATCACCCAACGTGGTGCCTTCGCCCGTGAGCACGGCGACTTCAGACGAGGCCCCGCACTCACCCCTTCCGGCACCCACCACATCTTCGGCTGCTGACCTGCAGGAGCTGTTCCGTTCTTTACCCACGAAAGCGGACTTCAGCAACTTGATTGTGGAAGTCAAACGCCTTACACAAGGAGGTGGCGGCCCTCCGGGCGGACATCACAGGAGTGGAACAACTCACCTCCCGCTTGGAAGACTCGCACGCTCAGGTGGCCCGCCAACTGAAGGAGCTGCAGCACTCGTCTCACCAACTGACGGGACTGGCGGTTGAGCTCCGGCGCTCCGTGGAAGACCTCGAGAACAGAGGTAGGCGAAACGACGTGAGGGTGTGGGGTCTGCATGAATCAGAGGGCCCGGAAGACCTACGGGCCTTACTGCAACGGCTCTTCAACACCCTGCTAGGCCGTGCCCCAGACTCCCTTGTGCGCCTGGATAGAGCTCACCGCGCACTGAGACCACGCGGTAGGCCCACAGATCCACCCAGAGACATATGTTGTTTTCAAGACTTTATTTTAAAGGAGGGGGTCATGGATGCGGCACGTAACAAACGTACTTTTACATTTGAGGGCCAAACTCTGGTGCTTTACCAGGATCTCTCCCCTATCACGCTGCGTAACCGGCTGGCGCTGAGACCGTTCACGTTGCTGCTCCAGGACCGGGACATCAGGTACCGCTGGGGATTCCCCTTCCAATTGGCCATCATACATGCTGGCTCCACTTTCTCGGTGCGTAAACACAGTGATGTTGCAGAGGTGGCTTCGGCCCTCGGGTTACCTGTGCCGCAGGTTCCGGACTGGGCTCTATTGGATGTTGCCCCAGCGTTTCTGCCTCGAGCTGTTCCCCCTTTGGCTCCACGCGAGACGCTGCTACCGCGACGCTCATGCCAGAGACGCGGAGGGACCATGGACGACAGGAGAAATGCTTCGCTCGCGCGCCAGGAGTGATGGAGCTCCTCTATCGGCCCGTCACCTGACTGCTGTTACACCGTTACGTTACCACCATAAGGTTGTTTTTTGGGGGGGGTTTTCTCGCGCATGTTCTTAAGACTAATTGCTGGTGCGCCACCCATGTGCTAGACTGCTGCACTCTCGCTGCCACTTACACGTTCCGGAGCGCACCACTGCTAATGATCACTGTCGACGGACCTGCCATTATGGGCCGCCACTCTTGCATGACTTTCCTGCGCTTTAATGTTCATATTACACTGCTCTATTGATCCTAAGGCTGTGCCTTGTTGTTCATGCTGATACTGATGCTTTCTTTCCTGAGCTGTGCCTTTCACGGGCTGTGACGCGCAAATGTCTTGTCCCAATCTTGTCTCGTCCCCTGCTTGTCGTTTGCTGAGATCGCGCTCGCTCTACCCACATCACCTATCGGCACGTGGCCGCGGTTTTCACTAGGGGGAAATTATTTTATTTTATTACATTTTTTTTTTCTTTTTTTTTTTTTCCCCGCGCATGTTCTTAGGACTAATTGCTGGTGCGCCGCCCATGCGCTAGACTGCTGCGCTCTCATTGCCGCTTACACGTTGCGGAGCGCACCGCTGCATATGATCACTGTCAACGGGCCTGCCATTATGGACCGTCACTGTTGAATGACTTTCCTGTACTTTAATGTTCATGCTACACTGCTGTATTGATCCGTAGGCTGCACCTTGTTGTTCATGCTAATGCTGATGTTTTCCTTCCTGAGATGTGCCTTACTCTGGCTGTGACACGCTGATGCATCGTCCCATGTTTGTTGTTTGCTGGGGTCGCGCTCGCTCTTAACAAACCCCACCCCGGCACGTGGCCAGGGTTTTCACTGGGTTTTTTTTTTGTTTTTTTTTCCCTCTTTCTTTCCACCTATAATGCGCGCATATGCAACTGATTAGTTATTTGGTGTGACAGCTACACCCTGGGCTGTTGCGCTATCGTTCTACCTTACGCTCTACGGGGCGCCATGCTGCGCCTAATTAAAGCCCACGGGCTTGACCTTGTGGGCCATTGTTATTACATGTTTGTCTCCTGTACTTTTCCGTTCATGTTTACACCGACGTGCTCCTCCTAACTCTGTCCTTTGCAATTCATGCAGGTCGGGTGGTGGGGGGGTTGTCGTGATTTTCCTGCATATAGAAATGGCGTATCGAACTGACGCTATGGTTTGAGTTGTTCCCGGATGGTTACGTTCACTGAACATATATATGTGAGTTACGGCTGCGGAGTAATGTGGAGTTTATTTTCTATTCTTTTTCTTTTCAATTCAATTCTTTTTGACGCTTTCCACCTTGCTGCTGCTCTGAGCGGGGCTTCTATAACCCCCTAGCAGGTCCGACTCCGTTTTGTTTGGGCGCCTGGCCTTTTTGCCACCGCCCTTTCCGAAAACTGCTGTTACGCGCTTATTGCGCTAGTTCCAGTTTGTGTTCTGTGTGATCCCCCCCCCCTGTGTAGTGCATCCTCCCCTAACCCTCCTTCCTTGTTAGTCGGTGCCTCTCCCTTTCCCTTCTCCCACTTTACGCCTCCTTTCACGCCTCCCTATCCCTCCTTTTTTTTTTTTCTCTTCCTTTTCTCCCCTCTCTCTTTCCTCTCGCTTCACCTCGCATCTCTTACGCCCTCGCTCACTTTTCTAACCTCCCGACATGCCCCATCTGGCCACTGCCTTTCGTGCGACGAATTTGGTCGCCCTTAGCCTAAACGTCAGGGGCCTTAACACACCGGAGAAGCGGTCGAGGGTCTTTCGGACCCTCTGCAAAGCAGACCCTTCTGTGGTATTCCTCCAGGAAACCCACTTTCGTGCTGGCAGTGCCCCTCCGTTTCGCCATCCGACCTTCCCGCAGATATACACGAGTAACTTTTCGGACTCTAACTCACGTGGCACGGCTGTCATGCTCTTCTGTCGTGTTCCCTTTCTCTTGTCTACTCTTAAGGTAGATCCTGGTGGCAGGTATACGTTTCTCAAGGGTACTATTCACGACCAGATGTTTACTTTCGCTTCGGTATATCTTCCCAACAAGGGGCAGTGCTCTGCCCTGTCCCGTATCCTCCGTATCCTTATGGAATTCAAGGAAGGAATTTTAATTGTGGGGGGAGACTTTAATGTTGCCCCGGACCCTAGGGCAGACTCCACCACACGCCCATCCCCTACTCCGCCACCCCATGTCAAACAATTCAACTCCATCTTGCGACGGTACCGGCTTGTTGATTGCTGGTGAGCGTTTCACCCGGGTGAACGGGACTTCTACTCCTGCTACTCTGCTCCGCACCGGTCATATTCCCAGATTGACCTGTTCTTGATGGAATACTACCACCTGGGCCAAGCAGAGGGGTGCTCTATTGGCGCTGCTGAGATATCGGATCACTCTCCGGTGACTTTGCGACTTCAGGCACACCTTTACAGGCCAACTACTACCTCCTGGCGCCTTAATGACTCCCTCCTGTCTGATGACGATGCCGTCCAGGCTGCCTCTGAGCTACTGACGCATTTTTTCCTAGATCATGCCGACTCGGAGGTGCGCTGCCCCGCTGTTTGGGAGGCTCACAAGTGTATGGTCAGGGGGCTCTTTATCAGTAAAGCTTCTCACCTTAAGAAACTCCGGTCCCAGGAGATCTCTGACCTCTCTCAGCGTATAGCGGATGTGGATGCTCTCCACAAACGCACTTGCGATGACCGCACTTATCTTGAGCTGCTCATGTTGCGGCGGCGCTTGACTACTTTGCTCAACCATGACTACCAGGGATCGTTCCTTCGCACTCGTTCTCTATTTTATGAGCATGGTAACAAGAGCGGTCGCCTCCTGGCCTGGGCACTACGGTCCAAGCAGCAGTCTCTTTATGTTAGTAGGATCAAAACTCCTGGGGGGCTGGTCTCCTGTTCTCCCACTGACATAGCCGACTCTTTTTGCCACTACTACCGCTCCCTATATAATCTCCCCACTGGCTCCTCTGGCACCAGTCGGGAATCTCTCATACGTGACTACTTAGAGAAGCATATTTGCTGTAAACTGACTGTGGAACAGTCGGCGGCGCTGGAGGAAGAGATTGGGGCTGAGGAAGTGTGGGCAGCAATGAAGTTGATGATGACTGGCAAGGCTCCGGGACCAGACGGCCTCCCCCTGCGGTACTACCGCGCCTTCTGGGAACAGTTGAAGGCTCCATTCACGAATCTCCTTAATGATATACGGCTGGGGGAACTCTTACACCCCCATTCGCTGATGGCGACAATTGCAGTGCTGCCTAAGGAAGGAAAGGACACCCTGCTGTGTCAGAGCTACCGGCCCATATCTCTCTTGAACACCGACTTAAAAATCTTTGCTAAAGTGTTGGCTGCTAGGCTGCAGGGTGTGTTGGGCTCCTTGATTCATCCTGATCAGTCTGGTTTCATAACGGGCAGGGAGGGTCGCGACGGGACTTACAGAGCATTAAATTCGATCCACGTTGCCCAGGCGACGGGACAGAGGGTTCTCCTCTTGTCAACGGACGCTGAAAAAGCGTTCGACAGGGTGGCATGGGACTTTCTGTTCCAGACTCTCCGGACTATGGGCTTTGGTCGGTTCTGGCTCCACTGGGTCATGTCGCTGTACTCTGACCCGTCTGCGCGAATTCGACTGAATGGAGCTCTAACGGATTCCTTCTCAATCCGCAACGGCACCCGGCACCCTCCTCTTTGCCATCACTTTGGAGCCCTTCTTGCAGGCTGTTCGGAGTGCAGGCATCCACGGCCTGACCTGTTCTGGTCGTGAGCTGAAGGTGTCAGTGTATGCGGATGATCTACTATTTGTGATCTCACAACCGGTAGTCTCTCTCCCTCACGTCCACGATGCGTTGCGGGTATTTGGTACCCTCTCTAACTTTAAAATCAATGTTGACAAGTCCGAAGTCATGGATGTTTCTTTGTCCACGGCTGAGTCCCGCGCTGTTGGCGCTTCCTTCCCATACAGATGGTGTAGTGATCTTCTGAAATATCTAGGAGTCTGGATCCCGAGGGACCTCCCTTCCACTTACAGATGGGATCTTTCCCATGTCTCATGGCATGGGCGTGTTAGTGTAGTTAAGATGAACATCCTCCCGAGGATATTGTATCTCTTTCAGACACTGCCGGTGGTCGTTCCGAGCTCCTTTTTTTCGGAGCTCCGTGCGCTTGTGACCCACTATGTCTGGAGGGGAAGGCGCCCTCGGTTGAGTTATGCGGTGCTCACACGTTTGAAAGAACATGGGGGACTCTCGCTGCCTGATTTTTTCGGATACTATTGTGCTACTCATCTCTTGCTTATGCTTGAATGGAAGTTTAGTCCTCCTCTAAGCTTTGGATAGACATGGAGCAATCTGACACACCGTTCCTCCTCGCCGGCTGTCTGGGGCTTCGCTCCGGGGTCCTCCAGCCCTCCGCTTGCCCGAACCCTTTTGTGCGGGCTACTTTGGGGGTCTGGCACAGACGGCGGGTTGGCAGTGTGCTTTCCTCCTTCCCTTCCCCGCTTACCCCCCTTGCTGGGAACCCGGATTTCACCCCGGGACTGGAGAGGGGGTATCTTGACTCTCTTACGCTGCCTCTGAACGCTACCTTGTCGGCCATGTGGGATGGTTCCGCTCCCTTGCCTTTTGAACAAGCTGCCCCTGCTGCCACTGGCACTATGCTGCAGCGCTTTCGTTACGCGCAAATAGCGCGTTATGTCCGGTCAGTACCGGGCAAGCATCATTTTACCAGACCTCTTACCCCATTTGAACAACTCGTCCGACGACCCTGTGTCCCAAGAGGGGGAATCTCTGTCATTTATCGCATACTATTGGAAAGAGACTCTGTGGTCCCTCCAGTATTCATGGGATGCTGGGAGGCCGATCTTGGGGAAACGCTCTCGGAGCACCGGTGGCTGAAGGTGTGCGTCTTGACGCACAAATGCTCCATTGCGACTCGTTATCAGGAAACGGCCTACAAGCTGCTGTCCCGGTGGTATAGAACTCCGGAGGCAATAAGCCGGGTTGTGCCGGGGAGTGATCCTGTCTGTTGGAGGTGCGGAGAGGAGAGTGGCACCTATTTGCACATGTGGTGGAGCTGCAGTAAGCTCCAGCCCTTCTGGATTGGGGTTTTCCGTTGTATGGGGGAAATCTCGGGTGAGACGATCCCGCCTTCCCC
This sequence comes from Spea hammondii, assembly GCA_029215755.1. Lineage (NCBI taxonomy): Eukaryota > Metazoa > Chordata > Amphibia > Anura > Pelobatidae > Spea > Spea hammondii. Next base: position 98,584,099 of record JARDYJ010000002.1, on the reverse strand, counting down.
GTGCTTTGGGCTCCTACTTCACTCTGAGAGGTCACTGGGTTCTATGAAGCGATCCGTCCTCCGCCACCTTCTCAACGCGGCTCGTAGCCTTATACCGCTTTATTGGAAGTGTCCTGTAACCCCTCCCCTGCGTCTGTGGGTTTCGCGAGTGGAGGAGATCAGGGTCTTAGAGGAACTGATCCACCTGGCGTCGGACAGGATGGAAGCGTACACGGGGACGTGGGCATGTTGGCTTTCCTTCCTCTCCTCTCCTGTGCTTGTGTCGTTACTTCGACAGTGAATCTTGATTTTCTCGCTACCTGCTTATCTTACTCTCCCTCCTTCTTTTCCGCGTGTGTTGGTTTGTCTACCTTTACGCAGCGTACCTTTAGAGTGACATGGACTTGTGGCGCTTCCAAATTTGATCTTGGCCTCCATTTATTATTATTTATTATTATTATCCTTTATTTATATAGCGCCAACAGTTTACGCAGCGCTTAATACAATACATAAATTCAAGGGATATGACAAGACAAGAATTGACAGACTAAGACAAACCGATACATTTGGTGGAGAGAGCCCTGCTCGCAAGCTTACAATCTAGAGGGAAATGGGGTGACAAACATAAGGCATAGAGAAAGGGTGAGAGGTATTGTGGGGGTTGTATCGATGACAAGGAAGTTCTAGCAGCTAAGATGGTATGCTTCTCTGAAGAAGTGGGTTTTTAGATGTTTCTTGAATGTTGGGAGGGAGGGAGAATGCTGAAGGTTCCTTGGGAGAAGATTCCAGAGATATGGGGCAGCTCGAGTGAAATCTTGTAGACGGGAAAAGGAAGAGGTGATGAGTGAGGAGGAGAGCCTTAGCCCATGGGAGGAACGTAGGGATCGAGTAGGAGAGTATTTGCTAATGAGGTCAGAAATGTACGGAGGAGCAGTATTATGGATGGCCTTATATGTCAGTACCAGGATCTTAAATTTAATTCTAAAGGTAATTGGGAGCCAGTGGAGGGTTTCACAGAGGGGGGAAGCAGAAGAGGAGCGACGTGCAAGGAAGATGAGCCTAGCAGCCGCATTAAGGATAGACTGTAGAGGAGAGAGTCGAGACAGTGGAGTGCCAACCAGAAGAGTGTTGCAGTAGTCAAGACGGGAAATGATAAGGGAATGAACCAGGGTTTTTGTGGATTCTTGGGTGAGGAATGGGCGGATACGAGAGATGTTTTTTAGGTGCAAGCGGCAGGATCTGGCGAGGGACTGAATGTGAGGGATGAAGGAGAGGTTTGAGTCAAGGATGACCCCAAGGCATCGGGCCTGGTTAGTAGGAGAGATAGTCGTGTTGTTAATGGTGATAGAGAATTCAGGTAGTGGAGTGGAGATGGAGGGAGGGAAGATAATGAGTTCAGTTTTAGAAAGATTAAGTTTCAGGTAGTGTTGTGACATCCATGAAGAAATAACAGACAAGCAATTGGTAATACGGGACAGTTCGTTGATCGCCTCCTAAACGCTTTTAAAACGGGCGTCTGCCGCCATACAATGTATCGCGGATGTTGACGGCCCGGGGAGGGGCCAGAGATGGCCCCTAGTGCCGATCGTGGCGTTGCTGAATGCCTCGAGGTTGAGGCATTACAGCAACGCCGTTTGGGTGCAGAAAGCGAAAGTAGATCTCTTTCTGCACCCGTTTAAAGACGTGCCGGTCCTGGCACGTCAATTGTGGTTAACGACTTGATTTTCCGTGACGTGCCTGGACCGGCAATTGTCATCAAAGGGTTAAAGTGAGAAAAAGTGGGGTTTTAGTTATTTATTTATTTTTTTTATAGGAAAATTTAACTGAAGAAAGCCCTTCTTGTTCTGAACCAATAGGGTCGCTCGTACAGACTGTTAAACTCCTGGTGCCGTAACTTGTCCGGCAGATACCATTGGTCTCTGCCAGGTAAGTTGCTGCATTAGGGTTTTAAAAGTCTGTACGAGCGACTCTGTTGGTACAGACTTTTAGGCTCCTGGTGCAGTAACTTGTCCTTCTGTGAACTGCCGTGATGCCAAGGTAAGTTAGAAGGGGAAGGGACCGGGGAGAGTGGTAGACGAAGACGATCACGAAGATCTTCGTGGTGTGTGTCTTCGTCTACGTTTTACCGCCGCTGTCTTCTCTTCGGCGTGTCTTCGGAACGAACACGAAAACGCGCTCTTCGTGTTCGTTTTCATGTTCGCCCGAAGACGAATGCACAAGTCTAGTTAAAACAGACTCAGTCCCAAAGGGTACAAAAAGTAAAAAACAGCCTGGTCCTTAAGGGGTTAAAGAACCTGAATATAAGTTCAATTACTTTTATCAAATGCTGTTAAAATATTTCTCTATCTCTCCCCCCCCTTCTCCCTCTTCTCTCCAAACTGTGCACTTTCTAATTGCCTACACTTGTATAGCCTGGGACATGTAAGGAAATTCAATCTTTGTTTATAATTTTATTAATATTTTTATTACAAATTAGACAAAATGTTTTACACCCTACCAAATGAGTTATTAGACCTTCCTTTTTGCTTTCACTACAATGATATCATTAAAAGATAACCTATTAAGGCTTAAGAGCATTCCTTTAAGAATAATTTTTAAACTTGAACGGAAATTCATTTTTTATTAACACTGTTTTTTTTTAGAAAAGAGGGTAAAAGAAGATAGTCATTATGTTCACGCACATTTTTTCCTCTCTCTCTCTCTCTCTCTCTCTCTCTCCCTCTCTCCCTCTCTCCCTCTCTCTCCGCTAAATGGAGTGTCACAAGCAAGCCGGCTTGGTACACAGAGGAGGTAGTCACACAAGCCAGGTATCAGTACACGGAGGAGGTAGTCACACAAGCCAGGAATTGGTACACAGGATAACAATATAGGAGAGAACTGCTAGCATGTCTGAACACGAAGATCACACAAGGGTAACTGCAAGCAGGACTTATGGACATTTAAATCTGGTGCCACACAAAGCCACGCCCCCCCAAGCAGGGCTCAGGCCCGCCCAAGCAGAAACGCCCCCTGTCAGTCATCAGACCGGATGCATCCCCTGTCAGTCTCTCCCTGGCTGCCAGGAGACAGACAGCGTGCAGCAGAGACTCGTGGTCTGCTGTTTTGCCGCTAGAGGAAGAGACGGCCTCTGGACAAAGCTTCCCCCGGAGGAAATGTAAGTTGTGACACTTAATACTTCACAAAAAAGATACAAGCAAAAATTCAAATTATAATGGTCCAGGAGACTTATTGGAGAAGGAATGAAAGAATAAGATGGCATGAGAAACGCCTCAAGAGATGTGGAGTTGCTATCGTCTCTAAAACCCTCCAGGTAGACACTACATTTAAAGATATAGATCCAGAGGGAAAATGCATGATTGTGTAGTTAATGGAGAACTACATACTTCTTCTTTTTTTTTTTTTTTTTGCAGATATATTTTATCCATACCCATAAACGATATGATAAAGCCGGGAGGAGAAGGGAAACAAAGTAACGTGTTGAAAATATACACAGCTCACACAGCAACAATCTTGGAGTGGAGAGGTATGAATAACATAGACAGCGATTGTATGATACAGGGTATTCATGAAAAAGCCAACATAAGGCAATATGCATTAAATATCAACACATAGCATAACATGAGCAATGGAAATCCACAGGAGAAAAGGGGCCAAAGAGGCGTAGAGAGAGAGAGTAATGACAGAGATTGTAGGAGCACCCAGCTTCCAAAACTTTGCAACAGCTAGATGGACTGCTGCACAAATTCGGAAAATTAAACGATGGGCCGGTTTGGTCAATGTGTCCAATGGGTAGTTTCTGCAGAGAAGGGCCGTCCAGGGTTCGGGTTGCAAGCGTACACCAAGGGCCTCACTTAATTTGTCAAAGAAGCAAAACTAGAGAGGCATAACCTGAGGACATGTCCACCATGTGTGTAGAGGGGTCTCCTCCTCAGCGCAACCCCTGAAGCAAAGAGGGGAGTGTTCGGGAACAGGCGATGAAGCCTGGAGTGCGTAAGATTCCAACGTGAAAGTACTTTAAAGCAGTTCTCCTGCACCAGGGTACATGCGGTGACCTTCCAAACATTTTCGTTTATATCTCTCCCCAGTCGGACGGCTCAAGCGCCTGGCCCAGGTCTGTCTCCCACCGCTGTTCAAACAAGGGTGATGACGGAAACGTAATCCCCAATATGTGATTGAGCAACTGAGAAATTGCACCTCGCGGTTTGTGGGGTTGTCGGCTTGTCTGTTCATAAAACGTCGGTATGTGGTCTGGGTGGTGCTTCAGAAAGAGGAGGACGAAATGCGAAAGTTGGTGAAATCAGAAAGTTTCTGCCGCAGGGAGGTCGTAGTGAGAAGCTAGTTTTTGAAAAGAGTAGGGTTTATCATTCAGAAGCAGGTCCCCTATCGTGACAAGGCCCTTCGAGATCCACCACTGAAACGGGCAAACTTGCTAACCAGCGGGGAAGTCCAGATTCTGGAAAAGCAGAGTCAACCGAGAACCCCGATTGGTAAGTCGAAACTGGTGTCGCGAGTGGTACCGCAGGAGAAGGGAATGTGACAGGGTGAGGCTGTTGGAGACAGATTTGTCGATAGAGGAGTGCCACATAATCCACCCCAGATGAGCTCCAGAGCAGAGGTCTGATTCCAATTGGACACATCGCAGAGTGGAAGGAGCCACAGAGAGAGATAGCAGCATCGCCAATTGGACTGCAATGTAATTTATTCGTAGAGTAGGGGAGCGGACAACCCTGCCGGCTGTTTTTAGAGGGTAGTTTTAGCGAGTCGACTTCTGTGGCCCTGCCAAACAAATCGCTCAATTTCTCTCTGGAGGCTAGTGACATCTTTCCTACGGATTGGAAGCGGGATGGAGCGGAACAAATAAAGGAGCCTGGGCAATAGCTTCATCTTCACTGCATAAACTCTCCCCATAAATGACAAAGCAAAGGACGACCATGTCGTTAAATCACGCTTCAGGCGCAAGATGAGTTGTGGGTAATTGGCCGCATACATCTGCAGATGAGAAGGAGTAATGTTTATGCCGAGAGCGGATATAAAGCGGCTGCCACTTAAAGTCAAAATTAAGAGATAAAATCTTCACCACGTGGACAAGGAGACTAACAGTCAAAGCTTCACACTTATCTCACCAGCAGTTACAAGCAGCAGGTACAAGTTAGGCAGAGATGTAAGAGGAGACGTCAAAGATAACAAGACGTCGTCTGCCAATAAACTGAGCTTATAGACATTGTCCCCTTTATTGTAAGGCCCTTAATATCGAGATGTAGATGGATAGCTTGTGCCAGGGGCTCTGTGGCCAGAGCAATTAATAGGAGCAACAGGGGAGACCCCTGACGGGTCCAACCCTGAATCGTGAAGGAAGGTGCCTATATCAACTACAGCTGATGGATGTGCATAGAGGGCATGCACACCTCTCAAAAAAGCTCCGGTAAAGCCGAAAGCTTGCATAGTAGACCATAGGTACCCCCAGTCCACTCGGTCGAAGGCCTTCTCAGCGTCCAACGACAGGAGCATCAGTGGCGTCCTGGTCCTCTGACTCGAGTGGAGCATGTTCAGCGTCCGGCGGATACTATCTGGGGCCTCCCTACCCGGGATAAAGCCCACTTGGTCAGGGTGAACCAGACTAGGTAGGATCACATTCACTCAAGGACTTTACAGAAAAGTTTCAGATCAAGGTTAATAAGGGAGATCGGTCTGTAGCTCGTGCAGAGGGATGGGTCTTTCCCCTCCTTAGGGATCATCACAATCTTGGCCCTCTGCATATCTGGAGATGGTCGTGCTTTGCCTATAAGGAAGGAATTAAACAAGGTAGTTAAATGAGGAAGAAGACATGCGGCAAAGTGTCACGACCACCCCCACACTGGCACTCACCGCGAAATTTTTTCACCCAGAGTACTACTACCAAGGGAGAAGCCCCTGGCAGCAACACCCCGGGATTTAGATGATCCCAACAGAAAGGAGGCCAGGTAGAGGTAGGTATATAGGAACGGAGTTGGATCAATAAGGTACAGGACAAACGAATAGTCAGGATAGCCAGGTCAGTACACAATATCAGGTAGCCATACAAGCCGGGGGCCAGGTCCAGAGAGGGTAGTCAGACGAGCAAAAATCAGCAACAGGATCAGAATGGGCAGCAGCACAAAATCGGCAGGCAAGCAAAGGGTCAAGAATATCAGGAATCAAAACAGAGCACTACTAATCGCAAAGACCACAACAGGGTAAGTAGATAAAGCATTTCTGGATTTTTAAACCCTGCCCCCCCTAGATCAGCATCACCGTCCAGACCACGCCTCCAGCTACGCCGCAACGTCATGCCCCCGTATTCGCCGTGAGGACCCTTGATGTGCCGGGAGCGGGTAAGTACCTGTCTCTGGGTGTCTCTACCTCGGCGGGCAGACTGCTGCAGCGTGGTAGATCGACCCCCGGAGAAAGCCTTGCTTGTCTGATTGATATCCGACACATACGTCCCAGACCCCGATGCCCGTCGCACACAGGCATCCACCTGACGGAACCCGAGGTAACAACCCCAGACCCCGATGCCCATCGTGCACGGGCATTAGCTTGCCCGTGCTTGCCGGGAACAGGGACTGTGACATTACCCTGTTCTCGAAGGCTGGCCAGAGGCCGATAAACTCCAGGTTTATTAGGAAATTTCCTATGGAATCTTCTAAGCAACGCAGGAGCATGAAGATCTCTCGAAGAAATCCAGGATCCTTCCTCTGGGCTGTACCCTTTCCAATGTACCAGGTAATGTACCGAATTACGTATTTTCTTGGAGTCTAGAATGGACTGGATTTCATATTCCTCTTGAGAATCAATAAAAATGGAGCTGGGACGCGGGGTATATTTGGTAAATCTATTACATAAGAGGGGCTTAAGTAAGGAAACGTGAAAGCTTCGAGGCACCCTAAGAGAGGAAGGGAGGAGTAATTCATATGAGACAGGATTAATTTTACATGAAATACGGAACGGACCGATATACCGAGGTACAAATTTCATTGAAGGAACCTTAAGTTTGAAAATCGCTGCTCGAGTAGGAGGGACCTTACCTTGCTGGTTATACATATTAGCTGCCCTGGATAAGGATTGTTGGACCGAGTTCCAAAGGGCAGGTAATTGAGATATATAGTGATCCACTGCTGGTACCTGAGTCGACGTAAATGTGTCTGGCAAGACAGTAGGGTGATATCCATAATTACAAAAGAACAGAGACAACTTAGAGGCCTCGTGACAAGAATTATTCCTTGCAAATTTGTTCCAAGGCAAAAGTTGCATCCAATTATCTTGGTGATCAATAATGAATAAACAAAGAAACTGTTCAAGCGATTGATTGGTTCTTTCTGAGATACCAGTGGTTTGCAGGTGGTATGTAGAGGAGAAAGCCAGAGAGATGTTTAGGGATTTACAGAATGTTTTCCAAAACATAGCAGTGAACTGAACCCCTCTATCTGAGACAATTTGTTGAGGAAGACCATGTAGACGAATTATTTCTTTAACAAAAATGGGAACAAGTTCAGGGACAGAGGGTACTTTGGGAAGGGGAACGAAATGAGCCATCTTAGAGAAACGATCGGTAATAACTAAGATCACGGTGTTCTCTTCAGACATAGGGAGTTCTACAATAAAATCCATGGCTAAATTAGACCAAGGGCATGAGGGGACGGGCAAAAGCTGAGGCAGACCTGGAGGTTTGGAATGAAGACTCTTGGCGGTGGCACGAGGAATACATGAAGCAACGAAATCTCTACAATGCTCCACCACAGTAGGCCACCAAAAAGTCTCCCTATTAACTCCTGAGTGCGACGAGCGCTGGGATGTCAAGAAGATTTAGATGCGTGCGCCCAAGCTAAAACATTATTTCTCTCCTCTACAGGAACTAACAATTTGTCAATAGGCCATTTACTGTGAACCGGGGCTCTTTCTTGAGCTTTGAGAATTCGAGAGACCATAGAAGAGGATAGCTGAGTGGTAACAGAAGCAATGATTTGAGAGGGTGTCATCATAAGTCTTTTGGCTGTGCTGAGATATTCTAAATTTTTATGGTCGGTTAAAATGGTGATGGGATTCCTGTCTCCTTCTAATAAATGCCTCCATTCCTGTAAGGCCATAATTATGCCCAAAAGTTCACGATTGCCCACATCATAATTGACTTCTGCTGGAGAGGATTTTTTAGAAAAATAAGCACATGGGTGAAGCTATTATAGGCATCTACTTCTATAATGAAAGGTTTAGATACATCAGGGTGCCGCAACACGGGGGCTGTGGCGAAGGCGCTTTTCAAATGTATAAAAGCCTGTTTCACTTCTTCAGACCAATTTTGACAGTTAGCACCACTTCTAGTCAGGCTAGTGAGAGGAGCCACAATTTTGGAGAAATCTCGAATTAATTTTCTGTAATAATTGGCAAACCCAAGAAACCTTTGAAGGGGCTTTTAAGGCATGGGGTTGAGGCCAATCAGAGATAGCGAGAGTTTTTTGGGATCCATCTCAAATACAGAGGCCGAAATAATAAATCCTAAAAAGGAGCCTTTGGGAACCTCGAACACATAGTTACATAGGTTGAAAAAAGACATGCGTCATCAAGTTCAGCCTTTCCTATATTTGTTAATTTGTTGCTGTTGATCCAAAAGAAGGCAAAAAAGGCAAAAAACACCCAGTTTGGCTCTTCCCAATTTTGCACTAACCAGGGAAAAAATTCCTTCTTGACCCCAAAATGGCAGTCAGATTTCTCCTTGGATCAATAAGCAGTTTCCCCATAATTTAAGATTATATCCCTGAATATTATGTTTTTCCAAGTATCCATCCAGTTGCAGTTTAAACGTCTCTACAGACTCCGATAAAACTACCTCTGCAGGCAGAGAATTCCACATCCTTATTGTCCTTACTGTAAAAAACCCTTTCCTCTGCCTTAGACTAAATCTCCTTTCTTCCAGTCTGAACGCATGCCCATGTGTCCTCGAGTTTAGCATATAGTTGATTGACGCAACCGCTGCAGTACGATACGAACATGACTACGATGTGATTGTAAATCGGATGAGTGGATCAGTATGTCATCCAAATATACGATGACAAATTGTAAAGAGATGTCCCAGAAGATATCATTAATAAATTCTTGAAAGACAGCCGGTGCATTGCAAAACCCAAAAGGCATAACAGTGTATTCATAGTGGCCCCATGCGGGTGTTAAATGCGGTCTTCCACTCATCCCCCTCACGAATACGTATCAGATTATAGGCCCCTCTGAGATCTAATTTGGTGAATACAGTAGAGCCCCAGAGTCGATCGAATAATTCGGAATGAGCGGCAGAGGATATTTGTTTTTAATGGTAATAAGGTTAAGACCCCTATAATCGATGCAGGGTCTCAGGCCTCCATCTTTTTTAGCTATAAAGAAGAATCCTGTCCCAGCTGGTGAGGTGGCTTTTCGAATGAATCCCCTCTTCAGATTATCTTTGATGTATTCTTCCAATGCCTTGGATTCCGGCAAGGATAAAGGGTATGTACGTCCTCTAGGAGCTATAGTGCCAGGAAGAATGTCTATGGGACAGTCATAAGGACGGTGGGGAGGAAGAACCTCGGCTTGTTTCTTGTCAAAAACATCTTGAAATCCGTGGTAAGCACAGGGTATCGCAGCCGTGGAGATCAGAGATGGAGGTGTTATTAGATACCATGGAATAGAGGCAGTGGTTCAAGCAGGACGAACCCCATGCAATAATGTCCCCAGACAGCCAATTAATGGAGGGATTATGGGCTTGTAACCAGGGAAGACCCAAAATAACAGGACAATGCGGAGATGAGATGACGTGAAAGTTTAAGGATTCCTGATGCAGTAATCCAACCGAGAGCAACAAAGGAGAAGTCTGCTGAGTGATGAAGGATGGGTGAAGAGGTTTTCCGTCAATGGCCATGATAGCAATAGGTGGAAATATCTTGCAAAGTGGGATCTGGTGATAACGAGCGAAGGCATAGTCAATAAAAGAACCTGCAGCTCCCAAATGCAGCATAGCCTCGGTAGAAACTTTAACCCCTTCGAGACAAAGGCTGATTTTACTTTTTGTACCCTTTGTGACAATGGCCTTTTTAACATTTGTGTTCAGCAACATCTCCTGAGCGCAGCGATATCCCACATGAATGATTTTGCCTGGCTGTTTGGGGGCAAAAGGGCCACATTTGGGGCATGCGCATTTTTCAATGTTGAACTTTGGCATTTGGGGATCCACTGCCCATGCCCTATTTGGTACATCTTTGAGCCGAGCCATTTCAGTGTGCCCAATAAACCCATATATTTTTGAAAACTAGACACCCCAGGGTATTTCAAATGCTAGTATTTTAACTCTTTCCATGCACCATATCTACCACCAGTCTTTGTCAAACTTTGTGGTAGTCATTTTTTTGCATTTGGTTTTCCACACACATTTTAATTCAGGTATGAATTAAAATGTTCTCGTATATGTCACTATCACAAAACACCCCAATATGTGTTCAGCAACATCTCCTGAGTACAGCGATACCTCACATGAATGATTTTGCCTGGCTGTTTTGGGGCAAAAGGGCCACATTTGGGGCATGCGCTTTTTTCAATGTTGAACTTTGGCATTTGGGATCCACTGCCCATGCCCTATTTGGTACATCTTTGAGCCGGGCCATTTCAGTGTGCCCAACAAAACCATATATTTTTCAAAACTAGACACCACAGGGTATTTTAAATGCTGGTATTTTAACTCTTTGCATGCACATATTTTACCACCAGCATTTTTTCAAAGTTTGCAGTAATATTTTTGTGTGTGTATTTTTCCCACACACACCTACTTTATGTATGAATTTACAGCTCCTGGTATATGCCGCTGTCACACGACACCCCATAATGTGTTCAGCAACATCTCCTGAGTGCAGTGATACCCCACATGCATGGGTGTGTCATTTTTGGGGGGAACTAAAAGGCCACATTTGGTACGTGTGCATTTTTCTAATTGGAAATTAGATGTGTGGCCATCCTTCCCCCCGTGTTAATTGGGACGTTGTTGAACCTGGCCCATTCAATTTACCCCATCAAATCATAAATTTTTTAAAAGTAGACACCCCATGGGCATTTAATATGCCAGTATTTTAACTCTTTCCATGCGAGAATTGTTTTAAGCTAATATGCTAATTTTAGGACTTGCTCACAAAAATATATTTTTTATATATATATATATATTTTTTTTTTATAATTTTTTTAAAAAAAAAATTTAAAATTTTTTTTCAACTTGGAGGTTCCCCTGATAGTGACATCAGTGGGAAATGATTTTTACATTTTACTGTTTTTTACTATTTTTTTCTAATTATTATTAATTTTATTTTATTTTTTAATTTATTTTTACTAATCACACTGTGATTAGAAAGCTGGGCTCCATTGACTTGCATGGTGAATGCAGTACCTGTATTCAACCTGCAAGTGGAGCCAAAGTTCTCTAGATGGTCTGGACCATCTAGCGAACTTTTAAAATTTGTGGTTCCTGTTACAGGACGGCGGCCATCTTCCTTGATGGCGAAGATTGCCGGCAGCTGCGGCTGTGACCGCTCTCCGGAGCGGTCACAGCCCATCAAAAGGTTAGTGTTTGGTGTCGCTGGATGCCTCCTGATCGAGGCATTCCAGCGACACCATTTAAGTTTAGGAGGCGATCGTCGATCGCCTCCTAAACGCTTTTAAAACGGGCGGATGTTGACGCCCCGTGGAGGGGCCAGAGATGGCCCCTTCGTGCCGATCGCGGCGTTGCTGAATGCCTCGAGGTCGAGGCATTCAGCAACGCTTTTTGGGTGCAGAAAGCGATAGTAGATCGCTTTCTGCACCCGTTTAAAGACGTGCCGGTCCTGGCACGTCAATTGTCGTAAAGCACATGCTTTTCCGTGCCGTGCCAGGACCGGCAATTGTCATTAAGGGGTTAACCTTTATTCCACACTAATGAAATAGGAAGGAGTACACAGTCTTTATTCTTGAAATCAGGAGCTTGAGAAATCTCACCCAGACAAGGCTCCTTCAATTGAACTGGGTGTTAGTTTTACGGCTTAATAGGACAGGAACGGACGAAGTGACCCTTGCGCCCGCAATAGAGACTGAGTCCTTCAGTTCTACGATGATTCCTATCGGAGGGATGAAGAAATTTGGGGTTAATACGGGGTTAACCCGGTACAGACTACACTGCAGTTTTTGCGCCAGGATTTTAAATGTCCGTACGAGCAACTCTATTGGTCGCCTGCAGGGGTCTCCTCTGCCATCAACCAATGAAGTACCCCTGCTGGTGAGGAATAGAGTAGCTCGTACAGACTTTTAAAATCCTGGTCCAGCCACTTGGCCAGCAGAGACCACTGGTCTTCCTGCTCCAACAGTTATTGGTCGTTCGTACAGACTTTTAACTGTTGGAGCAGGGAGACCGGGGGTTCTCTGCCGGCCATGTTGCACCAAGTTAACCCCTGACGGCGAACCTAGGGATTTCCGCTCCCGTTATCTACACAGCATCGCAGGGGTTAACGGGAGCTGAAATCCGTAGGTTCACTGCCAGGAGTTAAAAAGGCAGTGAGAGTGAGCCTATTGGTCGCCTACAAACCCAAAAAGTATAGCAAGGCATATAATATATATGAAGAACAGGCAGCAACACATTCAGGTGAAATTCAAGCTGGCAAAACCTGACTGAAGTAACAATTATGTATGGGAGAAAATCAACATGCTAGGAATGCACATCTGACCCGGAAGACCAAATGAAATGCTTAGTATTGCGCCTCACCAAAAGAAACAGTAAAACTTATCCATAGAGGCAGCCCCTGACTGTCCCCAAGAGCCTGTTGTCCATATGTTGTGTGTCCATATGTTGTGTAAGCAATTACATAATTTCTGACTTTTACATTCCATTGCAGTGGTATACGTACTGTAGAAAATAAATAAAAAAAAAAAATAAAAAATAAAATTCCACAACGCATTATATCGGAAAAGGACTCATGGTTACATGGTTACAAAGCTACAGGAATGTACCCGTAAGTAGCAGGAACCTGAAGGGTCAAGAAAGCAATGATTAGTTTCTGTGTTTGAGCTACATGGTTACTTCTTTCTTATGTGGATTATACCTTTAAAACAAAGCATTTTAAAAGTATAAAAGAGGGGACTGTGGAAAAAATATTATACGTAAGGATTAAGGGTACCTCTGGGCTGAATTCATGTGTAGTACTAACCTTGAGAAGTTGTGTGCTTTTTGTTCCTTGGTACTAGATGATAGGGGCATAACTAGAAACCACAGTGTAAATTGCCCGGGGTCCCCACAACTTCACTAAGCAACATGTCCCACAATGCTAACTTGCCCCCAAACACCTTGTCTGTGCCATTATTGCCCCCAAACACCAGATATGGTGGTGCCCTGCTGCTGTAAAAAGTGTTTAGGAAGCGATCGAGAATTGTTTCCTTCGCTCAGCTGGTGTATCAGTACAGAAGCATTTCAACAACACCTTTTTAGCGAAGAAAGCAATTTGCAATTGCTTCCTAAACTTTTTTTTTACTGGCAGGGGCAGCTGGAATATTTGAAATACACACAATGTTTCAATATGGTGGCGCTCACCAATCTGTGTTTGGGGGCATTTCTGGGTGTCCTCAGCAGGGGGTGTTGCTGGATGTTAACACTCCCAGCATTCAGATCACTGAAGAGTGATCATCATTTGCCCAGTATGGATCTGCCTCTCTCCTTCCCTTGCTTTTAGTGAGGGAGAGAAAAAGATCCTTGTGTGAGAGCAGGTATTTTTATATATTGTAAACAAATATTTTTGACCCAAAGGCTCTTATAAGAGCCATACATTTGATATTAACCCTTTTATTGCCATTGATCTTACACAGTAGCACTTTTTTGGTGTGCATTTTTTTAGGGTTTCCTTGCCCTAATCAGCGCTCAGACGTTCATCAGGTTGCAATTTTTTTTCTACAATTATTCAGTGATGCAGCGCAGGTATAATGCTATACGCACAGGTCATACCCAATCCTCAAGAAGCCCTGTCTTGATCCAAATTCCCCTGCCAACTACAGCCCCATATCACTACTCCCAATAACACCTAAACTCTTAGAAAAACTAATCTATGACTGTCTAACCCACTTTCTGTCCTCAGACTCCCTGCTCGCCCACAGCACTCAACCGAACTACTCTCACCAAAGGCACAAATCACCTTCTATCTGCTAGAAACAATGGCCACTACTCTATCTTAATCTTACTTGACCTCTCTGCTGCCTTCGACACAGTCGACCCCCCCCCCCCTACAGACTCTCAGCTCTCTTGGTGTCTATGACACTGCTTCTGGATTAACTCATATCTTTCCAACAGATCCTTCTCTGTGTCTTTTGCTGGCGACTCCTCCTCAATGCCTCTGTCTGTTGCAGTACCTCAGGCCTTTGTCCTGGGTCCTCTACTATTCTCCATCTATACTTCCTCACTTGGAAAACTCATCGACAGCTTTGGATTCAAATACCACCTCTATGCAGATGACACACAGATCTATCTCTCCTCCCCCAATCTCTCTGCATCTATGCTCCCTCAGATCAGCAGCTGCCTATCTGGCATCTCTTCCTGGATGGCCTCTCACCACCTGAAGATAAATATATCTAAGACTGAGCTACTTCTAATCCCTCCCTCTAACTCTATTCCCCTTTCTGACCTTTCTATCACTGTTGACAGTGCCACTATCTCTCCATCACCACATGTCCGCTGCCTCGGAGTGACCCTTGACTCTAACCTATCTTTTATCCCTCACATCAAATCACTCTCTAAATCTTGCCACTTCCAACTGCGTAACATTTTCAAAATTCATCCTTTCCTGACTGCCAGCATCACAAAACAACTAATCCATTCCCTCGTAATCTCCCGTCTAGACTACTGCAACAACCTACTTACTGGCCTCCCTCTCTCCCGACTATCCCCTCTTCAATCTGTGCTCAGTGCATCTGCCAGGCTAATCTATCTCACCCGATGCTCTGCATCTGCCGCACCTCTCTGCGAGTCCCTCCACTGGCTCCCCATCCATAGCAGAACTAAAGTCAAAATACTCACTCTATCCTACAAAGCTCTCACTAACACCTCTCCCCTCTACCTATCCTCCCTCATCAGCAAATATACTCCAACCCACCCTCTAAGATCCAACAATGACCTGCTCCATGCATCTTCACTTATCACCTCCTCCCATGCCCACCTACAGTACTTCTCTCGCGCAGCACCAACCCTCTGGAACTCCCTTCCCCGTGCTGTCCAACTCAAACCAACTCTACTCTCCTTCAAACGCGCCCTAAAAACTTTTTAGGGAAGCCTACCACTGACATAAACTCCCCCTACATTAACATCATTCACTACCATGCGGTCCTCACCTCCTGTTTCTCACCTCTTATCCACCTAGAATGTAAGTTCCTGCGGGAACAGGGCACTCCATTCCTCTTGTATCTGTATTTCAATTGCTTGTCATTTTGTACTTGTCGTTATCTGTAGAAATTTTACCTTGTACAGCGCTGCGAAATCTGTCGGCACTTTATAAATAAAGTATAATAATAATAATTAATAATAATAATATAATGAGGCATATGCCTTTTTGGCCTCAGATTCTGACACAGAGTCAGATTTGAACATTGGTCAGTTTACAGATACATCTAGGAATGTATCTGTGGCTGTTGGGTCCTCTGCTACAAGTAGTCGGAGCAGTGCTGCTGAGGAGTGGGTAGCGCCTAATCGTTATAGTCTAGCTATCCCTCCTTTTACTGCAATTTTGATGTAACAGCATTTACCCCATTGCAGTTTGTGCAGATTTGTTGGGGAGATAATGTCTTGGGAAACATTGTCTCACAATCTAACCATTATGCCCAGCAGTACCATGCTGCTAGCCCTTATTTTGGGGGGGGCAAAGCAGCCATGGACTCTGTGGCAAGACGGCCTGTAGCTGAGGTCAGACAATAGTCCACACGTGTAGTTTCAGATCAAGGGGCACTAGGTATACTCAGGCCTTTTTGGTATATGAGGGAAAGGATAGCGACCTTTATCCTCCAGGTTGTCCAGAACATTTAGGAAACGGTGCAAAAATTGTTTGGGACCTAATATTCTCCCGTATAAACAAAGACTAAAGATAACTTCTAAGCCAGCATCCCTTTGTTCAAGCTGCTGCATTGTTTTGGCACAGTAGCTTGCGGTACTATTAGAAAGGACCGTGTGGGTTTCCTACAACATCTAGCACAAACCCGGCTACGTCAAGAGGGAGTCTTGGCATTGAAGTTCAATCTTTATCTTCCTGAGGAAGCCACACAGGGCGAAACGCATAGAGGAAACAGTATTTTTTCCTATTGGGACTCTTTTTTGGATATTCAATTGCTCATTGATTTATTTATTTTTTATATAGATTATTTATTTGATATTAACACACCATCTGAGTATGTCCATCCATGTGCAATCATTTTGTATTCTTTCAACACATATGAAGATCCCATCCCATTTTGGTCTTTTTTTCCTCTTTTATTTCTCTTATTCAGATTACAGAGAATTAAGATAAATTTTAAAATCACAGATACACTGAGTGCAATTATTGATGCAAAAATACATTACTGTTTTTTCTCGCTACACTATTATTTTTGTTTTTTCTCTTGCTTCTGTGTTTATTGTACACAAGCACCCCTAGGTGGATAGAAATGAAGTTCAGGGACAGAAAGGAAGTGTGCATTCTGAGCACCATCCACGATGAGAGGACTGTGGAAGTTTTTGTTCATGGCAGAGCTGAGGTTGTAAGAAAGCCAGCCTGCAACATGGCCATGGGAGGGGCTGATCTGTCAGATCAGCTCCTACAGCCCTACCTCCTAATGAGTAAGACAAAGGCCTGGGACAAGAAGGTTGTAATTTATCTGATGCAAATTGCACCCTACAATGCTTTTTTTGTTACACAAAAAAGCAAATCCCAGAATTAACCTGTCTTTTTTTGAAGTTTCAGCTAAGTCATTTCAGACATCTTGTTCCAGGATACACCTGGTCCCCAGGCGGTGATGGGGGAAAGAAGAATTGGGGCTATCCATTTTATTTTGAAAATCCCCCTACAGAAAAGAAGCAGAACCCCAAAAGGGATTTAGAGTATGGACACCACGTTCTGGAAAACTTGCACTCCGTGTCGGTAACTGCTTCAAGCTGCCCATTTTTATTTTTTTTGTTCCTGCTCCAGCTTTTTAAGTGATGTTACTGAAGGCAGAAAGTCGTTCAGAGAATCCTTCAGAGATTCGAATCCTTCAGAGAGAATGATTCAGAGAATCTCACTGACACCATACTTTTATAAATAAATACAGGACTAATCTTCACTGCCCCCAGGATTTAATTTCCCCTTAGTCTGCCCACCTTTACCTCTAACTGCACCTTAAGTTAACTTTATTCAATTAATTAAATTAACCCTAAAGACCCCATTAACCATAACTGCCCCTAAATTAACCCTAAACACCCCATTAATCAAAACTGCCCCTAAATTAACACTAAAAACCCCATTAATCAAAACTGCCCCTAAATTAACACTAAAGACCACATCAGCCATGTTAATTTTGTGGTCAAGGCTAGATTTACCCCAGAATCATGAAGTACACCTTCCTGGTTCAAATGTAACAAAAAAAAAAGTTTAACCACTTTGCAAGATTTGGGAAGTCTCCTAGGATTGTGATGACATACATGCTCTATTTTGTGTTTCTTGTTCCAGGTAGCCCAGCATGCAACACTGATCCTCAAACGTGAAAAAGTTGAGAGAAAAAGCAAAACTGCTTTGTTCATGGAAATTTTGTGGTTGCTGTCAGCCATCTGGAAAGGTAATTGTAGGGACATACTAAAAGGAATGACAAAATGGAATTGGTTTTATTATGTCCATACAATGGGACATACTAAAACGAATGACAAAATGGAATGTCCATAGACTATAATAGGGAGGAATGCCCATAGACTATAATGGAAGGGGAAAAAAAAAGTCATTTTTAAATAAAAGCTTAAGACATATCATTTAGATCTTTGGCACACATACTCCCCTAGTACAGGCACAGGTTCTAAAACTCAGATAAAGTGCGATTATAGCAGTTTTCTAGGGAATGACAGCTGAATGACAGTATTGAGTGAATGCCCATAGGATATAATGGGAGAGAGTTGACAGTTGAACTGAATGGTTGCATAATCTGTGAGCTCTTAGCCTAAAACGGAAAAAAATGGCAAAATCCAGTGAATCCAGCGACCACCAAAACAAACATGAAGCCGGCTAAACCTAAGAAGGCAACTCAAAAACAGGTATTCACCTTAAGTGATGAATTTAAAAACCAAAACCTCCTTGAGTTCTGCAACGTCGACACCACCGGCCAGCCATAGAAACAGGAGGAACTGCTGATCTCTGATCCCATTGTCTATAGTACATAAGACATCAGATTAATCACAGAAATTGACAAAAAAGCATTAGAGAAACTTTACATTCAATACTATTAGATTTTAAAAGTGAAATGAAACAAGAACTTCCGTCACTACGCACTGATCTCACCCGCATGATTTACAAAGTAGACCAGAGAATGGGCAAGTGGAAATTAAATTGGATGATCTAATCGACTCCCATGATGGGGAACTAGAAAGATTAAAGAAAAAATTATAAATGTAGAAGACAGATCACACAGGGGCAATTTACGCATAATAATGATAATAAATATTAATAATCCCCGAAACTGTCAAATATGAGTTAATACCCTTTATCCAAGAATATGCAAAATGCTTCACAGATGAATTCCTAAAAAAACGTTGGAAATGGACAGGGTGCACAGAATCCCAAAAACTGTACAATATTAAAGATTTTTTAAATAAAATACAATTACCCCGAATAACACAATCTCATATAGAAATACTATCAAATGAAATAACAAAGGAAGAGATTGAAAAAGCAATCTCAAAAGGTATGACAAAAAAGAAATTACCAGGACCTGACGGGTGTACAAATTCTTACTATAGAGAACTGCAGAAAACTGCAATCCTTTCATCTGATACCTCAGGATATGAATAGGGCATTCACCCTACCAAAACCCGGCAAACCACCGACTTGTGGCAATCTTCGCCCTATAGGGAATGACAGGTGAATCAAAGTATTGCGTGAAAACTGACATATCATATAGATCTTTGGCACACATACTCCCCTAGTACAGACACAGGTTCTAAGTGTCTAGCTGTGTTCTAGGGAATGACAGGCGAATGACAGTGAATGCCCATAGGAGTAAAATCAAACATGTTTTTCAGAGAAAACACTCTGACATACAGAGCCGACCTTAGGTGTTCTGGCACCCTGTGCGCGGACTACTCCTCTGGCACCCCCCCATCCCAAAAAAAGAAAGGAATAAAAACTTGTAACAAAACTTGTAACAAAACCCCAATCACTATATACTACGCCAAACATTGATGTGGTGTAGGCCTACCACTTAATTGTCTGGCTTAGTAGTAGGGATGCACCGAAACGAATTCTGGACTGAAACCGAAAGTGCAGCATTTACCTGGCCAAAACCGAATATGACCCCCCCACACCATAAAAAAAATCTAACACTTATTTTAAGTAAGTAACACACCAAAATAGGACAAAGCAATTAAATAACAATATTATATATATATAAATGATTAACAGCAATCACATTCCTATCATGCCCAGGCATACCCAGATTCCAGGATAGTGTGAATGTCGGCAAGAAATCTGACGACACCAGTTCAATGAGTTGAGTAAGCAAGAGCTTCTTTATTCAAGTACGCGCAGGGGAGAGTCCAGTTCGCAGACTTCTCTCCCCCTCCTTAATTTTCTAACACTATATAGGCAAAGAAGCGCAAACAGTTATTAGCATATTGTCTAGCCATCTGTTGGTATATTTACTTTAATTTGCTGACACACACGGTTTAAAAAGGTCAAGAAAAAATAGCCCCCCCCAGACATGTGAAATCTTTACTTACAGAAGGTCAAGAAAGGGACAACTTGTCCTTTGTCGTGGTGGACTCTGATTCTTTTGCAACAAGGCACTTAGAGCAAAGAAAACACACGAAAACATACCATACGTACACATTCTTCCAAGACACAAACAAGACATAAGTAAACTAAGAAATGAGGTAGACAGGTGATTGTAGTGTTATCTTATCTGCTATCAGCAGAATAAGCAATGAGGTAAAGATCATTGTGCTGACATCCAGAATCAGCAAAATTCTTCAACTTCCACAATGTACTCGTAGACTTGGCATGATAGGAGTATGATTGCCCTATCTACCCCTTCTCACTCTCTTCTGCCCTATCTACCCCCTTTCCCCTGTCTCACTCCCTTCTCCCTATCTACCCCCTCCTAACTATCTACCCTTTCCCTCTTTGAAGTTCACTTACCTTTCAGGAGTCCTGCGGTGGGGTTGCAAGGCCTCTGCCTCCCAGCTCTGCCACTGTATGGAACAGTATAGAATGATGGGAGTTATGATGTACTTTTAGAGCATAATTAGATCATGAAAAAGACATTGGAAATGGTACAGCATAACACCCATCACTCTCACACACTTACCAATCCACACATATACTAATCCAAACATATACCAATCCACACGCATACCAATCCACACGCATACCAATCCACACGCATACCAATCCACACGTATACCAATCCACACGCATATTAATCCACACGCATACCAATCCACACGCATACCAATCCACACGCATACCAATCCACACACATACCAATCCACACGGATACCAATCCACACATATATACCAATCCACACATATACTAATCCACGCACATACCAATCCACACACATACCAATCCACACGTATACCAATCCACACATATACACTAATCCACACATATACACTAATCCACACATATATACCAATCCACACTTACCAATCCACACACATACCAATCCACACACATACCAATCCACACATATACCAATCCACACATACACTAATCCACACATATACCAATCCACACACATACCAATCTACACATACTAATCCACACATATACCAATCCACACATATACCAATCCACACATATACCAATCCACACATACACCAATCCACACATACACTAATCCACACATACACTAATCCACACATATACCAATCCACACATACTAATCCACACATATACTAATCCACACATATACTAATCCACACATATACTAATCCACACATACACTAATCCACACATACACTAATCCACACACATACCAATCCACACACACTAATCCACACATATACTAATCTACACATACACTAATCCACACATACACCAATCCTCACATATACCAATCCACTCTCATTCTCACTGAATGCTTTCCTACCTTTCCTCTTTTCTCCTTACAGCTCCTTTTCCTTCTCTTTGCTCCTCTTCTTCAGTTCTTCTGTCTTCTTCCGGGTCAGAGGGCACGGACAGCAGTGGGCGCGGCTTCAGTGTTGAGCGCTGGGATCTGACAACAAACCCCGGCGCACAGCAGCTGTTGCCGCGCGGATCACAAGGGAGAGCGGTATCGGAGGTCTTTAACAGACCTCCGGCTCCCTTGAGTGATTTTAAGCCGGGTTCAAGGGAGATCCTTGAACCGGCTTAAAATCACTCAAGGGAGCCGGGTGCCCCCCTGATGAGCGGCCCCCGGTGCGGACCACCCCCCCGCGCTAGGTACGCTGCTGGCGGCAGTGGTACGCTACGGTGGCGGCGGAACCCGCGGCGGCGCCCCCTGGAGTGTGGCGCCCTGTGCGGTCGCACAGGTCGCACACCCCAAAGGCTGGCCCTGCTGACATATCATATAGATCTTTGTCCCATACAGTATTTCACAAAAGTGCACCCCTCGCATTTTTCTTATATCTTTTCATGTGACAACACTGGTGAAATGACACTGCTACAATGTAAAGTAGTAAGTGTACAGACTGTATAACGGTGTAAATTTGCTGTCCCCTCAAAATAACGCAACACACAGCCATTAATCTCTAAACCTTTGGCAACAAAAGTGAGTACACCCCTAAGTGGAAATGTGCAAATTGGTCTGGAGACGTGCTTGGCCAGTCCATCACCTTTACCCTCAGCTTCTTTAGCAAGGCAGTGGAAGTCTTGGAGGTGTGTTTGGGGTCGTTATCATGTTGGAATACTGCCCTGCAGCCCAGTCTCCGAAGGGAGGGATCATGCTCTGCTTCAGTATGTCACAATACATGTTGGCATTCATGGTTCCCTCAATGAACTGTAGCTCCCCAGTGCCGGCAGCACTCATGCAGGCCCAGACCATGACACCCCCACCACCATGCTTGACTGTAGGCAAAACTAGACTTGTGCATTTGTCTTCGGGCATTGGGGTTTTAAAAAAAAAAAGTTAACCCCTAATTAAAGTTAACCCCAATGCTGCAACTTACCCGGCAGATCCCACTGGTCTCCCTGTTCTATCAGTTAAATGTCCGTACAAGCGACTTTATTGGTCGCTCGTACGGACATTTAACTGATAGAACAGGGAGGCCAGTGGGATCTGCAGGGTAAGTTGCAGCATTGGGGTTTTAAAAGTCTGTACGAGAGACTAACAGAGTCGCTCGTACAGACTTTTAAAACCCCAATGCTGCAACTTACCCGGCACATCCCACTGGTCTCCCTCCCTGTTCAATTAGTTAAATGTCCGTACGAGCGACCAATAAAGTCGCTCGTACGGACATTTAACTAATTGAACAGGGAGAGAGACCAGTGGCATCTGCAGGGTAAGTTGCAGCATTGAGGTTTTAAAACCTCAATGCTGCAACTTACCCGGCACATCCCACTGGTCTCCCTCCCTGTTCAATTAGTTAAATGTCCGTACATTTGCAGCATTGAGGTTTTAAAACCCCAATGCTGCAACTTACCCCGCAGATGCCACTGGTCTCCCTCCCTGTTCAATTAATTAAATGTCCGTATGAGCGACTTTATTGGTCGCTCGTACGGACATTTAACTAATTGAACAGGGAGGGAGACCAGTGGGATGTGCCGGGTAAGTTGCAGCATTGAGGTTTTAAAACCCCAATGCTGCAACTTACCCTGCAGATGCCACTGGTCTCCCTCCCTGTTCAATTAATTAAATGTCCGTATGAGCGACTTTATTGGTCGCTCGTACGGACATTTAACTAATTGAACAGGGAGGGAGACCAGTGGGATGTGCCGGGTAAGTTACGGCACCAGGAGTTTAACAGTCTGTACGAGCGACCCTATTGGTCGCCAGCAGGGGGCTCGTCTGCCATCAACCAATGGCAGACGAACCCCCTGCTGACGACCAATAGAGTTGCTCATACGTACATTTAAACTCCTGGCGCCAGAGCTGCGTTAACCCTGTATTAACCCCTTGACCGGGAAAACGAAGAATGTCCACGAATATTCGCCCGAAGAGAAGGCAGGAACAGGTGAATATTCGCGGAAGATTTTTTTCCCCCCGAAGACGAACACGAAGAGCCCCCTGGTGCCCACGTCTAGGCAAAACACACTTGTCTTTGTACTCCTCACCTGGTTGCCGCCACACACGCTTGACACCGTCTGAACCAAATAAGTTTATGTTGATCTCATCAGACCACAGGACATGGTTCTTTGCCATGAGGTGCAATGTTGAACCAGTGGCCAGTATGAGTATGACCAGTATGAGAGAGTGTGAGAGCGATAACACCAAATTTAACACACCTGCTCCCCCTTCACACCTGAGACCTTGTAACACTAACGAGTCACATGACACCAGAGAGGGGAAATGGCTAATTGGGACCAATATGGTCATTTCCACTTAGGGGTGTACTCACTTTTGTTGCCAAGGTTTAGACATTAATGACTGTGTGTTGAGTTATTTTCAGGGGATAGCAAATTTACTCACTACTAGGGCTGAAGCAACTAATCGATAAAATCGATAATAATCGATAATGTAAATCGTTGTCAACGATTTTCATTATCGATTAATCAAATCAATTTTTATCGATTATAAAAAGGTTTTTTTCAGAGCAAAAAACAGAGATCGGATTATAACACTAGAATCCAGATCCCCCGCAACGCTACAGGGGACCTGGATTCCCCTCACTGACGGCCGGTCTCTCACTTCCGTCTCGCTCCCCCTTCCCATACACCCCTCTGACTCCTCCCCCCTCCCATACACTGCTCTGCCTCTCTCCCGACAGGAGAATCATCCTGTCAGCCGGTGGGGGTCTGCATCGCACAGACAGCCTCCGTTACTGCCCTTCACTTACGCTGAGGCTTCTATGAAGCTGCAGTGAAAGTGCCTGTCAGTAACGGAGCCGGGTAGAGAGGCAGAGCGGTGTATGGGAGGGGGGAGGAGTCAGAGGGGTGTATGGGAGCCACCCTCCCATACACCACTCTGGCTCCTCCCCCTCCCAAATGCCACTCTGGCTCCTCCCCCTCCCATACGCCACTCTGCCTCTCTACCCGGCTCCCTGGTGTCTTGTGAACCTCCGTTGCTGACAAGAGGCAGAGTGGAGTATGGGAGGGGGAGGAGGCAGAGTGGAGTATGGGAGGGGGAAGGTGGCAGAGTGGAGTATGGGAGGGGGAGGAGCCAGAGTGGTGTGATGGGGAGGAGCCAGAGTGGTGTATGGGAGGGGGAGGAGCCAGAATGGTGTATGGGTGAGTTATAGTGGTGTATGGGGGGGCATTATTAATTTCAGGGCATATAGGGGGTATAAGGCATATCGATATTAGGCATATCAGGGGGGCATAAAACATATCTGGGGGTAAAAGGTATATCAGGGTGCTCAGTTGCATATCACTGGCATATAAGGAGTATAACGCATATCAGGGGCACAGTGGAATCTGGCATATAAGAGGTATAAGGCATATATGGGGGCAGAGTTGCAAGCTGGGGGTCAGATGTGCAGAACTGGGGGCAGTTTGGTAAATAAAAGAAAATATAAACAAGGCTTTTTTCTCATAGTTTTTATTAAATATGAAAAATAGTTAACATATGAATTAATATTTACTAATAACTTTGTATTAAAACCTAGTTTGAGAAACACTGTGTTTGGGTTCTTATAGCTTTTATTATTATGTCAGTAAAATAAGAAGGTGAATAGAGAGAGGCCATTGCAATAAAGAGATGAAAGTGTAAATTGTAAGTTTTTTATTACATTATTTTAAATTTAAAAAAAATTGCATTTTTTTATCCGATTAATCGATTAATCGAAAAAATAATCGTTAGTTGCAGCCCTACTCACTACTTTACATTGTAGCAGAGTGTCATTTTTTCAGTGTTGTCACATGAAAAGATGTAATAAAATATTTACAAAAATGTGAGGTGTGTACTTACTTTTGTTAGATACTGTATACTCCCCTAGTACAGTCATGGATTCTTAGTGTCATCTTAAGTGGTATTACAGCGGTGTTCTTGGGAATGACAGGTGATTGACACTATTGGGTTAATGAGAGAAAATTCAAACTTTTTTTTCCAGACAAAACACTCTGACATATCGTATGGATCTTTGGCACTCATACTCCACTAGTATAGCCACAGGTTCTACAGTACAGCCATGTTTGTACAGTTTCTCCCATTATATCCTATGGGCATTAATTTAATACTGTCATTCACTTATCATGCCCTTGACAATAGCTATAATTCCACTTAATCTGAGTTTTAGAATCTCTAACTATACTAGGGGAGTGTGTGTGCCAAAGATGTAGGATTTAGTCTAAAAAACGTGTTTCATTTTTTTCTCATTATATCTTATAGACATTCACTCAATACTGTCATTCACATGTCATTCCCTAGAAAACAGCTATAATTCCACCTAATCTGACATTTAGAACACGTGTCTGTACTAGTGGAGTATGTGTGCCAAAGATCAATGTGATATGTCAGATGGCTTTGTCTGAAAACACGTTTGATTTTTCTGACGTGATATCCTATGTGCATTCACTCAATACTGCCATTCACCTGTCAATCCCCAAAACATAGCTGTAATCCCACCTAATCTGACACTTAGAACCTGTGTCTATGCAAGGGGGGTATGTGTCCCAATGATCTATATGATATGTCAGAGGTTTTTTTTCTGAAAACCATGTTTGATTTTTCTCCCATTATAGCCTAAGGGCATTCACTCAATACGTCATTCACCTGTAATTCCCTAGAAAACAAATATAAATCCACCTAATCTGAGTTTTAGATCCTGTGTCTGTACTAGGGGAGTGTATGTGCCAAAGATCTATATGATATGTCAGAGGGTTTTGTCTGAAAAACAAGTTTCTTTTTTCTCCTATTATATCCTATGGGCATTCACACAATACTGTAATTCACATGTCATTCCCTAGTAAATAGCTATAATCCCACATAATCTGAGTTTAGGGTCATGTGTGTGTACTAGGGGGAGTATGTGTGCTAAAGATCTAAATTATATGCAGTAAGCTTTTATTTAAAAATGACTTTTTCTTTTCCCTTCCATTATAGTCTATGGGCATTCCATTTTGTCATTCATTTTAGTATGTCCCGTAATTTGTCTTTTTTCAAATCCTATATTTTCAGGGAATATATAGTTTTTTGTGTTTTTTTTGGATGTTTAGAGGTTGTTAACCCTCCAAATTCAAGAGGTGCAAGCATATTTCAGCTGCAGCCTGCAGACTAGTTGGGAGATCATGATCTCCATCTAGTTGATTCAACATTAGGGAGCGCAAGGTCTGTCACTTCAGACCTCGCTTTACTGCTCCCTAATCACTACGTGCCGGCAAAAAATGCAGAGATATGACGTCATCCCTGCGCTCTACAGCAATAGCCGACACGTAGTGAAGAGGGAGCAGTAAAGCGAGGTTGGAAGTGACAGACCTCGCGCTCCCACCACAGGATGGAGGCTGGAGGAAAAAGGATGGAGGAAGCGGTAAGAGATGGGGAGAAAGGGGTGTAAGGGCACTGTATCTGTATGTATGTGTTTGTAAGCTTGTGTATGTGCCGGTGTGTGTAAGAGCAGTATAGTCATTTGTTAGCTGCTGTGTAAGGGCAGTGTATATGTGTGTGTGTAAGGGCAGTGTACATGTATGTGTGTGTGTGTAAGGGCAGTGTATATGTGTGTGCATATAAGAGCAGTGTACATGTATGTGTGTATGTAAAGGCAGTGTATGTGTGTGTAAAGGCAGTGTATGTGTGTGTATATGTGTGTTTATGGGCAGGTGTGTGTAAAGGGAGTATGTAGGGGTCCTGGGAGGGAGGCTAACATTAGCCTTTTTTAATAAAAAAAATATCTCTGCTGCTGTGGACTACTCTTCCAATGATGCTCAGCCAGCATTATGGTGGTGTCACAAACTGGGTCCATACAGACGGCTGTAAAGACCCAGATTGTGTGCAGGCGTTATGGTGCAGTAGCGGAGTTGGACAGGGCCTGGTGCAGGGCGACAGCACTCTCCCGGTGGGCATCTAGGGTTGTGCAGCCACATACCATTGCCCTGACATAGCAGCAGATGATGATGACAGAACAGAGCAGAACTTGGAAATATCCTGCAGGCACCCTGGAGCAGGCATGGAACATCGCACTGGAATCATGTGCAGGATGCTGCAGGATGCTGCAGGCTGAGAGTATGGAAGCTAAGCAGAGTACAGGAGAAACATATCAAGCAAGGGGGACAGAGCAAGGAGCAGGGGACCAAGCAAGAAACATAACCGACAAGATATACATGATACAGGGCACAACAGGGAACAAGACAAGGAATACTCAAGAGCCGACATGAACAGGACGGGACACCCCTCTACCGGGGTTACAAGACAGGACACCCCACAGGTTACATCACAGACTGACACACATAAATACAGGAACTAGCCTAGGACTGTATGATAACTATTGGAGATTCTGTCATATCTGTCGCGGTGCCGGGACCCGTCGCGGTCCCGGGTCCGGTGCCGGGACCCGTCGCGGTCCCGGGTCCGGTGCCGGGACCCGTCGCGGTCCCGGGTCCTTGTGTGCGGCGATCCGCTCGCGGGTCACGAAGACCCAAGCTGGAGAGCCCGGGCTCCGTCTCCGGCGGGCGGACGTCGGCACGTAAGTGCGGGGGGGTCCGGAGTTCCCGATCTCCCTGCACTGGCGATTTGCAACCCGATCGCCGGTGCAGGAAGCGGGAAGGCAGATCTGGGGATTCGGCAGCGATCAGAGTGAAAACTGCTCGCTGCCTAAGGAATCCCCAGAGAGGTCTACTTACCGGTTCGCCGGTCTCCACTGGGGGCGCAGCCAATTCTCACGGCTGGAGTCGTGAGTCAGAAGGACGTCTTAGGACACGCCCCTGACGCTCTGTTGGGGGCGTGGCTTTCTGTGGCGCCAGATTCAAAAACCCTGCAGATCTGTCCACAGGCACCCTGTTGTGGTCTTTCTCCGTTTTGAACTTGAGTTTGCTTTGTTGCTATTTAGTTGACCATTGGATTTTCCTGACTACCCTTTTGCCTGCTGATTTTGTACCTCTGCCTGTGACCATCGTGTATCCGACCCCTGGCTTGTCTTACTACCCGCATCGTGTACCTGACCCTGGCTTGGCTGACTATCCGCATTGTGTATCCGACCCCTGGCTTGTCTTACTACCCGCATCGTGTACCTGACCCTGGCTTGGCTGACTATCCGCATTGTGTATCCGTTCCCTGGCTCGTCTGTCGTCCGGCATCGTATCTCTGATCCTGGGCTGCTCCCATATCTACTACCTCTGCACCTCGCTGCTTCAGCTCAGTATCCACCGTTTTCAGCTATCACTGCAGCTCCTTCACTGTTGGGATCATCCTGAGTTCCTGGTGACTCCTTATTCCGAAGATCTCCTGCGGTGAGTGCTTTTGGTGTTAGCATACGTGACAATATCTTATGGCCATAGTATGCTTAGCCCACCACTATGCCAAAGTACTCCAATGACGGTGGGTCCTAACACTAAAACCTGCCTACAGAGGTACTAATAAACTGAACATTAAATCTATACACATGTCAGAGAGACATACCTGTAGACTGCAGACTGAGGCAAACAGAACACACGGGTGGGGCACACCTTATAAAGGAAACAGAGCTGAAACAAAGAGCAATACTGGAATCAAGGAATCAGAGGTTCAGGCCAGAACATAGATAAATCCAGAAATGGACCACAGCAAGACAGGGAAACAAAAGACATGCAGCTCCGCAGCCTGGGTAGAGCGTGACAAGTGGACACCTGGCTGGCTGAGAATCATAGGAATTTTAGTTCACAGCTAGCATCTGCAGCTTTACTGTTGCTGCACTTCCCATGACGCTCAGCAAGCATCATGAAAGTAGTATTTCTGGCTGAGCCTCATGGGAATTCAATTCAATGTGTTGGTTATTTTTAATATGCATGACTGTGCTGTCAAAAACAAAGCGTGTTTTAGGTGGTGATGCAAACGGGACATTTTAAAGTGCAATTGCTTGTATTGGTGAGTTCCGTGAGATTAAAAAACAAAAAAAAAAGTGTCCCTCTTTCACATTTTGAAATGTTGGGAGGTATGGGCAGGGCTGGTGCAAGGATTTTAGCCCCCTTATGTAGATGTAATTTTACCTCCTCTAGTGCCGTTGAAGGCAGGGCCGGCCAGGACCGGCCCAAGACATCGTGCTGCCTGGGGCGAAGTGTGAAATGCTGCCCCCCCACCTCTCAATGAACCCAACTCAATAAAATAATATATTAAAAGAATGAGAGCTCACCCACGGGGATCATTAGTGTCAGCTCCAAGATTCACTCTGAGTGAGTGGTGACGTGACGCCTGACGTCACCGCGCTCTCCGGGAAACTCATGCTACCATGTGTAATAAAATATAGGGCCAATACAAACTTCAAATAATTGGAACACATATAAATGTATGTGCGTCAAAAATAGGCAGAGTCACTTAGATGCAAACAAAGGTAAAACATTTAATACGAACAAAAATAGAAGAAGAATATAAAAAGAAGATAACAAAAATAATACGAAACAAGTCTTACAAAGCCTTCGAGAGGAATTTAGTTCATGACATCTGTCCTATGCATTCCTGAGGATGGAGGGAGGGAGTGTTGGGACGTGGAGAGTCCGTGGATGGCAAGAACATCTCCCCTCTACCTCTCCTCCCATGCTTCTCCAAGGCATAATTTATATACACGGTTTGAATAATGATGTCAGTCTTCTCAGTCTATTAGTCTTTACCTAATTGGGTATACATGCTCACTAAGATCTTTACACGTCGAAACCCTATTTTAGGTGGTGGCTGTACGCATATTGTAATGCCCTTTTACAGTTACAACTATACCATGCATTAGCAAGTTACTATCCTATCTATAGAATGCCTGTTCAGCAAATCCTTCATTCTATATTTTAAGGTCAAGGAAACCTTGAAGCCTATCATTGAAACATATTAATATATTCATATTAATAATCATTTATTTATGAACAATGATTACATATCTTTGACTACTGCCTATACCAATAATTATATATGGTCCATTTCTTAATTGATGTTAGAAAATGTATGGAGGAGAAGACGCTCTTGCGCAGCATGCATTAGGTCTGTAGACCGCAGACAAGCTAATAATAGCTTGCTGCTGGCTGCAGCGTCCAAAAGCATTTCTTGGGGCCAGGGGCGTACCTAGAGTATTTGGCACTTGGGGCGGATCCTGTATGTGGCACCCCCCCACAGACACACACACTTTAAAACTGCATAGCTTCTATCGTTAGGCAAACATTGACAGGGGTACAGCATAACTGTTATCATTATATACTAAGGGAGACATTGACGGGGGTACAATATAACTGTTATCATTATATACTGAGGCAGACATTGACAGTGGTACAGCATAACTGCTATCATTATATACTGAGGCAAACATTGACAGTGGTACAGCATAACTGCTATCATTATATACTGAGGCAAACATTGACAGTGGTACAGCATAACTTATTATATACTGAGGCAAACATTGACGGTGGTACAGCATAACACCTATCACTATATACTGAGGCACACAGTGTTACGTGTGCAAAGGTGTGGAAACCAGGATGCAGGAAATAAACGGACCTGTCTCTTCTTAGTCAGATAGTCCAGGTTTAGGAGCAGAGAAGTAAACGAGGTCAGGAATCAAGCCGAGGTCGGTACCAGGTATCAGGCAGAGAATGGTCAAAACAAGCCGGGTCAGGAGCTGAGAGGGTAACGTGGTCAGAATACAAGCCAAGGTCGGTAACAGGAATCAACATAGACAGGTAAACACCAGGTAGATACAGCAGCTAGTTGTAAAAACAACTGAGCACTGAACTGGTGTCAGTGCTCTGCTTTTAAACCTGCCGCCCTTCCAGATCCCGCCCCCAACTATGATGACGTCCAATGGACGTGTTTCTCCTCCATAGGGGTAGAGGATTGACAGGGGGGCGTGTCCTGTGACACCGTAGGTGTCCATCACTGTGCGGCGGTTCATTCTTGGACCCTGTGCCGCTGGATCGTCCCGGGAGGGGTAAGTACCGAGTACCCGCCACTCGGGGGTACTCGGGAGATGCACTCCGCACCGGAGCTCGACGCCACGAGCACCCGGGCGACGCGTCCTGGACGGGGCTGTGACGCCGCGGGTACTCGGGCGACGCACTCCGCACGGGAGCGCGACGCGGTGAGTCCCCCCGGACCGTACTCCGGCCGGGATCGTGACAGGCTCCCCTCCTGAGGAGGGGCCTCCGGCCCCTCAAGGGTCCAGGGCGACTGGGATGACCAGAGTGAAATGCCTTTATCAGGTCTTCCGCGTGTAGTCCACGGGCGTCTTCCCATGAATTGTGACTGACATCATATCCCTTCCACTGGATGAGGTATTGAAGGCGTCCTCGATGTCGCCTGGAATCCAAGATGCTGGCTATCTCATATTCCTCCGTATCGTCTATGGTAACCGGAGCTGGAGGATCGGGACTGCGTCCCGGGAAAGGATTAGCGTGGTAAGGCTTCAGCAAAGATACGTGAAAGACAGGATGGATCCTCATCGTCGGGGGTAATTGTAGTTCGACAGTCACTGATGAGGGTGTGTTTACCACGACATACGGTCCTACGTATCTAGGTCCTAATTTTTTAGTGGGACAGCACAGTTTGAGATGAACGGTTGATAACCATACTTTGTCTCCTGGTTTGTAAACTGGGGCAGCGGAACGCCGTCTGTCTGCTTGTGCCTTATATCGCTCTTGTGCTCTATGGAGGGTGTTGCGTAACATCTTGTGTGTCTCGAGTATGTTCTTTACACGTTCCGTCACAGAAGGGACCGCACTGCGGATCGGAGAACCAGGAAGCATGGACGGATGTAGTCCGTACATCGAAAAGAAAGGAGACAAACGTGTGGAGGAGTGGATGTGATTGCTGTACGCAAATTCGGCGATGGGGAGCATCTCATACCAGTCATCTTGGAGATGGGTGGAAAAGCAGCGGAGGTACTGCTCTAGCGTTTGATTAGTCCGCTCCGTTTGGCCGTTGCTTTGTGGATGGAATGATGTAGACAGGGAGCGGTGGATGTGGAGTGTGTCACAGAAGGCCTTCCACACTTTTGACGTAAATTGAGTTCCCCTATCTGACACGATAGTCACTGGTAATCCATGTAAACGAAATATGTTGCGTATAAAAAGAGAGGCTGTTTCAGTAGCTGAGGGTAAGCGTTTGGCTGGTATGAAGTGGCCCATTTTCGTGAACCTGTCAACTACCACCATGAGGGTGGTGTGATGATGCGACACGGGTAGGTCTGTGATGAAGTCAATTGACAGGTCTGTCCAGGGTGTCGCGGGAACCGGGAGTGGGCACAGAAGACCAGCCGGCTTGTTCCGAGTGCCTTTGGCCCTGGCGCAAACAGTACAGGATCGAACGAATCGAAGGACGTCGTTGCGTAGTGTGGGCCACCAAAACGATCTGTTGATCAGGTCCGTGGTCTGGGTCATACCACCATGTCCTGCTGCTGGTGTGTCATGGCAGTGTTGTAGAACCTGGAGACGTGCGGCAGGAGGTACATAAAGCAAGTCTCCACGGTAGTAGTACCCGTTCTTCTTGCGTAATTGGAGGTGCTCTGGAGGGACGGTGTCAGATGCTTGGAAGTGGAACAAGTCCCAGAAAGAGTGGGTAACAGCCAAAAAATGCCCGGGCCTTAACACGGTCTCCTCGTCTTGTTGATGAGACGAGGATACGTCACACATGCGGGACAGTGAGTCCGCCTTGGTGTTCTTTGAGCCTGGTCTATAGGTTATGTGAAGTTGGAATCTGGTGAAGAACAGGGACCATCTCGCGAGTCTAGGTTTCAGCCGTTTGGCGGTCCTGTAATACTCCATATTTTTATGGTCGGTGAAAACGGTAATGGGGTGTTGCGTCCCCTCCAACAGATGTCTCCACTCTTCCAGTGCTAGTTTCATGGCTAGCATTTCTTTTTCTCCGACCCCGTAATTCCGTTCTGCAGGGGTCATAGTACGCGAGAAGAAGGCCACCGGGTGGAGTTGGTTGTCGCCATCGGCCCTTTGTGAGAGAACAGCACCAACCGCGGTGTCAGAGGCATCAACCTCCAACGTATATGGCTTTTGGTGTATCAGATGGATCAATATGGGGGCTGACGTGAATCGTTCCTTCAGAAACAGAAAGGCTCTCTGTGCGTCTTCAGACCAGTGGAATTTTCGTTTGACGGACGTGAGAGCGGTGATGGGCTGTATGACTTTAGAGAAGTTGCGGATAAACTTCCGATAAAAGTTCGCAAAGCCGACAAACCTTTGGACACTCTTTCGGTCCGTCGGGGCGGGCCACTGTAGGATAGCCTGTACCTTCTTTGGGTCCATCTCCACTCGTGTAGGTGTCAATATGAAACCCAAGAATTCCACGGTCTGTGTTTCAAACACGCACTTCTCGGGTTTTGCGTATAGTTCATTTTCTCGGAGACGTTCCAACACCCTGGAAACATGTTCTCTGTGTTCAACCAGCGATGGTGAGTAGATCAGTATATCATCGAGATAGACCACAACAAAACGATCTAACATGTCTCTGAACACGTCGTTCATGAAATGCTGGAACGTGGCTGGGGCGTTGCATAGTCCGTATGGCATTACTAGGTACTGTCTTCCACTCATGCTCCTCTTTTATCCTCACCAGATTGTATGCGCCTCTCAGGTCGATCTTGGTGAAGTAGGAGGCAGTGCCAACTCGTTCCATAAGTTCTGGGATCAACGGTAGAGGATATCGGTTCTTTACTGTCACTTTGTTCAGTTCCCGGTAGTCAACACAAGGACGTAATCCCCCGTCCTTCTTGGGAATGAAGAAAATCCCTGCTCCAGCAGGGGAAGTGGATGGTCGGATAAAGCCTTTGGCTAGATTCTCGTCGATGTAGGCCTTGAGGGTGACGAGTTCAGGTTCGGACATAGGATACAAACGACCGAACGGAATAGGGGCTCCTGGGAACAAGTCGATCGGACAATCGTACTCCCTGTGGGGTGGCAACCTGTTGGCTGCTTTTTTCTCGAACACATCGGCAAATCGGCTGTAATGACTCGGAATCGTGGGTATCGGAAGGGAGCTGTAGTCGTGTGCTACATTGATGGACGGAGGTGGTTTGTGTGAAGAAGGGTCTTTATTGATACGAAACGACACGGAGTTGAATGTCCAGTCAATGTGAGGGTTTTGAGTCCGTAACCAGGGGAGTCCCAAGATGACCGGAAACACAGGAGAGGGTATAACATCGAACGATATGTGCTCCGTGTGATCAGGATCGACGTGCATGTGCAAGGGTGATGTCTCTGTGGTGATGGGACCGGACTGTAGAGGTCGTCCGTCCACTAACTGGAGCAGTAGAGGTGTTGTCTTCTTCTGGACCGGTATGCCGTGTTGACGGATCACGTCGGTGTCGAGTATGTTACTGCTGGCACCCGAGTCAATCATAGCTGCGAGAGCGACGGTATTCCCCTTCCACTGTAATGTAATGGAGAGGGACAAATGATGTGGTAAATGTGGAGAAACACCATGGGTGGCCGGAATAGATAATGAGGGTAGCTTACCCCGGGATGGTCGTCTCTTATTTCGGCACTCATTGGCGTAGTGGCCTTGGGTACCACAATATAGGCAGAGATCAAGAGACCGACGTCGGTCCTTCTCGGCACCCGACAAAGGACCTCGGATGAGTCCCAACTGCATAGGTTCCTCTTGGGTTTCTTTGGGTGTGGTTTTCGGTGGTGGTCTGGCGGTGGACCAGGTGTGAGAAGGAGAGGCTAAGCGTTCGGCCTTTCTTTCCCTTAACCTCCGGTCGATTTGTATACACAAAGTGGCAAAGTCTTCCAATGAGGACGGGATAGCGGAACGAGCAAGTTCATCTCGTATCGGATCCGACAGGCCCAGCCGGAACTGGTCATGCAAAGCCGACTCATTCCATGTTGTCTCGAGGGAGACTCGTCGGAATTCGGCTATGTAGTTCTCTACCGGACGTTTCCCTTGACGAAGGGCTCTTAAGGCACTGGTGGCGGACGTGGTCTGGAACGGATCGGCGTATAGTGCATCCATGGCCTG
This sequence comes from Spea hammondii, assembly GCA_029215755.1. Lineage (NCBI taxonomy): Eukaryota > Metazoa > Chordata > Amphibia > Anura > Pelobatidae > Spea > Spea hammondii. Next base: position 98,548,674 of record JARDYJ010000002.1, on the reverse strand, counting down.
CCGGAAGGTGTTCCATGTGCCAAGTACCGGACTATTGGTACGGATCAAATGATGGGCCCAGAGTTGGGGTTCTTCGGACAGGAGGGCTATGACCGTGTGAATCTTGATGTAGTCATTAGCATAAGTTCTAGGCTTGAGACCAAACAATATTTGGCATGAGGTTATAAAGGTCTGGTATTTTGTACGGTCTCCGGTGTATTTGTCTGGCAGGGGCACTTGTGGTTCCAGCGCTGCTGCTCCTTGCAGTACTGGTGGTTCAGGCACCTCGACTGGTACTGGAGGCGGGTTGCCGGGTACCTGGAGAGCACCTTGAATTTGTACGATCTGTTGCTGCTGTTGATTTTGTCCAGTTTGGATCTCATGAAGGGATTGTGTAATCGCCGCCATCTGTTGGGCGAGAGCAGCAACAGCATCGGCTAATCCTGCGGTTTCCATGTGGGCTCAGTTGTTATGTTACGTGTGCAAAGGTGTGGAAACCAGGATGCAGGAAATAAACGGACCTGTCTCTTCTTAGTCAGATAGTCCAGGTTTAGGAGCAGAGAAGTAAACGAGGTCAGGAATCAAGCCGAGGTCGGTACCAGGTATCAGGCAGAGAATGGTCAAAACAAGCCGGGTCAGGAGCTGAGAGGTTAACGTGGTCAGGAATCAAGCCAAGGTCGGTAACAGGCAGCAGGCAGAGAATGGTCAAAACAAGCCGGGTCAGGAGCTGAGAGGGTAACGTGGTCAGAATACAAGCCAAGGTCGGTAACAGGAATCAACATAGACAGGTAAACACCAGGTAGATACAGCAGCTAGTTGTAAAAACAACTGAGCACTGAACTGGTGTCAGTGCTCTGCTTTTAAACCTGCCGCCCTTCCAGATCCCGCCCCCAACTATGATGACGTCCAATGGACGTGTTTCTCCTCCATAGGGGTAGAGGATTGACAGGGGGGCGTGTCCTGTGACACCGTAGGTGTCCATCACTGTGCGGCGGTTCATTCTTGTGAACCGCCGCGGAAGAGGACCCTGTGCCGCTGGATCGTCCCGGGAGGGGTAAGTACCGAGTACCCGCCACTCGGGAGATGCACTCCGCACCGGAGCTCGACGCCACGAGCACCCGGGCGACGCGTCCTGGACGGGGCTGTGACGCCGCGGGTACTCGGGCGACGCACTCCGCACGGGAGCGCGACGCGGTGAGTCCCCCCGGACCGTACTCCGGCCGGGATCGTGACACACAGTGACGGTGGTACAGCATAACACCTATCACTATATACTAAGGCAAACATTGACGGCGGTACAGCATAACACCTATCACTATATACTAAGGCACACACTGACGGTGGTACAGCATAATCCCTATCGCTATACATTAAGCTAGACATTGACAATAATGCAGCATAACTCCTATCAATATATACTAAACCAAACATTGATGTGGTGTAGGCCTACCACTTCAGTGACTAGCTTAGTATATAGAAGGGATGCACCGAAATGAAAATTCTGGAACTAAACCGAAAATTCAGCATTCACTTGGCCAAAACCGAAAATTACCCCCCCCCCCGCACCTTTAAAAAAAAACCAAAAAAAACCCCACTTTTATTAAAAGTAAAACACCAAACTGAGACAAAAAAAATCAATAACAATAATATATATATATATATATATATATATATATATATATTAGGGCTGCAACTAACGATTATTTTCATAATCGATTAGTTGGCCGATTATTTTTTCGATTAATCGATTAATCGGATAAAAAAAATGTAAATTTTTCATTTATTTAAAATAATTTAATAAACAAATGATGGTAAATACAAACAGCAGAATAAAAAAAGCTTTGATAAAATACATTTCTTGTCTTTATTTCCCAACCAGCCCCCCCCATTTATGCACATTTGAGCCCAGGCTTGCCACGCTGCCCCCCACATATGCCACTCCACGCTGCCTCCCACATATGCCACTCCACGCTGCCCCCCACATATGCCACTCCATGCTGCCTCCCACATATTCCACTCCACGCTGCCTCCCACATATGCCACTCCACGCTGCTTCCCACATATACCACTCCACGCTGCCTCCCACATATACCATTCTACGCTGCCTCCCACATATGCCATTCCACGCTGCCTCCCACATATGTCACTCCACGCTGCCTCCCACATATACCATTCCACGCTGCCTCCCACATATGCCATTCCACGCTGCCTCCCACATATGCCACTCCACGCTGCCTCCCACATATGCCACTCCACGCTGCCTCCCACATATGCCACTCCACGCTGCCTCCCACATATACCACGCTGCCTCCCATATATACCACTCCACGCTGCCTCCCACATATGCCACTCCACGCTGCCTCCCACATATGCCACTCCACGCTGCCTCCCACATATACCATTCCACGCTGCCTCCCACATATACCACTCCACGCTGCCTCCCACATATACCACTCCACGCTGCCTCCCACATATGCCATTCCACGCTGCCTCCCACATATGCCACTCCACGCTGCCTCCCACATCTGCCACTCCACGCTGCCTCCCACATATACCACTCCACCCCCACATATGCCACTGTGCCTGATACGCCTTATACCCCCTGATACACCACTCCATCCTCCCCAGACATGCCACACTACCTCCCCACATATGCCACTCCAGTCTACCCCCAGATATGCCACTGTGGCCCCAGATATGCCTTATACACCCTGATACACCACTCCGTCCTCCCCAGACATGCCACACTGCCCTCCCCACATATGCCTTATATAATGTATATGCCTTATACCCCCAGATATGTCACTCCGTCCTCCCCTGATATGCCTTATACCCCCCAGATATCTCATAGTCCCCTCATAGAGTCACAGACCCGTTCACAGCACACTGACACCATACTTTTTTAAATAAGTACTGGGTTAATCTTCACTGCCCCCAGGATTTAGATTCCCCTTAGTTTGGCCCCCCTTTATCTCTAACTGCACCTTAAGTTAACTTTATTAAATTAATCAAATTAACCCTCAGTCCTCATCATTAAATTAACCCTAAACACCCCATTAACCATAACTACCCCTAAATGAACTCTAAATACCCCATCAAAACAACTACCCTAAATTAACCCTAAACACCCCATTAACCATAACTGCCCCTAAATTAACCCTAAACACCCCATTAACCACAGCATCCCCTAAATTAACCCTAAAGACCCTGTCAACCACAACAGCCCCTAAATTAACCCTAAACATACCATTAACCACAACTGCCTCAAATTAACCCCAAACACCCTATTAACCACAGCTGCCCCTAAACACCCCATTAACCATAACTGCCCCTAAATTAACCCCCACCTCCCCTAACTTTCAGTAGCCCAAATATTAATTTTATACTCACAGTTAGATGAGTGTCACAGCCATGTGGTTCTGGCCTTCTGGGAGAAGGAAGGGGGCGGGGCCAGTTGTCACAGTGATTACAGGGAGGGGCTGGTAAGTAGGAGCTGCTGCTGTGAGTCAGACTAAACGGATTATATAATGAGGGGTATTTTTCAGAGCGTTTGCTCTGAAAAAACCCTCATTTTATAATCGATAATAATCGATTCAACTAATCGATAATGAAATTCGTTGGCGACGAATTTCATTATCGATTATTATCGATTTTATCGATTAGTTGTTGCAGCCCTAATATATATATATGTGATTGTTAACAGCAATCACAATGCTATCATGCCCAGACGTACCGAGATTCCAGCATGTACTGGCTGACTTAGCATGATAGGATTGTGATTGCTAACAGGTATCACACTCCTATCCTGCCCAGGTTCTAGCATGTACTGGTTGCCTGGGCATGATAGGAGTGTGATTGCTGTTAGCAATCATATATACCGTATTTGCTCGATTATAAGACGAGGTTTTTTCCAGAAAAAAACTTCTGAAAAACCGACCTCGTCTTATAATCGAGGTCGTCTTGTAATCAGGCCTCAGATCATCCCCCACGATACCTCACAATTCCATCGGCAGCCGCCGCCACCGTATCAGCTGCAGCCACCGCCGCCGCTTCTGTATTCGCGGCAGCCGTCGCCGTTTCTGTATTCGCGGGAGCCGCCGACTCCGTATCCGCGGCAGCCGCCGCCTCCGCCTCCGTAATCCGCGGCAACAGCCGCCGCCTCCGTAATCCGCGGCTTCAGCATCCTCCGATGCGGCCGAATCGGAAGCTGTGACCATAACAGATGCGCGGGTCACGTGGGTCGCGCTGTTCTCACCTGACCCAGCTTCGTTTTTTACGTTTTGTGCCTATGATTCTATGCAAATCAGTCCTACCTGACAGTCTGTGCTCCTGTTCACAATTTGTGAAGAGGAGCATAGACTGTCAGGTAGGAATGATTTGCATAGCTGGTTCAATTAGGGGCACAACCTAGTGAACTACATTTCCCATGATTCCCAGACCCCTTTAAGCGTGACTGAGGAGCATGGGACATGTTGATGGGACATGTTGATGGGACAAGTTGATGGGACATGTTGATGGGACATATAGATCTGCTATTCCCACTGACAGGTGAGAAAGAAAAAAGAAAAAAACACAAAAACAGTGGTTTTGATTTTTTTCCCATTAGGGTCGTCTTATATTCAGGCCTTTTCTTTTTTTCCCCAATAAGATCCAAAATTTGAGGGGTCGTCTTATAATCGGGGTCGTCTTATAATCGAGCAAATACGGTATATATGAATATATATCACTCTCCTACCATGCCCAGGCAGCCAGTACATGCTGGAACCTGGGCATGGTAGGAAAGTGATTACAGCCTCCCTATGCCATGCTACCACCCACACACACTTACAAATCCATGCTATCACACACACTCATTCGCAAACATTCAGCATAAACTACAGCATAACACCCATCACTCTCACACATTTACTAATCCACTCTCACTGTTTTCCTACCTTTTCTCTGTCACTGTCACTTTTCCTCCTCCTCTTTGTTCTTCCTCTTGGCTCTTCTTCTTCTTCTGTGTCCTGTCCTTCCGGTGCAGTAAGCACGGAAGGCAGCAACCGAGCTTGCTCCTCTAGCCTACCACCCACCCCCCCGCTAGATACGCTACTGCTTGGGGCGGCAAAGTGTCACCTCTCTTCAAAAGTGCCACCTGGGGCAATTACCCCACTCTGCTCCATAGCAGGGCCGGCCCTGCAGAGTTATATGAGCATATTTTACACATGATCTGCCCCCCTCCCTGTGTTGACTGTACCTAACTAACTAACCAGTCCTCCTCTGTTACAAAATGGAGGAGCTGGAGGATTTATATATTGAAAAAAAAACAGCTGCCCTGCACACTAGCCCCATTTAGAGCAGTGCTACTCCCCCCCCCCTTGTTGGGACACAACAACCTCTGGCCTTCAGAGGCACACCCCCCCCACCCTGGATCATAACCAGAGTCCCTTTGTCCCCTCCTTCACAGTGCCACACTTCTCTTTTCCTCCACCTGTAGTTGAAAATATAGATCAAACAAACAACACATAGGAACACTGCTTAGATAAACTGCATAAACATACAAACCCTGATAAAAGGTTGCAGATAAAAGGTAAATAAATAACACATAGAAACAGCCTTGCAGGTATAGATGGAAACCCTAAATTACATAGAGCACAGGTAAAACATCAAAATATTTCTCATTTGTAATGTACTTAATGCTTCATATCGTGGCCCATTATGCAACATTCAACTCAAGTCAGCTGCCAACGAAAAAAATCAATATATAGTTCTCTATAGATAAATTAAAACTGTTTCCCAGGAATCCTGATTAAACAAATGGATGCCAAATTTTTGGAAAATGTCACAGCCTCTCACTAGGAAATATTTGCCTGCATTTCACTTGAAACTCACAGGATTAAAGCCCCATAATGTTCAGCCATATGGGAGGAAAACACTTACTGCATCTATGCTATAAAATATATGTAGTTACAACATATTTATTCATCATATACCCCACTACTAATCACGCCAGCTCCTTTTGCACCTAGTGATGTCCGGATCATGAACGAATCGTTCATTTGATCCAAATCTTTTTAGTGATCCGGATGAATCGGTTCAGTAGACTGAACGATTCATTTGTAGCAGTTCAGTCTGTGAATCATGCAGTTGTAGCCTGATCCTAGAGCGAGTCATCTGCAGAGCACTCAGACACAGACTCTGAGATCAGGTTACAGCTCCTTAATTCACAGAGGAACGATGACTCATAGAGTCAGACAGTCGTTCAAAGATTCAAATGATTCAAATAATTCATATGATTCAATGATTCAAATGATTCAAATCTTATAGGGATCCGGATCTTACAGGGATTTGAATCTTGCACAGATTCGAATCATTCAGAGAATAGCACTGATACCATACTTTTATAAATAAATACATTGATAATCTTCACTGCCCCCAGGATTTAGATTCCCCTTAGTTTGCCCCCTTCACCTCTAACTGCACCTTCAATTAACTTTATTAAATTAATTAAATTAACCCTCAGTCATCAGCATTAAATTAACCCTTAACACCCCATCAACCATGACTGCCTCCAAAATATCCCTAAACACCCCATTAACCACAACTGCCCCTAAATTAACCCTAAACACCCCATTAACCACAACTGCCCCTAAATTAACCCTAAACACCCCATCAACCATAACTGCCCCTAAATTAACCCTAAACACCCCCATTAACCATAATGCCCCTGAAATTAACCCTAAAGACCCCATTAACCATACCCACCTCCCCTAACTTTCAGCAGCCCAAATATAAATTTTATACTTACTGTTAGATGAGTCGCTGTCTGAGCAGTGTGGATGCTATGAGGAAAGGGGTGGGGCCAATCGGCAGTGAGTCATAAAGGGGTGGGCCAATCGGCAGTGTGACTGCAGGGAGGTACTGGGAAATACCGTAGTAACTGCAATCTACAACCACTGTATAAGACGCACCCAGTTTTTAGACCAATTTTTTTTCGAAAAAAGCGTCTTATAAATGGGGAAATACGGGTATTTTTAGATCATATTTTAATCATTGTCTTAAGTACATATTATGAAGTTAAAATGCATGTCTAATGCCTATAGATAGATATATATATATATATATATATATGTGTGTATATGTAGCATTTTATAATTGCCCCCCCCTACTTTGCTCCCTGTGCCCCCCCTAAATATGAAAGCTGGAGACGCCACTGCTCTCCTGTAAACCCTAGAGATGATTGTGCGTGAAAATCCCAGTAGATCAGCAGTTTCAGAAATACTCACACAAGCCCATCTAGCACCACCAACCATGCCATTTTCAGTCACTTAACCCCTTCAGTCCCAGTTGTTTTTTTTTTTAAATGGTCCTCTTAGGGACCTCTTGAACATGTTATTAATGCCAGTGATGTCACAATGACATCGCTTAGCTCACTTTATTGTTTTTTTTTTACATTATTTATTGTATTTTAGTGATTTTTTTAAATCACTAACCTTTTTTTTTTTTTTGCTCTGTTTTGTTTTCCAGCATGGGTGGAGGGTGAGAAACATGCGACCCCCCCCCCTGCGCCGATCACACTGCTATCTCTACGCAAGTCCCCACAGACTTGCATTGAGATCACAGTGTCTGTGCCTCATCGGATCGACCGGATATCCCTGCAGGGGATATCCTGTCCTCCGATGACCTTCCAGGTGACGTCAGCAGTGACACCACCCAGAAGGGGGGACTGAAGGGGTTAAATCCCCTTTTCTTGACCACGTCCACATGCCTAAATGCATGAGGTTGGTGCCATGCGATTGGCTGATTACAAAGCCAGCCCAAGAAATTGTGCTGCCTGGGGCAAACTGTGAATTGACCCCCCCCCCGGTGTGTGAGCGCGGACGTGGCATCGGACGTCACCGCGCCCTGGCGTCCACACTGCCCAAATATAACCTGACCAGCACCCAGATAATACACACAGACCTGCCATCTTATCACCAAACAGCCCGGCCTGTGCCACAAATCCATCTATGATACACTTTTTTTTTTTTTTTTGTTCCGTTTTGTTTTCCAGCATGGGTGGAGGGTGAGAAACATGGTTTCTAACTCTCTTCCCTGCCACCCCCCTGCACCTATCACACTACTATTTCTATGCAAGTCCCCACAAACTGGCATTGAGATCACCGTGTCTGTACCTCATCGGAGCAACCGGATGTCCTCCGATGACCTTCCGGGTGACACCACTCAGAAGGGAATGCCCGATCGTGTGATCGGCGTTTAAAATGTAACAGTTTTCCGGCTTTCATGCCGGAAGCTGTTACATCAGATCGGGCAGCAGAAAGCCGGCGTTGCTGGCTTCTGCTGTCAGGGGGAGTCCAGGCTGTCAAAAACAACCTGATCTCCCGTGCAGCGGCAGGGATGTGTCTCTGCCACTGCAAGAAGTGCAGGATGTACCGGTACATCCATAGGGGATTCTTGGGATGTGTTTTTTTTGACGTACCGGTACGTCCATAGGGGACTGAAGGCATGGGCGTAGGAACCCCTAAAAATCTGGGAGGACAGCATTTTCCCCCATCAGATCCCCACTTTATCCCCATCGCTCACACTATCTACCCCTCTCCCCCTTCTCACACTATCTAAGCCCTCTCACACTATCTACCCCTCTCCCCCTTCTCACACTATCTACCCCCTCTCCCCCTTCCTTATTATCTATACCCTTCTCACACTATCTACCCCCTCCATACCCTCCCTTCTCACACTATCTACCCCCTCTCCCCTTCTCACACTTTCTTACTATAATACCCCCTTCTCACACTATCTACGCCCTCCCTACTCTCCCTTCTCACGCTATCTACCCCCTCCCTATCCTCCCTTCTCACACTATCTACCCCCTCTCCCCCTTCTCACACTTTCTTACTATATACCCGCTTCTCACACTATCTACCCCCTCCCTACCCTCCCTTCTCGTACTATCTACCCCCTCCCTACCCTCCCTTCTCGTACTATCTACCCCCTCCCTTCTCGTACTATCTACCCCCTCCCTACCCTCCCTTCTTGTACTATCTACCCCCTCCCTACCCTCCCTTCTTGTACTATCTACCCCCTCCCTACCCTCCCTTCTTGTACTATCTATCCCCTCCCTTCTCGTACTATCTGCCCCCTCCCTACCCTCCCTTCTCGTACTATCTACCCCCTCCCTACCCTCCCTTCTCACATTATGTACCCCCTCCCTTCTCACACTATCTACCCTCTCCCTACCCTCCCTTCTCACTAGCTACCCTCTCCCTACCTCCCCCTTCTCACTAGCTACCCTCTCCCTACCGCCCCCTTCTCACTAGCTACCCTCTCCCTACCGCCCCTTCTCACTAGCTACCCTCTCCCTACCGCCCTTTGTGGTTCACTTACCCTGCAGTCCTGTGGTGGGAGCACGAGGCCTCTGTCTCGCTGCTCTGCCGCGATACGCACGGTTTCACTGCTGAGCGTGAAGCGCCGGCACCGAGACAGGCGCCTCACGCTCCCACCAATGCAGTTGGGGCAGCGCTGAGGCAGCCGGCGGTGACGAGAGAGGAGGCGTCCACACTGCCCAAATATAACCTGACCAGCACCCAGATAATACACACATCGCCGGATGTCACCGCGATCTCCGGGAAACGCATGCTGCCACACGAGAGCTGACCTCCATTCATGGAGGAGAAGACGATCTGTGCAGCGTGCATTAAGTCCGCAGACCACAGACAAGCTAATACCGTATTTGCTCAATTATAAGACGACCCCCCAAAATCTGAATATTAATTTATGAAAAAAAGAAAAAGCCTGAATATAAGACGACCCTATAGGAAAAAAAGTTTTACCAGTAAATGTTAATTCATGTAAACTATGTGAACAATTGTTTGTTAATAAAAGCTATGATTGAGAAAAATATTTTGTTTTTATTTCCTTTTTTTTTTACAACCAGCTCCCCCAGTTATGCACATCTGCCCCCAGGCTTGCCACTCTGCCCCAGAAATGCCTTATACCCCCTATATGCCACTGTGCCCCATGATATGCCTTTTAACCCTCTAAATGCCACTGTGCCCCATGATACCCCTTTTAACCCTCTATATGCCAGTGTGCCCCATGATATGCCTTTTGACCCCCTATGTGCCACTCTGCCTCCAGAAATGCCTTATACCCCTATATGCCACTCTGGCATTAAGGGGGTTAAAAGGCATATTATGGGGCAGAGTGGCATATAGGGAGGTATAAGGCATTTCAGGGGGCAGAGTGGCGTATAGAGGGTTAAAAGGCATTTCTGGAGGCAGAGTGGCATTAAGGGGGTTAAAAGGCATTTCACAGAGCACTCTGCCTCCAGAAATGCCTTATGCCCCCCATTTAACACTCCCCCTCCCTCCTCCAAACTTACCGGTGCTTCTGAGTCCCCGGTGCTTAGTCCGGGCAGCGTGTAGAGCTCTACGCGATTCGCGTAGACAACTGAGCGGAACTTGTGTATGCGAATCGGGTAGAGCTCTACACGCTGCCCGGACTAAGCACCGGGGACTCAGATCCACCGGTAAGTTGCTTACCGCATAATACAGGAGGATCCAGGTCCCCTGCATCTGAGTCCCCGGTGCTTAGTCCGGGCAGCGTGTAGAGCTCTATGCGAATCGCGTAGAGCTCTACACGCTGCCTGGACTAAGCACCGGGGACTCAGAAGCACCGGTAAGTTGGGGGGGGGCATAACACAGGAGGATCCAGGTCCCCTGCATCGCTGCGGGGGATCTGGATCTTAGTCTCATAGTCAGACCTATTTAAGCATTTGCTCTGGAAAAAACCTCGTCTTATAATCGAGCAAATACGGTAATAGCTTGCTGCTGGCTGCGGAGTCCTAAAGAATTTCTTGGGGCGGCAAAGTGCCGCCTCTTCAAAAGTGCCACCTGGGGCAATTGCCCCACTCTGCTCCATAGTAGGGCCGGCCCTGGAAACCCAACTTTACAGGTATAGATCTATTAGAATTTGCATAAAAACTCAGCAATAAAGGTAAAACCCCCTAAATTACAGGCACAGATCACCAAAAAGCCAGCCCTGGCGTCCACACTGCCCAAATATAACCTGACCAGCACCCAGATAATACACATAGGACCTGCCATCTTTATCACCACAAATCACCACTGCCACTTACGATAGGAGATAATAATTATATTGAATTAATTTGGCTGGGTTCCAAGGTTTATGAGGGGCCGGGTAAGTAAGGCCTAGCACCTTTCTTTCGGCTGGGAAAACCACTTTGATCTATTTAGTTGGTTAGACACGAGCTGTGGCTCTCGTAATGGTGTAAATGGAGAATTAGGAATCTGTAGTTCAAGGGTCAAGGTGTTGTCTCTTATATTGGGCTAACATACATATACATTTGACTAATAATACCTTGACAAAGCATTGTAATATGTAAAAAAAATAAAAAATACTTTAAGCGCTAAAGCTGCTGTAAAATACAAATGCAAAACCAGACCTTGTTTTCTATAAACGTTTTTGCACATTCATGACTAAATTTAATGTTAAGAACATTTCAACTTTACATGAGAACAGGATGTTGAGGAGGAAAAGAAAAGCCAATTTTTTGGACAGACTCAGACTATACGTAAGCATTACACTGTGATGGGGGGGAACATTAATAGGAATCATTTGGATAAAGGTTATGAAGATAACTAATTTTACAGACAAATGTTGCATCTTTCATGTCAATTACGGCCTGAGAGGACAGAAGCAATCAACTTCTGTATACCAACAAGATGAACCCTGGCCACAAGCAAACTAAACTGAACCTTTTTTTTCCATGCAGCACCCCTATTGACAGAAATACATTTTCTTATTGCATTCTCGGTATTTGAATTGTATTCCAAGATTTGCTTGTCTTCAGATGAGAGAGCTTGCAATGGTTTGAGACTTTACATTTTCCATTTTTTTCACAGGCCTTCCCATCTCTAGTGTGCACAAATGAGCACAGTCTTGTTGGAGCAGGAAAGGGTCTTCTCCAAACTTTTCCCACAAATCTGGAAGCATACAATTGTGTCAAATCTCTTTGTATCCTTTAGCATTAACGTTACCCTTTGCTGGAACTAAGAGACCTAGCCAAACCCCTGGTAAAGAACCCCAGACCATTATCTCCTCAACCAAGCTTTACATTGGGTACTATGCTTTCTGGTGCATAGTGATCTCCTTGGCATTTGGGTTCATCAGCCAAACCCAGATTCATCCATCAGTTTGTACTAGAGGAGGGAGTGGAGCTATTTTTAGCCTACAAATATGTAGTGTTTATAACACAAAAGAATCCAACCACACTTTTCACAAATAACATAATGTTATAGATGTTGTGGCATGTATAAAGGATCTCATCCTCAAAAACAGGGGAACTCCTGTAAACTTGTACACCTGACAGAAAAGAAGGGGAGTTGCACACAAGCCCTTATATAAAATATATTATTTATTTTACAAGTATTCAATTCATAAAAAACATTACATTATATAGATGTCTTGTCTATATAATGTAATGTTTTTTATGAATTGAATACTTGTAAAATAAATAATATATTTTATATAAGGGCTTGTGTGCAACTCCCCTTCTTTTCTGTGAGGTGTACAAATATGTAGTGTTTCAAGTTTATTTAGATATCTTGGGCAGGACCTCAAGCTGTGTGTTGTAGGTGACCGCTTAGGGGATCCAGTAATTTCAAAAGGCATTTCCCCATCTCTGAATGAGAAGAGGAGTGTTTTTTAAGCACTGTGCATGATGTGAGGTATACCAGCAACATTTCAACTTTGAAGTCACCAGTGTCTTTTGTATCAATTTCTTTCTTCCACACAGCGTGAGTGTATTTCAATCCATGTTGGACAAGCTGGAGTTCAAATTGGTAATGCATGCTGGGAACTCTACTGCCTTGAGCATGGAATCCAACCACATGGTCAGATGCCAAGTGACAAAACTATTGGTGGTGGAGATGACTCATTCAACACATTCTTCAGTGAAACTGGAGCTGGAAAACATGTACCTAGAGCAGTGTTTGTAGACCTCGAATCCGCAGTTATTGGTATGTAGTAAACCCATCACATGCACATTGAAAAAATAACATTAACACATTTTTGGAATAATGTTTCAAAGGCATAGTTCATAGACTATTATGGGATGGCTGTCACATGCCCAATTTGTAGTTTTTACATTAGATTACATTTATTTATAAAGCGCCAACAGATTCCGCAGTTTTGCATTGCAGACAGAATCAGTGTATCTATTGGCCATCTTAAATTACTAATCAACTCTGAGTACGTCAAAGCTTCTTGGTGTGGAAATTTTTGAAGAGGAAAACTAGAATAAAGTTTTCTAATTTATTCAATTGTTCTAGACAAGAGTTCCAATTGTTTAATGGCTCAGTAAAGTAGATATAGACTGAGTGTCTCCACAGAGACTCAGATGAAGACATTCAAAAGACAATAAGAGAAAATACAGATGGTGCCACACACCATTATTGAAATTACTCACACAGTAGAATTATACTAAACCAGACTCAAGTGCTAATAATTTTATATCAATCCAGACTACCGTAATATGCACAGCTACCCTGGCCCTTCTTGCTGGAGAAACCTCCCAGTGTTGGCCCTTCGTAATAAATATTCAAGTATAAAGGTTAAAACCACATTCACCCTCAGACTGATCGATTATGCCATTGGCCAGTCGGGTATTATGGCAGGTGTGAACCTGGGGCGGTGTTTAGGTGCGGTATTTATTTTTTTGTCTCTCCCCAATCACACATACCTACACCTCTTTCTCTCGATAGTCATTTTGGTCATTGCCATGCCATTTACCCTTGCACACCATACACTAACATACATGCTCTAACGCTTGATGGCAAAAGGACAGGCAGGGCAAAAGAGTACACTAAGTTTTGTGGAAATTGAAATGCTGATCAGGACTAATCTGAGTGCAGCATATACATGCCAATTGGTCCTTAAAGCCACATACGCATTGTATGTAACCAATGTTCCATCTAATTTTTCTTAGTTGGTGTGCGCAGAAAATGTCTCTTGTGCAAAAATTTTCACAGAGCAAAAATTTTGTGCGCACAATATCCGTGCCACATAAAGTTTCCCAAAAAATATTGTTTTTGTATTTTTGGGGGAAAAACTGTTGTGCACACAATTTTTGGACGTGTGCGCTCTCTAAAAAGCTATGTGCGCGCGCACAGCTTAGAGGGAACACTGTATGTAACCCCAGTTTTGTTACCATTGCAAGTTTGAGAGTGCTGTGATTAGGGCTGCAACTAATGATTATTTTCATAATCGATTAGTTGGCCGATAATTTTTTCGATTACTCGGATAAAAAAATGAATGTAAATTTTTCATTTATTTAAAATAATTTAATAAATAAATGATGTTAAATACAATCTGCAAAATAAAAAAACTTTGATAAAATGCATTTCTTGTCTTTATTTCCCAACCAGCCCCCCCAATTTATGCACATTTGAGCTTGCCACGCTGCCTCCCAGGCATGCCACTCCACGCTGCCTCCCAGGCATGCCACTCCACTCTGCCCTCCACCCCCACATATGCCACGCTGCCCTCCACCCCCACATATGCCACGCTGCCCTCCACCCCCACATATGCCATGCTGCCCTCCACCCCCACATATGCCACGCTGCCCTCCACACCACATATGCCACGCTGCCCTCCACCACCACATATGCCACGCTGCCCTCCACCACCACATATGCCACGCTGCCCTCCACCACCACATATGCCACGCTGCCCTCCACCACCACCACATATGCCACGCTGCCCTCCACCACCACCACATATGCCACGCTGCCCTCCACCCCCACATATGCCACGCTGCCCTCCACCCCCACATATGCCACGCTGCCCTCCACCCCACATATGCCACTCTGCCCTCCACCCCCACATATGCCACTCTGCCCTCCACCCCCACATATGCCACGCTGCCCTCCACCCCCACATATGCCACGCTGCCCTCTACCCCCACATATGCCACGCTGCCCTCCACACCACATATGCCACGCTGCCCTCCACCACCACATATGCCACGCTGCCCTCCACCACCACCACATATGCCACGCTGCCCTCCACCACCACATATGCCACGCTGCCCTCCACCCCCACATATGCCACGCTGCCCTCCACCCCCACATATGCCACGCTGCCCTCCACCCCCACATATGCCACTCTGCCCTCCACCCCCACATATGCCACGCTGCCCTCCACCCCCACATATGCCACGCTGCCCTCCACCCCCACATATGCCACGCTGCCCTCCACCCCCACATATGCCACTCTGCCCTCCACCCCCACATATGCCACTCTGCCCTCCACCCCCACATATGCCACGCTGCCCTCCACCCCCACATATTCCACGCTGCCCTCCACCCCCACATATGCCACGCTGCCCTCCACCCCCACATATGCCATGCTGCCCTCCACCCCCACATATGCCACGCTGCCCTCCACCACCACATATGCCACGCTGCCCTCCACCACCACATATGCCACGCTGCCCTCCACCACCACATATGCCACGCTGCCCTCCACCACCACATATGCCACGCTGCCCTCCACCACCACCACATATGCCACGCTGCCCTCCACCACCACCACATATGCCACGCTGCCCTCCACCACCACCACATATGCCACGCTGCCCTCCACCCCCACATATGCCACGCTGCCCTCCACCCCACATATGCCACTCTGCCCTCCACCCCCACATATGCCACTCTGCCCTCCACCCCCACATATGCCACGCTGCCCTCCACCCCCACATATGCCACGCTGCCCTCCACACCACATATGCCACGCTGCCCTCCACCACCACATATGCCACGCTGCCCTCCACCACCACCACATATGCCACGCTGCCCTCCACCACCACATATGCCACGCTGCCCTCCACCCCCACATATGCCACGCTGCCCTCCACCCCCACATATGCCACTCTGCCCTCCACCCCCACATATGCCACTCTGCCCTCCACCCCCACATATGCCACGCTGCCCTCCACCCCCACATATGCCACGCTGCCCTCCACCCCCACATATGCCACTCTGCCCTCCACCCCCACATATGCCACTCTGCCCTCCACCCCCACATATGCCACGCTGCCCTCCACCCCCACATATGCCACGCTGCCCTCCACCCCCACATATGCCACGCTGCCCTCCACCCCCACATATGCCACGCTGCCCTCCACCACCACATATGCCACGCTGCCCTCCACCACCACCACATATGCCACGCTGCCCTCCACCACCACCACATATGCCACGCTGCCCTCCACCACCACCACATATGCCACGCTGCCCTCCACCCCCACATATGCCACGCTGCCCTCCACCCCCACATATGCCACGCTGCCCTCCACCCCCACATATGCCACTCTGCCCTCCACCCCCACATATGCCACTCTGCCCTCCACCCCCACATATGCCACGCTGCCCTCCACCCCCACATATGCCACGCTGCCCTCCACCACCACCACATATGCCACGCTGCCCTCCACCACCACCACATATGCCACGCTGCCCTCCACCACCACATATGCCACTCCGCCCTCCACCACCACATATGCCACTCCGCCCTCCACCACCACATATGCCACTCCGCCCTCCACCCCCAGACATGCCACTCCGCCCTCCCCCCCTTTACCTCTAATTGCACCTTAAGTTAACTTTATTAAATTAATTAAATTAACCCTCAGTCCTCATTAAATTAACCCTAAATACTCCATCAACCACAACTACCCTGAATTAACCCTAAACACCCCATTAACCATAACTGCCCTAAATTAACCCTAAACACCCCATTAACCCTAACTGACCCTAAATTAACCCCCACCTCCCCTAATTTTCAGCAGCTCAAATATTAATTTTATACTTAGATGAGTGTCACTCAGCCATGTGGTTCTGGGAGAAGGAAGGGGCGGGGCCAGTTGTCACAGTGATTACAGGGAGGGACTGGTAAGTAGGAACTGCTGCTGTGAGTCACTGAAACGGATTATATAATGAGGGGTATTTTTCAGAGTGTTTGCTCTGAAAAAACCCTCATTTTAAAATCGATTCAACTAATCGATAATGAAATTCGTTGGCAATGATTTTCATTATCGATTTTATCGATTAGTTGTTGCAGCCCTAGCTGTGATCTACAAAGACAATATGGAATCTCGGGCCTTGTTACACTATTCCTTGATTAAAAACACCAATGCAAAAATAGCGAAATATGCCTAAACTGATGGTGGGAGAAGTTTGGGTTTTTTTGTACCTTGATCTAACCATACTGAAACTGGCCCAGCCTCCTTTATCCTCATTTTTAAAAAAAAAAAATTTTTATTAAGTGTGTATATGTATAGACACTCAATGGCCACTTTATTAGGTACACCTGTTACCTTCATTTTAATAGTAGGTTTATTTGAACAGTGAGAGACAGAATAAAAACAGAAAAAATCCAGAATAACACATTTCAAATAAATTACAAATTGATCTGCGTTTTACTCCGTGAAATAAGTATTTCACCCCTTAGCAAAACATGAATTTGTACTTGGTGGGAAAACCCTTGTTGGCAGAGGTCAGACGTTTCTTGTAGTTGGCTACCAGGAGGGATTTTGTCCCTCGGCTCCCTCCACAGACTTTCTATGGGATTAAGGTCTGGAGACTGGCTAGGCCACTCCAGGATCTTAATGTGCTTCTTCTTGAGCCACTCCTTTGTTGCCTTGGCCATGTGTTTGGGTTATTGTCATGCTGGAATACCCATCCACAACCAATGGTATTCTTGAGGTCATAGGCAGCATTCATCCTCCTCCTCCAAACACAGCAGGTTGAGTTGATTCCTAAAAGCTCAACTTTGGTCTCATCTGACCACAACACTTTCACCCAGTCCTCCTTTGAATCATCCAGATGTTCGTTAGCAAACTTCAGACAAGCCTGTACATGTGCTTTCTTGAGCAGGGGGGCCTTGCAGACCCTGCAGGATTTCAGTCCTTCGTGGCATAATGTTACCAATTGTTTTCTTGGTGACTATGGTCCCAGCTGCCTTGAAATAATTGACAAGATCCTCCTGTGTAGTTCTGGTCTGATTCCTAACCGTTCTCATGGTAATTGAAACTCCACTAGGTGAGATCTTGCATGGAGCCACAGACCGAGGGAGATCGACAGTTATTTTGTGTTTCTTTCATTTGTGAATAATCGCACCAAGCTGCTTAGCGATGGTCTTGTAGCCTTGTGTAGGTCTACAGCCTTGTCCCTGACATCCTAGGACAGCTCTTGGGTCTTGGCTGTCTTGAAGAGTTTGGAATCTGATTGCTTCTGTGGACAGGTGTCTTTTATACAGGTAACAAACTGAGATTAGGAGCACTTTCTTTAAGTGCTCCTATAGGCATGTGGTGCAAAAAGGTCTTATAAGATAAATTTGAAGCTGGGACTCCAACCAGGGCCCTCTGCAAGGTGTAAAATCCTACAGTAGAGGTGCCTCTATGTCTACTTGATCCACCACATGCCTATATCCCCTCCTAGATGCTGGATTCTTTGATATGCTAAGTGACCACTAGCAGTCAGGAAAACCATTTCATATCCTGGTCATATCCAACGCATACGTTGATAATACCCATATTATATTATATTATAATACCCGCCTTTTGTGCGTATTTAGAACGGGGAAAGCGCACCCTACAAAAAGAATACAAATATGGTGGTTCAACTAAACTGTTTAGAAGGAATTGTGAAGTCTGTGATATTCAGTCATAGGTAGCAAGTGTGACATATCTAATTTACAAGAAATTCATAAATGCAAGAATTATTGCTGTGGCGAGCACAGGAGGGACAATAAAATGAAAATAAGTTATTTTGACTGATATGTTTCCACAACGCAAGGGGAAGGTCACTTATGGTTCCTATAGGTACACCTTTCCTCCGCTTATACCACCTCTGGGACTGCTTGAAAACTCGAGATGAGCTGGAAAAGGTATAAAGTTAATGGAAGGAAATTGGTCAGTGTGCTTACTAGTAGGGGCCGAGATCTAATTTTGAGTAAGTCGCCATCTTTCCTTGCCGGAGCTCTACAGACAGAAAAAATTTTACTTTACCATTCAAGTGAGTAGTTAGGTTTTCTGTAATTTCTCCTTTTTATTTTATCTGTTTGGTGCTAATCATCAGCTTTTTGTATGCACTGTGACTTTTTTTGTTCATAATAAATATTCCTTTATTAAGTTCTGCCTTTGTCTGGTAAAGACTCATGTTACCTGATGAGACCATTTCATTTTTAATTTGAAATCACATAATTATTGTGTTATTATTATTATTATTATTGTTTTATATAGCGCCATCAAATTCTGTAGCGATGTACAACGGGTAGACCGGACATAACAAGTAGCATGTAATATAACAAAATGACTAACAGACAACAGGTGAGGAAGGCCCTGCTCAAACGAGTTTACAATCTATAGGGATTTAGGGTGTATTACACAATAGGTAAAGGGTAAAAGTGCCAGTGTAAGGGATGGACCAGCCACACTAGTGAAAGTATTGCAGGAGAGGGACTACGGAAGGTGAGCTAAAAGTATATGGGAGGGCGTTAATGTGCTGTTGTAAGCGTCCTTAAAGAAGTGGGTCTTGAGGAATTTTTTAAAGGAATAAAGGCTGGGGGAGAGCATTCCAGAGGATAGGGGCAGCCCTTGAGAAATCTTGTAAGCGGGCACGAGAGCTAGAAATCAAAGGAGAGGATAAAAGGAGATCATTGGATGAGCGGAGAAACCGGTTAGGAGTGTATTTAGAGATGAGTGAGGAGAAGTAGGGAGGGGAACCGCAGTGAAGGGCTTTGAAAGTAAGAGTGAGGATTTGGAAATTAATCCTGAAGTGCACAGGCAGCCAGTGAAGAGACTGAAAGAGGGGAGAGACGTTAATAAAGCGATGTAAGAGGAAGATAAGTCTGGCAGATTGTGTTTGAAGTATATTGTGTGAGGTTTTTAGTCTAATTTGCTTGGTGGACCAAGGCGCCCCATTTATAAATTGTCTTGTTGGTGGCAGTGTTATATTAGTTATATCATTATAATTATTTAAGGGTGGATATTTCTATCACTATTTCCGGTCTAGCACAGACAGTGAATTTTAACCCTTTTTCCACTAGAACAAAGTCACACACACGCTTGGGGTAGGGTGCGTTCGTGACACTGAGTAAAGTGCAAATCAATTTATAACTTATTTGGAATGTTATACTGGATTTTTTTGTTCTGTCTCTCATTGTTCAAATAAACCTACCGTTAAAATTACAGACTGATCATGTCTTTGTCAGTGGGCAAACGTACAAAATCAGCAGGGGATTTTTTTTCCTTCACTGTAACCCCTTGTTACAACCAAAGTATGCAGAATACCATCTCTGAAAGAACATGTCGAACCTTGAAGCAGATGGGCTACAGCAGCAGAAGATCACAACAGGTGCCACTCCTGTCAGCTAAGAACTGGAAACCGAGGCTACAATTTACACAGACTTGCCAAAATTGGACGCTGGAAGAATGTTGCCTGGTCCGATGAATCTCGGTTCCATCTGTGACATCCAGATGGCAGGGTCAGGCTTTGGCATAAACAACTTGAAAGCATGGATCCATCCTGCCTTGTATCAACGGCTCAGGCTGGTTGTGTAATCGTGTGGGGGACATTTTCTTGGCTCG
The DNA here is from genome assembly GCA_029215755.1 of Spea hammondii. Lineage (NCBI taxonomy): Eukaryota > Metazoa > Chordata > Amphibia > Anura > Pelobatidae > Spea > Spea hammondii. The sequence continues at coordinate 98,528,045 of JARDYJ010000002.1, read as the reverse complement.
CTTTGGGCCCCTTAGTACCAATTGAGCATTGTTTAAACGCGACAGCCTACCTGAGTATTATTTCTGACCATGTTCATCCCTTTATGACCACAGTGTACCCTCTTTTGATGTCTACTTCTAGCAGGATAATGCACCACAAAGCTCACATCTCCAACTGGTTTATTTAACATGACTTCACTGTACTCCAATGGCCTCCACAGTCACCGGATCTCAATCCAACAGAGCACCTTTGGAATGTGGTGAAATGGGAGATTTGCATCATGGATGTGCAGACGACAAATCTGTAACAACTGCGTGATGCCTTCATGTCCATATGGACCAAACTCTTTGAGGAATGTTTCCAGCACCTTGTAAAAAATATGCCACGAAGAATGAAGGCAAAAGGGGGTCCAATCCGTTAGCAAGGTGTACCTAATAAAGTGGCCAGTGAGTGTATATTTGTGTGTGTATTAAATATAGATCAGTGTAGGGCTGCAACTAACGATTATTTTCATAATCGATTAGTTGGCCGATTATTTTTTCAATTAATCGGATAAAAAAAATGAATGTACATTTTTCATTTATTTAAAATAATTTAATAAACAAATGATGTTAAATACAAACAGCAGAATAAAAAAAACTGATAAAATGCATTTCTTGTCTTTATTTCCCAACCAACCCCCCCAATTTATGCACATTTGAGCCCAGGCTTGCCACACTGCCTCCCCGACATGCCACACTGCCTCCCACATATGCCACACTGCCTCCCACATATGCCACTCCACGCTGCCTCCCACATATGTCACTCCACTCTACCCCCACATATGCCACTGTGCCTGATACGCCTTATACCCCCTGATACACCACTCCATCCTCCCAGACATGCCACACTGCCCTCCCCACATATGCCTTATATACCCTATATGCCTTATACCCCCAGATATGTCACTCCATCCTCCCCAGATATGCCTTATACCCCCCAGATATCTCATAGTCCCCTCATAGAGTCACAGACCTGTTCACAGCACACTGACGCCATACGTTTATAAATAAGTACTGGGTTAATCTTCACTGCCCCCAGGATTTAGATTCCCCTTAGTCTGCCCCCCTTTACCTCTAACTGCACCTTAAGTTAACTTTATTAAATTAATTAAATTAACCCTCAGTCCTCATCATTAAATTAACCCTAAACACCCCATTAACCATAACTACCCCTAAATTAACCCTAAAGACCCCATCAACCACAACAGCCCCTAAATTAACCCTAAAGACCCCATCAACCACACCAGCCCCTAAAGTAACCCTAAACACCCCATTAACCACAACTTAATAAATTTAGGCTCATAAAACACATATGGACACTCTTAAGGCAGAGCCCTAGCCCCTTTCTGAGAATAATCACTCAAGATGTTGATATTTAAAAGTTTTTAAACAATTTATTAATACTTCAAATAATTAAAATTTTAAAAAATAATAAACACTTAAATAAGATATATTAGTCCATGATATATAGATATATATAGTCCATGACTTCCTCAGCCAGTGCAATGAGCTTCCATCATCAATATTGCCTTTTTATACTAAAATCCAGTCCAAACTCTTAAAATTCTCAATAGTCCACAGCTGTTGTTTTCGTTTCCTGTGTCCATATATGGGCATACAGTTTCCTGTATTGCGCATGTGATATAAAAAAAAACAAAAAACCCCGGCAAGTATTTAGCTAGGGCCTTACGCGCTGTCCGGAAGCCTACGTACATCACCAGGGTGTGCTCCTCCGATAACTGAACCCTCTATCACCCTTCGGATATATCCTGTTGTTTTTATGAAGGCCTCTACAACCTTCGCGCTGGTCCTCCTGACCCACCTTCCCCTAGTGACTCAGTGGCCATTAAATCATATCTGGATTCTACGACACGGAAGACGATTACTGCGGAAGAGGCAGCTCTTCTTGACTCCCCGATCGCTGTGTCAGAACTCGAGTTGGCACTCAAGTCCTCCCCCTCTGGAAAATGCCCCGGTCCCGATGGGCTTCCACTGCATTATAACTCCGAGTTCAGGGACATTCTAGGCCCTCACTTCGTAGCTGCCTTTAACTCTATCTTAGGGTTTGGTCATGGACCCGACCCCCCTCTATCAGCCTCCATCGCTCTGATCCCTAAAGAGGGTAAGGATCTAATGCAGAAGTTACCGTTCTATATCACTGTTGAACACAGATTTGAAATTGTTCGCCAAAATCCTCGCCAACAGGATCAAACCTTTCATGTCATCGTTAGTACATCCAGACCAGACTGGCTTCATCCCGGGCCGGGAAGCCAGGGACGGCACTATCCGAGCTCTCGCACTTATACATTCTGCAAAACACACCTCTACCCCGACTATTCTCCTTTCCACTGATGCCGAAAAGGCCTTTGACAGGCCTTTTATGCTGGCCCGCATGGGCTTCAGCCCTGGTCTCCTGGCTTGGATTCGGTCTTTGTACTCCACACCCACGGCTCGCGTCCGGGTCAATGGCTTTTTCTCTGACCCTTTTGCTACTTGAAATGGCACCCGTCAGGGTTGCCCATTGTCCCCGCTACTCTTCGTTCTCTCCCTTGAGCCCTTCCTCCAGACCGTCAGGATGAATTCGGATATTTGTGGTCTCCAGATGGGGAACACACACCACAAGGTTCTGGGATACACCGACGACCTTATGTTTGTTATCACCCGTCCACGGATCACCCTCCCAGTTCTCCTTCGGGAGTTCTCGACCTATGGCGCTCTTGCTAATTTTAAACTTAACGCCTCTAAATCAGAAATCCTAAATGTTAATCTGCCCCAGGAAGTGTCTCTTTCCTTGAGGACATCCTTAAGGACCTGGCTATCTTGGGACCTGGCTATCTCCTGATTTCTCCCAGCTTTTCCATTACAACTTTTTGCCTTTACTGGAGACTCTCCAGGCTGATTTACTCTCCTGGAAGAAAATGGCAATCTCCTGGACTGGCCGGATTAACACGATCAAAATGAATATTATGCCCTGTCTTCTGTATCTCTTCCAGACCCTTCCCATCGCGATACCTCCCTCCTTTTTTGATGTGCTACGGTCTGTCTTCTTGCGATTTGTGTGGGGTTCGCGGAATCCCCGTGTTCGCTTTGCCACCCTGATCCTCCCTAAATCTGAAGGTGGCCTAGCTCTGCCCCCGCTCTTACTACAGAGTTTGCCACCTGCTCCGGGTCTTGGAGTGGTCCCACAGCCCTGCCCATAAGCAGTGGGTGTCCGTTGAGACGACCTTGCTTGGCCTCCCCGTGAAGGGCTTACCCTGGCTCTCGATTCCAACGGCTCGTAGACTATCCCTACCTCACCCTTTCATCCGCGCCTCGACGTCTGGCATCAGATCATCTGGAAGACACTGCTCTCTTCTGTTCCCTCTCCGTTGACCCCAAATTAGGGACAACCCTGATTTTCCCCCTGGAATGGACGGCAATCTCTTCCCGGCTCTGCTGGGGGTTCGACGATCCGCACCTTTCTGTGCATAGGCTGTCTTAAGCCCTTAACTCAATTGACTGCCCGCTCGCCTCCTTCGCTAATGGATAGGTTCCGCTACGCTCAACTGTGAAGCTTTTTCCGGTCCCAGCCTCGAAAACATGCTATGCTGAGAGACTACACACGATGTGAAGACCTCTGCCTGGCTTCTACGCTCCCGCCGCATGGCATTTCCAGGTTGTATAGCCTCCTTCTTGAGGCCTTTCATACGCTCCTGCCTTCGTTCATGGGGGGCTGGGAGTCCGAGCTCCAGACCACCTTCTCAGTTGAACAATTGGGGAAAATCTGCCTCCTCACTCATGGCTGTTCAGGAGTAATGGGGACCAGGAAATGTCCTATAAACTGTTATCCCGTTGGTACAGGCCCCCGAGCATAACTTCCACTTACCGCCCCGATGTCCCCAACAGGTGATGCGATGCCACCCCAGGCTCCCTCCTTCACCTGTGGTGGCACTGCCCGCGCATTATCCCGTACTGGACTTCTGTACACTCGCAGATACAGCACTTTATGGACAGGACCATTCCGTTCACCCTGGACTTACTTCTTCTCCATATACCTTACTCAGAGCGTTGGTTCCGGAAGTCTGTGGTCCGCCACCTCCTGACTGCGGGAAAGGCACTTGTCCCCCTGCATTGGGGCAGCCCTACACCTCCTTCTTTCCAGAAATGGTTCCTCCGAGTGGAGCAGATACGAATTTTTGAGGAATTGTACCTATTGGCTACCAGAGATACAGGTTCGCCTGGTTCTGTTGGCTGGAGTTTGTGTCTGGTCCTTTTATCTGTCCCCTCTTGGATTAGATACTCCCCCCCCCCACTGGAGTGCTCCCATATGGGTGGTGTTGCCGTTTCTGTCTCTTCTCTTCTTCTTTGTCTTTCTAACCCCAACCCCCCCCCTTTTTTTTTCCTTCTTTTCGGCACACTCGTATCAACCTGCGTTCTCTGCTACCGCTGCTTCGACACGTTCTCTCTGGCTGCTTCCTCGTTGCGCAATGTTTCTATCATCAGTTTGGAAAGCACACCGTGTTGCTCGCTCGAGCTACCAGATGTTCGGCATTACTACTATTGCAATCTGTGTTATGCACTGTATGGAGAGACCTCCTGGATATTGTGTATTCTTTCCTTGTACCCCCCTCCTCCCTTTTTTCTGTTCCCCCTTCTTTGAAATGCCAAAAATACAAATAAAAAACTTTGATTTACCCTAAAAAAAAAAAAATCTTTTATTTTTCCCCCTCTCAAACATTTTTCGTTGTTAAAGTTTCAAAGTGTTTTTTGGTGTTTGGTATTTGGAACGGTAGCCGATACTCAATAATCACATTTTCGATACGAGTAGATCTGGAAATAGTAATTTAAAAAGCATCATACTTAAAAGATATTAAACAAATAGTTGAAGTATGTATTATAAAATTGAAATACACTACTGTGACAGAATGACCTGTCATACAAGGCCCAAAGGTAGTCAGAGATGGCTCCAGCCTGGCTGCCATACAAAGATTGCACAGGCAGGAACTCCATTGTGTAAACTAATCCCATTAACAGGATTGCTGCCAGGGGGAGATTCAGTGGCTAAAGGGGATTAGAGGTTGGGTTGTCTACATGTACCTGTTTATCAATGTTGATTTATGTTAATTAAGTTCTGTGGATATATGAGTCTTATGTTTTACATCAATAAACTGTTCATTCCTGCTGTACTCAGTTCAAGGTAGTTGTGTCTACTTATTGGGTACACATAGCAGGGTTCCAAGGTGCGCATGCTGACTGGTGCTGGAAGTGATTCCGGGGACAACAGGAGGATAGATGTGGGTGATCTCTGGGAGTTACTACAGCTCTCTTGGTGAGCCTGTTACACTACAAAAGAAACATAGTAAATTATATAAAGGACCATTTAAATGTACTGGGGGATTTCATAAAAAAAGTCAAGTATAAAAATTCAATAATCAGGAGAATTGCTTAAAAACATTTTCATAAAATACATTATTAGATAAAATGGCACAACTCAAAATCCGTGTTTAAACCAGTCGGTTGAAGTGTGTTAAAAGTATAAATAAAACGCATTTCTTCTTTCCCAAGGGTTTGATTAAAATCTCTACCTCTTTTATTTTGTATGACCTTTTTTAAGGCTAAGAAGGTCAAACCCTTGGGATCACACTTATGTTTAGGGCTGCACCTAACGATTATTTTAATAATCGATTAGTTGGCCGATTATTTTTTCGATTAATCGGATAAAAAATGCAATTTTTTAAAATTTAAAATAATGTAATAAAAAACTTACAATTTACACTTTCATCTCTTTATTGCAATGGCCTCTCTCTATTCACCTTCTTATTTTACTGACATAATAATAAAAGAACCCAAACACAGTGTTTCTCAAACTAGGTTTTAATACAAAGTTATTAGTAAATATTAATTCATATGTTAACTATTTTTCATATTTAATAAAAACAGAAAAACACCTTGTTTATATGTTCTTTTATTTACCAAACTAGTTATGCACATCTGACCCCCAGCTTGCCGCTCTGCACCCATATATGCCTTATACCTCTTATATGCCAGAGATTCCACTGTGCCCCCGATATGCCTTATACTCCTTATATGCCAGTGATATGCAACTGAGCCCCCCGGTATATACCTTTTACCCCCAGATATGTCTTATGCCCCCTGATATGCCTTATAACTTCCAATATGCCACTCGCTCCCATTTATGCTTTATACCACCCTATATGCCACTGTGCACCCTGATATGCCACTCCGCTCCCCATAATTGCCCTGCACCACCCTGAAATTCATTATACTCCCTGATTCACCACTCTGCCTCTCCCAGATATGCCACTCTGAAATTCATTATACCCCCATACACCACTCTACCTCCCCTATACACCACTCTAACTCCCCCAGATATGCCATTCTGCCTCCCTGAAATTCATTACATCCCCATACACCACTCTGCTACCCTGAAATTCATTATACCCCCCATACACCACTATAACTCACCCATACATCACTCTGCCACCTCCCCCCTCCCATACACCACTCTGCCTCCTCCCCTTCTCCCATACTCCACTCTGCCTCCTCCCCCTCCCATACACCACTCTGCCTCCTCCCCCCTCCCATACTCCACTCTGCCTCCTGTCAGCAACGGAGGTTCACAAGACACCAGGGAGCCGGGTAGAGAGGCAGAGTGCCGTATGGGAGGGGGAGGAGCCAGAGTGGTGTATGGGAGGGTGGCTCCCATACACCCCTCTGACTCCTCCCCCCTCCCATACACCACTCTGCCTCTCTCCCGACTGCCTGGTGTTTTGTGAACCTCCGTTGCTGACAGGCACTTTCACTGCAGCTTCATAGAAGCCTCAGCGTAAGTGAAGGGCAGTAACGGAGGCTGTCTGTGCACATCGTGCAGACCCTCACCGGCTGACAGAGAGGATGATCCTCTGCAGAAGTTGTCTGTGCGCATCGCACGGACACCCACCGGCCGACAGTGAGGGGAATCCAGGTCCCCTGCAGCGTTGCGGGGGATCTGGATTCTGGTGTTATAATCCGATCTCTGTTTGAGGTCGGATTATATAAAGAGAGGAGTTTTTCAGAGCATTTGCTCTGAAAAAAACCCTCTTTTTATAATCGATAAAAATCAATTCGACTAATCGATAATGAAAATCGTTGACAACAATTTTCATTATCGATTATTATCGATTTTATCGATAGTAGTTTCAGCCCTACTTATGTTTAATTTTAAAATGCAATGACACTATGTTTTTCAAACCCATTCCGTATGTTCCGGGTATGTTCCTGTATCCTTTGATTAAGCGGTTGTAAGGATCGTCTTACCAGAAGGAATCCGGGATGCAGGAAAGGAACACGCTTGCTCAGTACAGGACACGCACAAGGGGCCTGAGATGGATAACAGGGCACTTGGCGGTGTTGCTGTAAGCACGGGTGATCAGGACAGCGCCGTTAAGCAGACCAGGGTCAGGATACCGGAGGTTCTCAGAGTCGTTAGGAAAGCCAGGGTCAGGATACCAGAAATACACAGGAGCCGAATGGAAAGCCGAGGTCAGGATGCCAGAGATACACAATAACCGTTTAGCGGACCGGGGTCAGGATGCCAGAGATACACAAGTCGTAAGAATAGCCAGGGTCAGGATTCCAGAAGTTCACGATAGCCGTTGAGCAGACCAGGGTCAGGATACCAGCAATAGTAACAAGATACAGGAAAAATACGAGGGGCTCAATAGGTACGGAAGCACCAGTACAACTGAGCACCGGTGGATAGGTTAGAGAAGTTTAAATAGCCCGGGGAGGCGTTCCCCGGCGTCCCTGACGTAACCGCGCCCACCGTCGCCATAGCGACGCAGCGGAATCCAGGCGGCGGTCAGCCGCATAAATATTCATGAAGCGGCCGCGCGTGCGAGCGGCTGCTTCATGTAGCAGGGAACGGTGCCGGCGTTTCTGCCGGGAGGATGGAGAGGAACTTCCCCGCGTCTGCCAGGTAAGTGCCTTACAGGATCCCCCCGCAAGACGCGACCTCTGGGGGCGTGGAGAACCCGGCTTGAGAGGATGCAGCTTGTGGAATCTGCGAACACAGACGGGGGCATGCACCTGATCTGCCGGTTCCCAGGTTCTTTCTTCTGGGCTATACCCCTTCCAGTGTATCAGGTATTCCAAGTGTCCACGATGGATCCTGGAGTCAACAATCTTTTGTACCACATATTCCTCCACCCCATTGATGACAACAGGAGCAGGCGGAGGAGGTACACGGCCAGGAAAGGGGTTAGCTACCCATGGCTTGACTAGAGATACGTGGAACACGGGATGGATCCGACATGTAGCGGGCAGTTTCAGCTGCACTGTTACTGGATTGATGATCCTGGTGATGACATAAGGACCGATAAACTTGGGTCCTAATTTTTTCGATGGCACCTGCAGGCGTAGGTTACTTGTGGACAACCAGACTTTGTCACCGCAACGGTAGGTTGGTGGGCTGGATCTATGACGATCTGCATATAATTTGTATGTTTTACGAGCCTTGCTCAGGTTCTCTTTCAGGGTTCGAAATTGTCTGGCAAGAGCGGTGACTCGGTCCGTAATTCCAGGAACCGTAGGTCCGGTGGGTAGGCCCGGAATCATGGCAGGATGGTAGCCGTAATTTGCAAAAAATGGTGACATTTGTATGGAACGTTGTTTTTGGTTGTTGTAGGTAAATTCCGCAGAGGGGAGGAACTGGAGCCAGTCAGTCTGGAGGTGAGTGGTGTAACATCTCAAATATTGTTCCAATATTTGGTTTAAACGTTCTGTTTGACCGTTGGTTTGAGGATGAAAGGCCGTGGACAGCGTGGGACGAATGTGCAAATTTCGACAGAAGATCTTCCAGAAGCGTGATGTGAATTGTACCCCCCGGTCAGAAGTGATGGTCTGTGGTAGTCCATGGAGCCGAAAAACGGTATTCAGGAACAAGGTGGCCGTGGTCGCTGCTGAGGGAATACCAATGGTGGGAATAAAATGTGCCATCTTAGTAAATCTGTCTACCACCACCATTATTGTGTCGTGTTTCTTTGAGGGTGGTAGATCCACAATAAAGTCCATAGAAATTTTCGACCAGGGGGCCGATGGGATAGGTAACGGGCGGAGGAGGCCTACCGGTTTCTTGCGTGTGGTCTTGGTCCGGGCACAGGTGGTACACGAGCGGACAAACGAGGTAACGTCTCGATCCAGTGAAGGCCACCAAAAATGACGTCGGACGAGATCTAGGGTCTTCTTAATGCCCCCATGTCCAGAAAGGAGGGAGTCATGACAGGTTTGTAATACCCTTAGACGGGCCGGTCGTGGTACAAATATCATGTTACGGTAATAGAGAAGGTTCCTGGTACGACGGATAGGAAGATGTGTTCTTGGTATTGGCACGCCGCGGGATGAAGTACGGATGTAGTCCATAAGGGGTGGTTGATGAGTGAGAAACAAATTGGATGGGAGAATGGTATCGGACTGACTCTTAGGGTGATGTGAAGTAACTGGTATTCGGGACAAGGCATCTGCTTTAATATTTCGGGATCCAGGGCGGTAGGTGATGTGTAAATTAAATCTTGTAAAGAAGAGAGCCCACCTTGCCTGTCTCGGGCACAACCTACGTGCAGAACGGAGATACTCGAGGTTCCGATGGTCGGTATAAACCGTCACGGGGTGTATGGTACCTTCAAGAAGATGACGCCAAGCTTCTAGTGCCTGCTTGATGGCCAACAATTCTCTATCCCCCACACTGTAGTTCATTTCTGAAGGGGTGAGTTTGCGAGAGTAATAGGCTACTGGGTGTAGACTCTGTTTTTCTCCATGTCTCTGAGATAAGATTGCCCCTACGGCTACATCCGAAGCGTCTACCTCCACATAAAAGGGTTCAGCAACGTTAGGTTGGATGAGAATAGGAGCCGTGGTAAAATACCGTTTCAAGATGTCAAATGCCTTCTGAGCGTCAGGTGACCATGCGAAATGAGAGGACTGGCGAGTAAGTCTCGTGATGGGTGCGATGACATGAGAGAAATTTCGAATGAATTTGCGATAGTAATTCGCGAAGCCGATGAAGCGCTGGATCGCTTTTTTATCAGAGGGTATCGGCCATTCCAATATTGCTGACACTTTCTTAGGATCCATTTGTAGACTCCCCGGCGTGATAATGAACCCCAGGAATTCTACTCGGGAGGATTCGAATTGGCATTTCTCTAGTTTAGCATAGAGATGATGTGAGCGTAGGCGTTTGAGGACCAGTTTAACCTGGTACCGATGTTCAGACAAAGTTGATGAGAAAATGAGGATGTCATCCAAATAGACTACCAGGAAGATGTCAAGGTAGTCCCGGAACACGTCATTTAGGAAATGTTGAAACGTCGCGGGGGCGTTACATAAACCGAAAGGCATTACGAGGTACTCAAAGTGTCCATAGCGACTTCGAAAGGCGGTCTTCCACTCGTCTCCCTCCCGTATGCGAACTAGATTGTAAGCCCCCCGGAGATCAATTTTAGTGAAGATGTGTGCATCTTTCAGTCGGTCCAGAAGTTCAGGAATAAGGGGCAACGGATATCTGTTCTTTATAGTGATTTTGTTTAATTCACGATAGTCGATGCAAGGGCGTAAACTGCCATCTTTTTTTTCTACAAAGAAGATTCCTGCACCGGCGGGGGAGGTAGACGGACGAATAAAACCCTTGGCTAAATTTTCTTGGATATAGTCTTTGAGGTAACGTAGTTCAGGTTCCGACAATGGAAATATTCTGCCAAAGGGAATGGGAGCTCCTGGGAGAAGATCGACAGGACAATCATAAGTCCTTTGGGGAGGAAGAGAGTCGGCTCCCTTCTTATCGAACACGTCGCTGAATTCTGCATATTGCTTGGGGAGACGTAGGACCGGAGAAGAGGATGAATCGTCAGGGAGTAGCAGGAGTGATTGGCGATTGGAGAGACAACGAGTGCGACAAAAAAAAGATTGGAAGGAGAGGGTGCCTGTGGCCCAGTTTATCGTAGGATTATGAAGCCTCAGCCAGGATAGTCCGAGAATAATTGGGAACATAGGTGATGGGATCAAGTCAAAGTTCAGATGTTCCATATGATTATTTCCCAGTAGTACCTGGAGTCGTGGTGTTTCTTGGGTGATGGGTCCAGAGGATAGCGGAGTGCCATCTACCACTTGGATATGTATTGGAGCTGCTTTGGTCAATGTTGGTATGTGCAATTGCTTGGCAAAGTCTTGATCCATAAAGCAGCTACTGGCACCGGAGTCAATGATGGCAGACACTGTAGTAGAATTACTGGTCCACTGCAGAAACAAAGGAATGGAAAGGTGAGGAGACCCGTCTCTAGGAAAGGAACTCAAGCAAACTGTAGTATGTGTGGGCTTACCCTTAGGAGGGCATCGAGGACAGGAGTGGATCAGATGCCCGGTTTCACCACAGTATAGGCACAGATTGTTCCTCCGACGACGGGTTTTCTCAGCTTCGGATAGTGGGCCGCGTGCCAATCCGATCTGCATCGGTTCTTCCGGAGGGGGCATGATCGCTGGTAATTGGAGAGGAGGAAGGGTAGGAGCCGTAGGAGCAGTATGAGCCACAGGAGGGAAGTGGCGTCTCGGGGCAGGAACGGCTGAAGCAGCGCGTTCCAGGCGTCTTTCCCGAAACCTGCGGTCAAGCTGGATAGTCAGATATATTAAATCCTCTAATGAATTGGGGATACCCACACGGGCCAGTTCATCCTTTAAGCTCTCGGATAAACCCAGACGGAATTGGTCCCGAAGTGCTGGTTCGTTCCATGTACTTTCAAAAGCCAGGCTCCGGAATTCTGTGACGTATTCCTCCACAGGCCTTTTGCCTTGGTGTAACGCACGTATGGCTGCTTGTGCCGAGGTGGAACGAAACGGGTCATCAAACAAGGTATCCATAGCATGACTGAAATCAGCCCAGGAATTCAGGACGGAGTTATTAGTGTGAAGCAAATGATGGGCCCACAGTTGGGGTTCACCAGAGAGCAAGGAGATCACAGTTCGTACTTTAACATGGTCAGAGGCGTACGTTCTAGGTTGTAGTGAGAACAGGATCTGGCAGGATGTCATGAATGTGCGATAACGAGTTCTGTCCCCAGAGAAACGTTCAGGTAAAGGCACCTTAGGTTCAGGAGCCGTAGCACCGATTTCCTCCATCACCGGGGGCGGAGCTGTTCCCGAAGGGGATCCCCCGGAGGCAGGTAGATTTGTCTGGAGTTCCTGAAGTTGACGCTGCATGTGTGCGTGGCTAGTTTGGAGGTCTTGAAGAGAACGAGTAAGGGAGGCAATTTGTCCCGTGAGAGCCGAGAGTGCGTCAGCAATTCCTGCGGATTCCATGTTTGGCTCAGTTGTTCTGTAAGGATCGTCTTACCAGAAGGAATCCGGGATGCAGGAAAGGAACACGCTTGCTCAGTACAGGACACGCACAAGGGGCCTGAGATGGATAACAGGGCACTTGGCGGTGTTGCTGTAAGCACGGGTGATCAGGACAGCGCCGTTAAGCAGACCAGGGTCAGGATACCGGAGGTTCTCAGAGTCGTTAGGAAAGCCAGGGTCAGGATACCAGAAATACACAGGAGCCGAATGGAAAGCCGAGGTCAGGATGCCAGAGGTACACAATAACCGTTTAGCGGACCGGGGTCAGGATGCCAGAGATACACAAGTCGTAAGAATAGCCAGGGTCAGGATTCCAGAAGTTCACGATAGCCGTTGAGCAGACCAGGGTCAGGATACCAGCAATAGTAACAAGATACAGGAAAAATACGAGGGGCTCAATAGGTACGGAAGCACCAGTACAACTGAGCACCGGTGGATAGGTTAGAGAAGTTTAAATAGCCCGGGGAGGCGTTCCCCGGCGTCCCTGACGTAACCGCGCCCACCGTCGCCATAGCGACGCAGCGGAATCCAGGCGGCGGTCAGCCGCATAAATATTCATGAAGCGGCCGCGCGTGCGAGCGGCTGCTTCATGTAGCAGGGAACGGTGCCGGCGTTTCTGCCGGGAGGATGGAGAGGAACTTCCCCGCGTCTGCCAGGTAAGTGCCTTACAGCGGTCTTGTTGTTCTACCTATATACTTTAATCCACATGGGCATATTAAAAGATAAATTATGCTTTTGGTAAAACTTCTCTTCCCATATCCACATCTGGTATAATCCTCATTTTGCTACCATTATTGTTACAGTTTAGGCAGTTTCCACATTTGTGGAAACCTTTAGATATATTAAATGGGTTAGTTCCTTTTCTTTGATCTTCTACTTCGTCTTTAAAATCACTTTTTACTAAAACCTGCTTTAAATTCTTTGCCCCTCTACATACAAAATTGGGTTTATGTGGTAAAAAATTCTTTAAAATTGAATCTCTTCTTACAATCCTCCTGATTTGTCTATTCAAAAATAAAAGGGATAACATTTTCCTGTTTAGATAGATAGATTCTTGTTCTGTTTGGATTTTATCAATTCTTTACATTCCAGCGTATTAATCTCTTTTCTTGTATTGTCTAGATCTCTCTTGCATACAGCATTGCAGACTATAAAAATATCATTAATGTACCTTCTATAGGTAACCAGGTACTGCTCCCAACCTTTTAAAACGTTTTCTTCCCATAATGCCATAAATAAATTAGCATAGCTGGGAGCAAACCTGGTCCCCATAACGGTACCTTCTAATTGGAGATAAAAATCATCTTTAAAACGGAAATAGTTATTTTTTTAAATCAATTCTACACCCTCTAAAATAAACTCCACCTGTTCTTGTTCCATTTTATTTTCAGATTGTGTTAAAAACTTTCTTATTGCTCTTAGCCCTCCATTGTGTGGAATATTCGTATAGAGAAACCTAACATCGCTGGTGACCAACCAATAGTTTTCTTTCCATTCTATGCTTTCAAGTATCTGGTAGGGCTGAAACAACTAATCGATAATAATAATATTATCGATTAATCGAATCTATTTTTATCGATTATAAAAATTATAATCCGACCTCAAACAGAGATCGGATTATAACACTAGAATCCAGATCCCCGCAACGGTGCAGGGGACCTGGATTCCCCTCACTGTCGGCCGGTCTCTCAGTTCCGTCTCTCTCCCACCCTCCCATACACCCCTCTGACTCTTCCCCCCTCCCATACATCACTCTGCCTCTCTACCCGGCTCCGTTACTGACTTCATAGAAGCCTCAGCGTAAGTGAAGGGCAGTAACGGAGGCTGCCGGTGGGGGTCTGCATCGCACAGACAGCCTCCGTTACTCACCTTCACTTACGCTGAGGCTTCTATGAAGCTGCAGTGAAAGTTCCTGTCAGTAACGGAGCCTGGTAGAGAGGCAGAGCGGTGTATGGGAGGGGGGAGGAGTCAGAGTGGTGTATGGGAGCCACCCTCCCATGCACCACTCTGGCTCCTCCCCCTCCCATACGGCACTCTGCCTCTCTACCCGGCTCCCTGGTGTCTTGTGAACCTCCGTGGCTGACAGGAGGCAGAGTGGAGTATGGGAGGGGGGAGGCGGCAAAGCAATGTATGGGAGGGGGAGGAGCCAAAGTGGTGTATGGGAGGGGGAGGAGGCAGAGTGGTGTATGGGAGGGGGCAGAGTGGTGTATGGGAGGGGGAGGAGGCAGAGTGGTGTATGGGAGGGGGGAAGAGGCAGCGTGGAGTATGGGAGGGGGGAGGAGGCAGCGTGGAGTATGGGAGGGGGAGGAGGCAGAGTGGAGTATGGGAGGGGGGAGGAGGCAGCATGGAGTATGGGAGGGGGGAGGAGGCAGAGTGGATTATGGGAGGGGGGAGGAGGCAGAGTGGAGTATGGGAGGGGGAGGAGGCAGAGTGGAGTATGGGGGGAGGAGCCAAAGTGGAGGAGGGGAGGAGCCAGAGTGGTGTATGGGAGGGGAGGAGCCAGAGTGGTGTATGGGAGGGGGAGGAGCCAGAGTGGAGTATGGGAGGGGAGGAGCCAGAGTGGTGTATGGGTGAGTTATAGTTGTGTATGGGGGGTATTATGAATTTCAGGGCATATAGGGGGTATAAGGCATATCGATATTAGGCATATCAGGGGGGCATAAAACATATCTGGGGGTAAAAGGTATATCAGGGGGCTCAGTGGCATATAGGGGGTATAAGGCATATCGATATTAGGCATATCAGGGGGGCATAAAACATATCTGGGGGTAAAAGGTATATCAGGGGGCTCAGTTGCATATCACTGGCATATAAGAGGTATAAGGCATATATGGGGGCAGAGTGGCAAGCTTGGGGTCAGATGTGCATAACCGGGGGCAGTTTGGTAAATAAAAAAAATTTAAACAAGGCTTTTTTCTCATAGTTTTTATTAAATATGAAAAATAGTTAACATATGAATTAATATTTACTAATAACTTTGTATTAAAACCTAGTTTGAGAAACACTGTGTTTGGGTTCTTGTAGCTTTTATTATTATGTCAGTAAAATAAGAAGGTGAATAGAGAGAGGCCATTGTGATAAAGAGATGAAAGTGTAAATTGTAAGTTTTTTATTACATTATTTTAAATTGAAAAAAAAATATTTTTTTTTATCCGATTAATCGAAAAAATAATCGGGCAACTAATCGATTATTAAAATTATCGTTAGTTGCAGCCCTAGTATCTGGAGTACGTTGATGGTATCTTTCAGATACGATTTTGTGGTTTTTACTATGGGCTGTTGCAAATGGTCAACGCACTCTACTTGACATTGAGTTGATCCCTGAGATGATAGGCCTCCCTGGAGGGTTTGTGTCAGGACTACCCGCACAATGGCACTCACCGCAGGAGTTATTCTGCCCAATCCCCTGATACCAAAGGAGGGGCCCTTAGTAACAGAGAACCAGGACTTAGAGGATCCCAACAGTAAGTAGGCCAAGTGCAGGCAGGTAGATATAGGTACTGACTAGATAAGGTGAAGGAGTCTCCAGACGAACCCCACAGGTAGAATGGGACCGAGGGTAGTAGAACAAGCCAGAGGGTCGAGACACGGAGCGGGTAGTCAGACAAGCCAAACTGGTACATGGAGCTGGTAGTCAGACAAGCCAAACTGGTACACGAATCACCGGGCAGAGGTACAGAATCAAAATCCAAAGAGTAGTCAGACAGGCAAAGGGTCAATAATAACGAAGATCAGGAGCATAGCAACAAACGAAGTAAAGGACCACAACAGGGTGCAGGAGAAACAGATTTCCGGCTTTTTAAAGCCGGTGCCAATCAGAAACCCCGCCTCCAAGGTGACGTCACGACTGAGCCCTCAGCTGTCTATCACCACCCCGATACAAGCCACGCGGCATAGCCGCGCCCCCAGAGTTCCTGCAGTCGCCGCCAGAAGAGGAGGTAAGTATGCCGGCCGGGGAATCCTCAGACTCAACCCCTTGAGTCCCGTGCCGGCGCAGATTCTTTGCCTGCCGGCAACAAGCTTCCGGCTACTGCGGACGGCAGTCCGTCCTCCAGTACCGGGAACCGAGGGATCGCGAACCCGGCATCCGCGAGCGGCGATCCGCCCGCCGGTGCCAGAGTATCGGGCACCCGACATCTGTGAGTGGCAGTCCGCCCGCCAACGCCGGGAGCTGGATCCGTGACAGTTTGTAGCATCCTTATGGACCTTTGGCATGTGGTAAAACACAGGCTGGCTTGGGTGTAGAATCATTAAAAATTTTAATTCTTTATCAGTTAAAATGACCTTTTTTTTAAAAATCATGACATTTTGTCTATTTCTAAAATTGGGTCTACACCCAGTGCATGGGCTATATAAAGCAGCCAGTCAACATTTCGTCCTCAAACTTGATGTGTTGGAAGCAAGAAAAATGGGCAGACATAAGGCTCTAAGCGACTTTGACAAGGGCCAAACTGCGATGGCTAGACAACTGGGTCAGCATCTCCAAAGCTACAGCTCTTCTGGCGTGTTCCCTGTCTGCAGTGGTCAGTAGTTATCAAAAGTGGTCCAAGGAAGGAAAAAGCAGTGAACCAGCGATAGGGTCATGGGTGGCCAAGGCTTATTGATGCACGTGGAGGGGGCGAAGACTGGCTTGTTTGGCCAAATTCAACAGACGAGCTATTGTTGCTCAATTTACTGAAATGGTTAATGCTGGTTCCGATAGAGAGGTGTCAAACACAGTGCAGCAGAATTTCTTGCGTATGGGGCTGTATAGCCCCACACGATTTAGAGTGCCCATGCTGACCCCTGTCTACTGTTGAAAGCGCTTACAATGGGCATGTGAGCATCAGAGCTGGATCACAGAGCTATGGAAGGAGGTGGCCTGTTCTGATGAATCAGGTTTTATTTTACATTACGTGGATAGCTGGGTATGTGTGTGTCACTTATGTGGAGAACACATGGCACGAGGATGCATTCATGGAGGCCCCTCCTTGCAACTTACAGGACTTACAGAAGCAATCAATCAGATTCCAAACTCTCCACCATGGCCAAGACCAAAGAGCTGTCCAAGGATGTCAGGGACAAGATTGTAGATCTACACAAGGCTGGAATGAGCTACAAGACCATCGCCAAGCAGGTTGGTGAGAAGGTGACAACAGTGCGATTATTGGCAAATGGAAGAAACACAAAATAACTGTTAATCTACCTCGGTCTGTGACTCCATGCAAGATCTCACCTCGTGGAGTTTCAACGAGATCTTGCCTATGATCTGAAGGCAGCTGGGACCATAGTCACCAAGAAAACAATTGGTAGCACACTATGCTGTGAAGGACTGCAATCCTGCAGCACCCGTTAGGTCCCCCTGCTTAAGAAAGCACATATACAGGCCTGTGTGAAGTTTGCCATCTGAATGATTTAGAGGAGGACTGCGTGAAAGTGTTGTGGTCAGATGAGACCAAAATTGAGCTATTTGGCATCAATTCAACTTGCCGTGTTTGGCGGAAGAGGAATTCTGCCTATGACCCCAAGAACACCATCCCCACCGTCAAACATGCAGGTGGAAACATTATGCTTTGGGACTGTTTTTCTGCTAAGGGGACAGGAAAACTTCACCGCATCAAAGGGACGATGGGTGGGGCCATGTACTGTCAAATCTTGGATGAGAACCTCCTCACCCCAGCACATTAAGGTCCTGGAGTGGCCCAGCCAGTCTCCAGACCTTAATTCCAAAGAAAATCTGCAGAGGGAGCTGAAGGTTCGAGTTACCAAACGCCAGCCTTGAAACCTTAATGACTTGGAGAGGATCTGCAAAGAGGAATGGGACGAAATCTCTCCTGAGATGTATGCAAACCTGGTAGCCAACTACAAGAAACATCTGACCTCTGTGATTGCCAACAAGGGTTTTGCAAAGGCGTCAAATACTATTTCACTGTGTAAACTGTAAATCAATTTATAATTTATTTGAAACGCATTATTCTGGATTTTCTTGTTAATCTGTCTCTCACTGTTCAAATAAACCTACCATTAAAATTATATTATTATTAATATTATCTTTTATTTATATAGCGCCAACAATTTACGCAGCGCTTAATACAATACATAAGTTCAAGGGGTATGACAAGATGAGAATTGACAGACTAAGACAAACCAATACATTAGGTGGAGAGAGCCCTGCTCGCAAGCTTACAATCTTGAGGGAATGGGGTGACAAACATAAGGCACAGAGAAAGGGTGAGAGGTAGTGCGGGGGGCATCAGTAACGGGTGAGAGGTAGTGTGGGGGGGGTATAAGGCACAGAGAAAGGGTGAGAGGTAGTGTGGTGGTTGTCTCAATGACAAGGAAGTTCTATCAGCTAAGGTGGAATGCTTCTCTGAAGAAGTGGGTTTTGGGATTTTTGTTGACTGTTGGGAGGGAGGGTGAAAGCTGAAAGTTCAGTAGAAGTAGATTCCAGAGATATGGGGCAGCTCGAGTGAAATCTTGTAGACGGGAAAAGGAAGAGGTGATAAGTGAGGAGGAGAGCCTTTGTTACGGAACAGTTAAGGACTGGAGGGAGTTTATGGTTGGAGATGATAGGAATAAAATTGGTTAGGTTGACTATGTTGGTTAAGTTTGGTGGTTGCGAGTGATAGGAATAGGGAGGAATATGTGGGGGACAGAAGTAGCAGAGCAAACACAGGCAGGTTTCACATATAAAGGTTAGTGTAGAGGTACTGAGGTAGCTGTGATGGCAGAGAGGTGGAGAGGGATGGTATTTGGAATGGTTTAATGGGGAGAAGTGGGTACTAAAGGGATCCAAAGAGTTGGTGCCCTCTACTGGCATGTTTAAATAGATCTGGTAATTAACTGTTTATATATTAGGACAACACTGGACTGATCATGTCTTTGTCAGTGGGCAAATGTACAAAATCAGCAGGGGATCAAATATTTTTTTCCTTCACTGTACATGCTGAAACCTGGCTAGCTGCACCCCTTGTGTATTGATGCTGACAGCACAGATAAATTGCTGCCCTGTAGGAAAGGGTGTGCACATCACAGCCTCTCCCTGTGCCATGCTTCCCCCACTTACAGATCCATGCTACTCCAGACACACAATTAATATACTCATTCATATACTTTTTCACAGATGCTCATTCATTACCTCAAGCATGCATATTCGTTCATACACCCACCCCCTTACCTGAACTGGAGATTTTTCGTTGCAGCTCGCAGACTTCCGCATGGGCCGCTGCGTCCCCCTGCATTGCTCACACTGTGCAAACTACTTTTCTCTACTGCCCAGGGGAGCAGGAACGGAGCAGTCATATGACGTGACATAAATTCACGTGACTCCGCTGGGTTCTTGCTTCCCCTCGTGCAGAACAAGAGACGTTGCTCGCGCACACACATGCGTTCATCCACTCCATGTTAATTGCATGCTGCACATAAGCAGCAGGGCCCCTGCAGACGATTATTGTAGGCCGTTAATTTTGTTTTATTTCAGCATTTTGCCAATGAGGCCATTTTTGACTAATATGTTTTTGCCACCGATATTTCGGTGCATCCCTACTGTTGGCAATGGATGTGGCTGAAACACCTAAATTCTAAATATTGTGTGTGTGTGTGTGTGTGTGTGTATACTGCCTTCCGTTCTTTTGCGATGTCTAGTGTTGCTGCATCCTTGATTTGTTTTTCTCTCTGCAACGTGTTAATCTGTTCTTAGCAACGTGTTTAACGACTAGCTTGAAAGATTGAATTGTCTTACATTGTAGATGAGGTTCGAAATGGACCATATAGACAGCTTTTCCACCCAGAGCAGCTCATCACTGGGAAGGAGGATGCTGCGAATAACTATGCTCGTGGACACTACACTGTTGGGAAGGAAATCATTGACCTTGTACTGGAAAGAGTGAGAAAACTGGTAAGAACTAAGTGCATCAGAGAGGCACCTCCAGGTTGGAATGCAATGGTGAACAAAAAAACACCTTTTGCTTAGTGGTTCATAGAATTTGAGTATTTAAATCTATTGTGAATCTTTTTTAGTACACATTTTTCAGCTGAATACTAATATGGCATTATTTTGTGTTTGTTTTTGTTTACTGTCTCTATCTTCCAGGCAGACCAGTGTACAGGTTTGCAGGGCTTCCTTATATTTCACAGTTTTGGTGGAGGGACAGGATCAGGATTTACCTCATTACTTATGGAGAGACTATCTGTTGATTATGGGAAAAAATCTAAATTAGAATTTGCCATTTACCCTGCTCCACAGGTCTCCACTGCTGTAGTCGAACCATACAATTCCATTCTGACTACACACACCACACTAGAACACTCTGACTGTGCCTTCATGGTAGATAATGAGGCAATTTATGACATTTGTAGACGTAATCTAGATATTGAGCGCCCAACATATACTAATCTAAATCGCCTTATTGGGCAGATAGTCTCTTCTATTACAGCTTCACTGCGCTTTGATGGAGCACTTAATGTGGACCTGACAGAGTTCCAGACCAACTTAGTGCCATATCCCCGTATACATTTCCCATTAGTTACTTACTCCCCAATAATTTCTGCTGAAAAGGCGTATCATGAGCAGCTCTCTGTATCTGAGATCACAAATGCCTGCTTTGAACCTTCCAACCAAATGGTTAAATGTGACCCTCGACATGGAAAATATATGGCATGCTGCATCGTGGAGATATAGTACCAAAGGATGTCAATGCTGCCATTGCCACCATTAAAACAAAACGCACTATACAATTTGTGGATTGGTGTCCTACTGGCTTTAAGGTAAGTGTTTGTGTTTTGTTCTCTAAGTTATGTGTTGATTGATGAGTAATGAGTTGGTGAAAAGTTATACAAATTTGTTGCCAAAATTAGCTGTT
This sequence comes from Spea hammondii, assembly GCA_029215755.1. NCBI lineage: Eukaryota > Metazoa > Chordata > Amphibia > Anura > Pelobatidae > Spea > Spea hammondii. The sequence goes on along the minus strand of JARDYJ010000002.1, from coordinate 98,506,821 downwards.
TTTTTCTCTTTCTATTTTGTAAGGTGGGCATAAATTATCAGCCTCCAACTGTGGTGCCAGGTGGTGATCTTGCAAAAGTACAGCGTGCAGTCTGTATGCTCAGCAACTCAACAGCAATTGCTGAGGCTTGGGCACGTCTGGATCACAAGTTTGACTTGATGTATGCAAAACGAGCTTTTGTGCACTGGTATGTCGGTGAAGGTATGGAGGAGGGAGAGTTTTCTGAGGCTCGTGAAGATCTGGCAGCTTTGGAGAAGGATTATGAGGAAGTTGGTACAGATTCTGTAGAGGAAGAAGATGAAGGAGAAGAATAGTGAATTTCTGCACATCTTAGAAGTGTTAACACTTTTAATAAACATAGCTACTTTTAATAAACATTTTTTATTCATGCTGTGGTTGTGCTTTCTGGCAGTATGTGCAGGGATTCCACACAAACTGCAACATGTAGAAATCACATAGCAATACCAGGTATTGGTGACATATCACAGTGTTCCAAGTGGAATACAATGGGTTTTCTTTTTCAAGAATATATAGTGTGTGTGAAAAATTGAGAAAAAAGGACTTTCACTTGAAAAATATTTCACTCATCTATAAAAACTAATGAATAAAAACTGCTAAATAAGATTCTACTATATGTCCTGAGTTTATTATTATTCTGCCCCCATTTGCTATTTTGGGTATCTTTGAAGCCGACCAGTGCAATTTACCCCATCAAACCATATATTTTTGAAAACTAGGCACCCCAGGGTATTTCAGATGCTAGTATTTTAACTCTTTCCATGCACTAATTCTAACACTAGTCTTTTTCAAACTTTGTGGCAGTCCATTTTTTTTCCACACACATTTTACTTGAGTTTGTATTTACAGGTCCTGGTATACAGTCATGGCCAAAAGTTGTGAGAATGACACAAATATTTATTTTCATTACGTCTGCTGCCTCAGTTTAGATGATGGCAATTTGCATATACTCCAGGATGTTATGAAGAGTGATCAGATCAATTGCAAAGTCCCTCTTTGCCATGAAAATTAACTTAATCCCCAAAAAACATTTCCACTGCATTTCAGCCCTGCCCCAAAATGATCAGCAGACATAATGTCAGTCATTCTTCCGTTAACACAGGTGAGAGTGTTGACGTGGACAAAGCTGGAGACCACTCTGTTTTGCTGATTGAGTTAGAATAACAGACTGGAAGCTTTAAAAGGAGGGTGGTGCTTGAAATATTTCCTTCTCTGTTAACCATGGTTACCTGCAAGGAAACAATTGCTGTCACAGGCGAGGATATTGCTGCTTGTAAGATTGCACCTAAATCACCCATTTATTGGATCATCAAGAGAGATCTTCAAGGAGAGAGGTGCAATAGTTGTAAAGAATATAACATCTGACAAAAATCTAAGAATACTAAAGCAGCAAAATTTGTGAAGACCAATACTTGTGTCATTCTCAAAACGTTTGGCCACTACTGTAAATACCAGCAATACCACAGCCACAAGTGATGCTTGAAAAAGCCCAATTGGAGGGTGAAACGCGTTGTATAAGGAGGAGCAGAGTGGACTTTTAACGACCCCCCAAAATTTGAATATTAATTTAGAAAAAAAAAAAGAAAAAGCCTGCCCTGTAAGAAAAAAGTTTTACTAGTAAATATTAATTCACGTGTAAACTATGTTTTCATAGTTAATAAAAACTATGATTGAGAAAAATGCATTCTTGTTTTTATTGCCTTTTATTTGCCAGCTTCCCCCCTAGTTAGTCACATCTGCCCTACGGCTTGCTACTCTGCCCCCCAGATATGCCTTATACCCCCTATCATCCACTCTGCCCCCCCCCCGATTTACTGATGCATCCCTAGACTTGTCCCATGTGCTCCAGACTCCCTGGTGTCAAGTGGGGGCAGCTGGTGGACGTCTGCAATGCGCACAGACAACCTCCGCTGCTACCCGGGACTTCTATGACTGAGCACCGGAAGATTACTTCACGCTGGTGCTTCGCCATAGAAGTCCTAGCAGAAGTGTCGGGTAGCAGCGGAGGCTGTCTGCACACATCGCGCGATGCGCGTAGAGAACCTCCGCTGCTGCTGGCCACTTCTTCCGCCAGTGCTTCTATGGTGGAGCACATGACAAAATCATGTCATGCCGGCGCTCCGTCATAGAATCCCCAGCGGAAGCGCTGGCAGCAGCGGAGGTTGTCTGCACATGTCGTGCAGGCTTCCTTGGGCTGCCAGAGAGGAGTATCCAGGTCCTCTGCAGTGCTTGTAGTCAGACCTCTGTTTGCTCTAAAAAAAAAAAAAAAACTTTTATAATCCAGCAAATACGGTGTCAGAGTCCAGCAGTCAGGATTCGCCGCAGCGACTCACCGGAATACCCGCTACCCACGGGTACCGGGTCCAGCGCTGCGGCATCCATCTTCTGGTCTTCCTCCGGCGTGTGTTGCTAGGGGCGCGCCGCCCTCTAGCTTAACTTTATTGTTCCCATTCTGGGAACACTGAGTGCACGCTCGGAGACTGTCCCGCCCCTAGGGGCGGGGCGTAGCCGAGCGGCAAGTTTAAAAACGAGCACTGAGCTTTGCTCAGTGCTCAGTTATTGTGCTTCCCATACGTACCTCCTGAGTGCTCTCTCTTTGCTGATTATTTTGTGTACCAGACCCGGCTTGCCTTGACTCCTCTATTTATTGACCCTTCATGTACCAGACCCGGCTTGCCTACGTTTATCCTTGTGGGAACCACAAGGATAAACGTAGGCAAGCCGGGTCTGGTACATGAAGGGTCAATAAATAGAGGAGTCAAGGCAAGCCGGGTCTGGTACACAAAATAATGGCCTTGGCGACTAAACGGCTCCTACACCTGTGTACCGATTTTTGGCTTCTCCTTGACTTCGTTTTTGGGACTGATTATCTAAATACCGTGCCTGTTTCTCCTGCATACTGGTCTCCGCTCCACTTCTGTCGCTGCTGTCCAGTATTCCTGATATACTGTATTTGATTGTTTTTAATTTTTTATTTATTACGCATTTGGGAAAATTATTTTTATATTTTTTAGAAAAATATTTATTAACTTTTCTCTGCCTCCATTAAACACACATCAATCTAAAGGAATTGGATCCAGGAAAGAGAGCACAGCTACCTTAGGGGTCTCATTTCCACACAAAACATATGAGCAGTAGACTGCTCAACAAAGAGTGAGTAGCCATTGCCCACATTTAATTGAAATCCCATTTTTGTTAACTATATTACACGATATTGTGTTTTCTCTTTTTTGTCTTTTATATAAACATGCATATGGAGTCGTACATTTGGAATTAGTAAGGTACCTTTTCTTTTTCATTTTTAACACGCGTGTATGAAGCGCACTATCCCAAATCGAATCAGTAAATAATTTTGCCCACTGTGTGGTCAGCTTCCACTCGGAAGAGAAACAGAAATGTGAAATAAAAGAAAAAATTATGCCACTTTTTTGTTCGTAACTTTTACCACTTATTTAAATGTTCATTATAACGACTGGCTGGCATAGGCATAAAACTGTATCCCTGTTGCCACCACTGGCGTTCAATGCATGGCAGCTATCATCACCACCACCAAATATACAAGTACAAGAAGTGTCCTTCACCTATGCCTGAGGCATGTGCAGCCAGACCTCTAGGTAGCTAACCTTTGCATGAAGCCAGCCCAACTGCCACTGTCAGAGGATGTGACCACCTTGCATCTCACTGCCCCCCCCTCCACTGCCATCCCTCTTTCCAAGCCAGTTTGGAGGTTCAGTAACCAAATAACAAGCCTATACCACGGAAACAAGCCCACAGGCTCCCATTCCAACTCCCCATGCTTCACAATAATCCCTCCTCGAAAAGCAATCAAATGAGAAATGGTCTTATTGACCTGCCTCCGCGCCTGCTCTAACTAAACAGAGGAACAAAAATTGCTATCATATTGGGAGGTCAAGCCATGATGGGAACTTGGGAACCAAATCATTCCCTCAAACGAAGCAAGAGGACCAGGGGCATCCCGTGTACCATGACCATGCCATTGTAACACGAACTTAAATAAAGGAGTGCCTAGAATCCACAAGAGAACATTGTCCGATCCTATAAGAAAGAAAAAGAACAACATAAAAACAACAAAATTACATTACGGCACCTGCCCGAAATTCACAGAAGGTGAGTGTCATGATTAACTCATATGGTTTAGTGGATGTATGAAAGGTTAAGGTGGTTTGTTTCTTTGTGTAAGCATTGAATGAGTTAATCTAATGTTGATTTAAATCAGTTTCTTGTGCATTGCCTCTGTATCTGTTCTGGCTAGAGGTGTCATCTTCCCAGGGGACCCCTGTGGTGATTCATGGCCCAACTGATAAGGATCCTAAATTACAGGAATTCCATTACTAGCATAAGTGGAGGGGTTTTCCATCACCTTTACCCCACCATAACTTATTGGTAGATCAAAGATGGGAACCAATTCTTGGAAAAGGTGTCATATAATTGGTCATGTGGCCAGAGGGGTGTTTTCTTGCTAAAGAGTCTGATTTAGGGGCAATGCAGGAACCTCAAAGGAGAACTCTACGATATACTCTGATTGGAACAACATCCTAAGAAACCACCTGGACTTAAGGAGTTTCCACAGGCCTCCTTTTTGATCAAACCCGTGAGTGAGGGTCCTATGTTTAAGAGCTGTTTGCTTGTTTTGTTTTCTTTTGTATGTCTTGTTTTTTGTAATTGTGGCACTGTGTAACATTTGTCTTTTTATTATTAAAATATTCATATTCCAAATCTGTCTTTGGGCTCTAGTATTGATATTCACAATCCCTTAGGGAGGATAACATGTTACCAAATTGTTACCTAATTTCTACAGGATATATATATATGTTGTTTGCCCGGGGTGGATTGATATATATATATATATATATATATAGATATTTTAATTTGGATATCTCACGAGTCCGGTAACAAAATTGTGAGTGGTGGCAGACTACCTGGGGGGATACAGGCAGGATTTGGAGGTTAATTTGGTATAACTGATGCCTTATTAAGGGGCGAAGTTAGTAAATCCAGAGGCCTGGTGCTATTAACCCCTTCATGCCCACGCCGTCACAGCTTGGCAGGTAGCCCTGACTGTGACAGTGAGGGGTATATACAAGTGGAACCTAGAGGACTCCAACCTCCCTGTTTTCATAATACCATCTTGATGGGAGTCCCCACGTTGCCGCTTCTGTAGCCATCACAATAGGGTACCATAGTCCTGTACAGTCAGTCCCAAACCCTCCAAGAAATATGGCCGTAAACTGGTAACCTAAGTAAGAGAACCATCAATGTGCACCAGAAGCCTGACCCCCAGGAATGCCCTCAAGGCAGTGACAAGGCTGACTGGGCTACCCGGGAGAGCCTGCAGGGCCATGAAACGGCCCCTTCTGGACTGGTCAGTCTTAGACTGCCTAATCTTGACCTGCACCATGTTCCCATCCAGAAAACTGGAGTGCCCTTTGGACTCGTTTGTTGGGATTAACCAATTCTCCCACCCTGAAAGCTCCGAAAATGCAAAAGCAAAATGCTAAATAAAACTATTAAAACTCCTCAAACTGGCACACACCCCTCAGGTACCGAACCAAATCCAAAACATGAGCATAAGAAATCAGCCTATAAGAATCCCTCACCCAGGGCCCTCTCCTAAAACCATTAAAGGTTGGGTTGTATACTTGTATCTGTTTATCTATGTTAATGCAATTCTGTGGATATATGAGGCTATGTTTTACAACAATAAAATGTTCATTCTTGCTGTACTCATTTGAACGTAGTTGTGTCTGCTTATTGGGTACACATAGCAGGGTTCCAAGGTGTGCATGCTGGAAGTGATTTCAGGGACAACAGGAGGATACATCTGGGAGTGACTACAGCTCTCTTGGTCAACCTGTTACATTGGTGGCAGCAGTGGGATCCTCCTTGCACATGTCTGAGTACCAGTGAGTATACCAGCAGCAAGCTAAAGATGGTTCCAGCACTACAGTGCATGTTGGTGAGCAGAGGAGTCAAGAGCTACCTGAATTCCTGGATGGAGGCTGTCAGAGTGGACCAGGGTGTCCGGGGAATGGTCCTCCCATACTCCAAGGAAAGATTGGCGAATACCCGTACCTGGGAGAGCAGCCCCAAGAGGACTTGGTGGCTGAGTTGGAAAGGTTCCTCCCATTTGAAATAACTGTGGATTGTGGATACCGGGCCCTGTATTGGTAGGCCCCGCAGGGGTGTCCAGAGCTGAAGGATGATTTCCTGCCAGAGGGCGATTACTTCGGCAGCCCGAGATTGATGATGGAAAGCCTACAGGAGGACCGAGATCCAGGAGTTCAGGGAATGGATTCTTGCAGATGTGCCCCGTTACTTGCCCGACCTGAAGGCTGATTTGGAGTATTTGGTTTACCAAGAATGGATCCTGGAGCAGGACTACAGAGGACCGTGCTCAGCAGCTTGCCCCAGAGCCAGAAGCACAAACACCCGGGCAGAGCACAACTGGCCTCTGTCCGCTCCTTTCCCTCTCCCCAGACACTTTGCCCTATTCCCCGCAATATGGCCCAGAAACTGACCGAGACCCCCCTGCATTTCCCAGCCAGATCCCCCAGCTGAACTGCTGGCATCGAGGCAGAGTGCTGCTGTGCACTCCTTCCCCTTGTTCCCAAGCCTGACCACAGCAACAAAGGAAGGTCCGGTCAGGTGGTCCCAGAGTTGGTTGCGCCCCTGGATTTTACAAATGCAGCTGAAGCGCTACTCTCAGGCCTCTGGCCTCTGCCCGCTCCCTTCTGTGACCCCAGCTCCATTGGCTTTATCCCCAGCAATGTTGCCCAGATGTGGTGATTTCTATGTATCCTGTAACCCCAGCAAAAGTTTTAGCAATGGGAGAGAGGCAGATCGACATCCCCCAGCAGATGGAGTATACAGGAGAGGATGCATGTAGCTTCCCTCCCCTCGCAATGGATTATACAAACATTTGTACCATACAGGTGGATTGGACTACGGTCACCACCTGTGGTCCCCAGAGGTGCCAGGTAGTCAGCCCAGAACCCTATATCGAAGGGACCCTTCTTCCCAGCGGCAGTTATGTTTTTTTGGGAGAAGCAGAATACGGCTGGGTGAGAACTGCTTTTTTGTTGAAGAATTGTTTTTGGGAGTACCAATTTGTGGCTGGCAGTGGTGGTCCAGAGCTGCAGACTGACTTTGGAGTCAAACCATCTGGGGTCTTCTCCAATGTCAGTCTCCCCCCGGAAAAGGAGATATGTGACGGAAATGTCCGTCACTTGGGCCACTGGAGAGGACTGAAAGCAAGCCTGCTACATACAAATTATGGACCCTGTCTGCCTGCCCTGGTGAGTGGGACTGTTGTCCTCGCCTGGGACCCGAACTCCCCAGTCTTCAATTGCACCCCAATAATGGTAAGTAGGACAGGTGCCTTTTGCCAGCTTCCCTGCATTCACAACTCTAGGAGTGACGGAGCTGTGCTCCCCGACTGAACTGGTTTCAGACCCAGTGCAGTTCCAGTTCAGTCTTCTTCATACAGGGCCCCAAGGTACTCAGAGATGGCTCCAGCCTGGCTGTTAAACAAAGATAGCACAGGTAGGAACTCCATTGTTTAACTAATCCCATTAATAGGATTGCTGCCAGGGGAATTACAGGTTGGGTTGTATACATGTATCTGTTTATCCATGTTATCCAGTTCTGTGTATATATGAGGCTATGTTTTACATGTTCATTCTTGCTGTACTCAATTCAAGGTAGTTGTGTCTACTTATTGGGTACACACAGCAGGGTTCCAAGGTGTGCATGCTGACTAGTTCTGGAAGTGATTTTGGGGATAACAGGAGGATACATGTGGGTGATCTCTGGGAGTGACTACAGCTCTCTTGGTGAACCCGTGACAGCCACTAATGCTGTTGTTTATGCCCTCATTATCTGCTCATTGATTATTGTAACCCTGTCTTAACTGGTCTCTTTCATACCAATCTCTCCCCGCTGCAATCCGCCATAAACGCTGCTGCCAGATTTATCTTTCTCACCCATCGTTTTACTAAGACCTCTCCCCTCTGTCAGTCTCTTCACTCTCTGCCTGTGTGCTTCAGTATTAATTTAAAAATCCTGGCTCTTCAAAGCTCTTCATAGCTTTTCCCCTACTTACATATCTTCACTAATTTCCAAATACACTCTCACGTGGTCTTTTTGCTCCTCCATCTGTGGTCTGATTTCTAGTCCTTATGCACGATTGCAAGATTTCTCAAAGGCTGCCCCTATCCCCGCCCTCCTGTGGCCTACCCATCTTTCCCCCTGCCTTCAAAACCCTTAAGATCCACTTCTTTAACACCTTCAGGCCCCTATGGACGTACATGTAGACCCAGAAAAGACACCCCCTTATAGACGTTGTCACGGAGCTGGATAGTCCGAGCGACTACCTCCACTGACATACTCCCTTAGCCTGAGACAACACACTCTTTTCCTGGTTTCCCAGTCACTAGCCGAGACTCTGAGTAGGGTATAAACCAAAACGAAGACTGATTTATTTTTCACAGACAGGGCTGGATATAGCCAGCAAAACACACATTAACATAAAACAAGATATTGGGATACAAACCGCCCCCTTAATCTACCTTCCAGAAACAACAGGGGCAGTAATGGGGTTAACAGTACAATAGGGTCCCAACCTCCACTATCTGGCTGAAATCAATTCCAGGGACTGGCCGGGGTAAATGTGGTGGAACGGGGGGGGGGGGGCTGAGACTGACTTATACAACATTAAACTGAAAGAATGGTGATCACTCCCTGTTTGAAGATCCTGGCTGTCTGTCAGGGATAATCCCCTCAGCAAGTGATGAGATGATACCCTGCTGGGGGGAGCCACAGAAGTCTTTAGAAAGTAAGGGTCCATAGTCAATAGGGAGGAGGCTGGCAGTCAGAGGTTTCTGTCACAGACGTACGTGTACAAAATACAGCAGTGTTCTCCCATACTCCCCACATCTGGCCCATACTTGGGGACTGCCACACATCTGAGGCAGTCCTCGAGAACAAATGATCCAGCCATGCAATCAATGTGATGACCAATGATATGACAACCGTGTCCTCAGTCTTTCTGATATGAAGGGGAGAGACAGAGAGTTGTGTGTGTAGTAAATGCAAATTGCAAACTAAATCTACCCATATATAACCTATCCTATATAGCTTATCCTAATTTTAAGGCAAGATAGGAGGCTTCCCAGGGCCGGCCCAAGACAAAATGCCGCCCCCCCCCCATTATCTACCCTTCCTCTCCCTGCTGCCCCCCATTATCTACCCTTCCTCTCCCCTCCCCCCCGTACTTACCTTTCAGCAGTCCTGCGGTGAGTCTTCCTGCCCGGTCTCGGTGCCGGCTTGTAATGCTGAGCGCCGGAAATGACGTCATCTTCCAGCGCTCAACATTACAAGTCGGCACCGAGACAGAGCTAGAGGGCTCGCAGAGGAGAGTGTGAGGGGCACCGAGCGGGTACTGACAACTTGGTAAGATAAAACCACTCGGCGTCCCTCTCTTCTCGGCTTTAAAAAAAAAAAAAAAAAGGGCTTGGAGCGGTTGCCCCACTCGGCTCCATTGTTGGGCCGGCCCTGAGGCTTCCTATTTTGCATATCTTCCTTTACTCTCACCGACATCAGCAAAGAAAGAGTTAACATAACAATGGTAACAACCAATAAAAAAAAGTATAGCAGCATATAAACCCTAAGGCATCCCTAATATTCCTCTTTCTTTGCTCCTCACCGTAGCTGCATGTCAGGACTCGGGTAATCGGGTCAGGTAGGAGCCCATGTGCAGGGGATACTTGGGGTTTGGTCTGTAACCCACTGTGCAAGATTATACAAACAAAGACACCACAAGCAGAAATCCAGGTAATGCAATGTATTGTATGTATATAACAGGACAAGCAAATAAGGGTAATACAGTCTGTAAACAAGAAACCAGACGTATGGCTAAATAAATACCGGTAATAAGTCTTTTAGCAGCGAGCCCGGTTGGAAGGGCACGAAAGGCACAGAGCCCACTTGGAAGGGCACAAAAGGCACAGAGCCCACTTGGAAGGGCACAAAGCAGGGAATCCACTTGATCAGGACACAAAGCAGGTAACCAGGAACGGTACAGATGCAGAGCCACCACAGAAAGGTCCATAGACTTCAATACAAAGGCCCTGACTAAAGGGCAGGGGGCAGGTTCATAAAAGCAGGATAATCCAGGTAACAAGGCCCAGCTGGATGTATTGATTAGGGCTCAACTCAGGTAATAAGGTACACCTGATCCTAGTAATTGAGTTCTGAGTGCTCCAGAGGGCGGAGGGTTGCCACTAGTGGTAGCAGACTGATATATCACATGTATGAAAAAGCCATGGTTCAGGCAGCGAAAAAGTGGTTCCTGACACTGCAGGTGAGATAATTTGCTTATGATTTTTTCTGCTTGGTGTTTATTGTCTATTTATATACATACATATATATATGTATGTATATTTATATAGATTTGCTTATTATCCATATTATGCAAATTATGCTTATTTTATTTAGTTTTTTTATAGTTATATTTATCTTTATTTATATTAATTTATAATTCTTTGTATGTCTTTGGTGTAGGGGTCTTTGCCCTGTTTTGGTTCTTGGGCCCTTGGCCCATTTCTTCCAACAGCCCCCCCACCCCAGCCGTGGTGGCTCCTACCAGGTTTTCTCTTTTCCTTTCTGCCCGGTGTCTTTTCTGTTTTCTCCTTATCTGAGAGGTATCTAAGTCGTAGTTCTTTTACCTCTGCCGCCTGTGCTCTCTTTCTCCGGCGGCCATCTTAGTTTCATTCGTTTTTGAGATTTCGGCGCCATTTTTTCTCTACGATATTTCTGTCCCATACTGCAATTTATACACTGAGAATTGTGTTACAGGTTTAATCCTGTCTCATACCTCCCAACATATCAAAATGTGAAATAGGGACAGTTTTTTTAAAAATCTCGTGGAACTCACTGATTGCACTTTACAATGTCGCGCTTGCATCAGCACTTAAAACACGCTTCGTTTTTGTCAGCACTGTCATGCATATTAAAAATAACCAACACATTGAATTGAATTCCCATAAGGCTCAGCCAGATATACTACTTACATGAGCATCATGGGAAGTGCAGCAACAGTAAAGCTGCAGATGCTAGCTGTGAACAAAAATTCCCATGATTCTCAGCCAGTCAGGTGTCCACCATAATGCTGGCTGAGCATCATTGGAGCTGCCCACAGCAGCAGAGATTTTTTTAAATGAAAAAAGGCTAATGTTAGCCTCCCCCCACGACCCTTACACACTGCCTTTACACACACACACACACCTGCCCATAAACACACACATACACATACACTGCCTTTACACACATACACGTACACTGCCCTTACACACACACATATACAGATATACTGCCCTTAGACACACACGTATACACATACGCTGGAGTTATACCAAAAGGTGGGGGGACCTGCTTGTCGTGCGTCTCTTGTAATGGCTACCCGACCCGCCTGGTGACTAGTAGCTTGAGCCGTAGAACCTGTGTGCCCATGAGATCTAATTAATTTTCCCCACATATACGGCAAAATGATTAATAGCAGCAATGGGATGCCCACCCCCTTGCAAAGGATATGCATTTTAGGAGTCAATTGTTGGAGGATCATATCCTTTGACTCTCTTGCAGTGCGATGCGTGTATCCACGTGGGCTTCCCTTCAACTTTTATTGAGGTAGGTGTTGTTAGCAGCACTTGATAAGGGCCTTCGAATCACGGTTCCAGAGTAGATAGGACGTGTTTCTTCATGACCACCCACTCCCCAGGCAACAGAGAGTGAGTACCTTCGAGGGTATTGGGATCTGGAATAGAAGAGAAAACTTGGGCATGTATGTTAGACAACTGAGTAGTCAAAGCAATAACATATTTCGCCATTGTTTCATAATTCATTTGCAACTGTTGTGGGAAGTACTGTCCTAGTCTGGGACTACTTCCGAAAAGTATTTCGTGTGGAGTGAGTTTGTGTGATTCCTTTGGCGTATGTCTGATAGCAAAAAGCACGATGGGTAGACATTGTACCCAATTTAGACCAGTCTCTTGAGTCAATTTTAGCATTTTTGACTTGATTATGCCATTCAGTCTTTCCACTCTCCCACTACTCTGAGGTCTGTAGGGAGTGTGGAAAGCGAGATGTGAACCTATAATCTTCCACACTTCTTGGGTGATATTTGCAGTGAATGCAGGTCCCTGGTCGCTTTCTATGACCTCAGGGACCCCGAAGCGGCAAATGAGTTCTTGAATAAGTTTCTTTGCGGTAGTGGGTGCGGTCTGGTTTCATACTGGATAGGCTTCTGGCTATCTGGAAAACACATCTACCACTACCAGTACATATTGAAATGTCTGACACATTGGCATTTGAATACAGTCAATTTGAATCCGTTGGAAAGGGTATTGAGCATTCGGTAAACATTTAGGGGTTGTAGGTTCTGTTCTTCCGGTGGTACACTGACCACAAATTAAACATGATTCTGTGGTTCGTGCTAGTATTGGAGTAATTCCTGGTGCGATCCAGATTTTGTCGATACTTTCTTTCATGATGGTTTTAGACTGATGTGTAGGTCCGTGAGCTAACGATGCAACTAAAGGATATAATGTCCGGGGTAAACAAAGATATTGGCCTTTGGCCCAGGCTCCACGCTCATCTTTAGCTGCTCCTTCCTGTATCCATTGGTTTTGTTCCTTGGTTGAAGCTTGTTGTTGTAATTGAATTAGAATATCCCAGTCTAATTCCATTGGTGCTCCCTTGGTCACCGTCATTAGAGGGACCGTTGAGTCTTCATTGAGGGCTGCTTGCTTGGCTGCACTGTCTGCTAAGGTGTTTCCTTTTGCTTCCATAGTGTCAGCCCGTGAGTGTGCCTTGATTTTGATTACTGCAACTTGTTTCGGGAGTAGGGCCGCAGTCATCAAAGCTTCAACTGCTTTCCCGTTCTTGATCGGGGTTCCTGCTGCGGTGATATAATCTCTTGCCTTCCAGATGACTCCAAAATCATGTACAACTCCGAAAGCGTACCTGGAATCCGTATAGATATTTGCGGTAGAATCTTTAGCCATAATGCAGGCCTCGGTGAGGGCAGCTAATTCAGCCTCCTGGGCCGACTGATCCGGTCGTAGAGCTTTTGCACAGAGTACTGTGGTGTCAGTCGTAACCGCCATTCCCGTATGGAAGCGACCCTTGTCATCGGCATATCTGGAGCCGTCCACAAATAGGGTCCATTCTGGATTCGAGAGTGGGGTATCCTGTATGTTCGGAGGCGAACCGACTTCCGCTTGCATCATGGTCAGACAATCATGTGGGTCGTCTTCGGGTGGTACATCTGGAAAATCGACATTTGATGACTGTGTATGCCACAGTAGCTGTTCCTGAAGATCCTCTTCTGTAGATCAATAAAATATGTAGACGGAATAACCCTATCAGTCACTATTATGTCTATTGAGTCTGTATACCAATACCAGTAGCAAACTCATCGAGTGTGAAAAATGGAAAAGTGAATATCCCCTATTAATCAAAACTCCTAAGCTCAGTGAAGGGATCACCATATATCCTGATAATTACACCTGTGTTTCAAACACAAAAGGATCTGGTACATTTTTTGGTAATTTCTCAGACGGTAGTTGTGCCGAGTACAGTAATCTGACCGGTTCCCCCACACAAAATCAAGTGTATTCCCTGGGAGATATCTATTGGCTATGTGGGGACATGAAACTGCGCACCAGGTTAGAAGGTAGTTGGACTGGCGAATGTGCACTGGCCAAAGCTATAATGCCACTACTCATAATGTCGGAAAAGCCAGAAACTATTGAAGTCCAGTCCACACTATCTCGCAAAAGACGCAGTACATCAAAGACCCCCGAAGGCAGTTTCGACTCCCATGTGTATATAGATGCAATAGGAGTCCCTAGGGGGGTCCCAGATGAATACAAAGCCCGAGACCAAGTTGTTGCTGGTTTCTAATCTATTTGGCCAATTATTACTGTGAAGAAAAATGTTGACTGGATTAACTATATCTATTATAATCAGCAGAGATTTGTCAACTACACCCGAGATGCGCTCCAAGGACTTTCGGATCAATTGGAAGCTGCAACCCAGATGACTTTTCAGAATCGTATGGCATTAGATATGATTCTGGCAGAAAAAGGCGGAGTCTGTCAAATAATTAGAGAAACTTGTTGTATTTTCATTCCAGATAATACAGGCCCCGACTGAAAAGTGACCATGGCTCTTAAAAAGTTAAATTCTCTAGGAGACGAATTAAAGCGCAACTCCGGAATTGATCATCCATGGGCCGAATGGTTTGGATGGCTCAAAGGATGGAAACAAGCTCTGGTCCAGCTGGGAATAATTTTACTGATTATTGTGATTATTGTGATTATTGTCGCTTTTATGCTATTATGTGTAGTCCCTTGCCTTCGACGCCTATGCGATAAAATGCTTGCAGTAGGCGAGACTACCCCGTTAATGCTCATGTACGATGATACAATGCCAAGCCTTGCACCTTTTTATGAAACACCATTTAGTTCGATGGTTCCCCCTGACGGTAATTCCCGCCCCGTGTAGGGACATATAGATCCGAGGGACATGTCCAAGACCTGAAACCGGGATTTTATCCAGTAGGGATCATTTGTCGCCACTGCAGGTGAAGAGGATGCGGGTTCATGTCCGGTAGGATCTGTCAGGATTAGGGACAGTTGGCCATCGTATATTCAAGGGGGGACTGTTATGGAACCAGAATATATCAGCAAGAAACACTAATTGCTTTAATGAATATAAGCTGGCCTCGACCAATATAAAGGGTTACACCTCACGCAGATACGTGAGAGACGCAAGTAGCAATGTATTCAATTATCTATGTTTTACTAACCACAAGCGCCATCCGGCTATATCTAGTTGCAGGAAAGTACCTAATATTTGCTTCTAACGGTTTTCAGGATTAACCAATTAATAAGCTTTACGTAACCTGACGTCCCTCTTTCCGGACACTATATAATCTATAATATAAACAAAATAAAGCAGAGTGATTTTGGACCTGACCCAGAGTGTGTCGTGTGTCTTATTTCTCTCTCCGTGCACGTACATCTATATTCACATAATTTGGAGCAGTTCAACAATTGAAGATCAGTATACTCCCCCATTGGAAGTGGAAGGAGGGCAGCCGGATTGAGAACATTGCAACGTTGAATAGAGACATTGTCAGGCAGGAGGAGACTTCCTTGGAGTCGGAGATGACGTTGAGCAGTGAGATGTCTGGGTTGAGTCTGTTGCAAAATAGCTGAAATATCATGCGGAGCTAGAATCGTCAGAGGGTGTCCAAGAACAATATCTGAAGTGACGTCTAGAAGACAGCTGGCAGCATGAATAGTCCTTACACAGGAGGGTGCCGTGCGAGCAACTGGATCCAGACGTTTGGAGTAAAATCCGAGGGGAGGATGTCGACCACCGTGCATCTGGGTGAGAACACCTGTGGCATGGCCTTGTCGTTCCATTACATATAGATGGAACGGAAGAGAGTAGTTTGGAATTCCCAAAGCTGGAGATGAGGCAATCATTTGTTGTAGAGCGTAGAAAGAATCCAGAGCTTCTTGTGTGAGATAGAAAATTGCTGGGAGTTCTCGAGGAATACAGTCATATAGAGGCTGCATCAGAACAGAAGCATCAGGAATCTATGGACGGCAATATGAGATGAGTTCTAGAAAAGTCTATAATTGATGTGGAGTTTCTGGCGGGGCTAATTCTAGGATAGCCTTCTTTCGTGCCATCGTAAGATATTTGTGGCCTTTAGTAATACAATGTCCCAGAAAAACAACTTTTTGAAGACATAACTGTAGCTTTGATTTGGAGACCTTGCAGCCAGCCGTGGCTAGAAAATAGAGCAGATCCAGGGTAGTTTCTTGACACGTGGATGAGTCTGGAGTACAGAGTAGCAAGTCATCCACGTATTGCAGGAGTTCAACTTCCGGGTGAGTGTCCTGCCATGAGGAAAGCACAGAAGACATAGCTTTGCTGAAACTGGATGGGCTGTTTTGGGCTCCTTGAGGCATCACAGTCCAGGTGTACTGTCGACCAGCATGGGTAAATGCAAAAAGATATTGACACGAAGGATGCAGTGGAATAGAGAAAAAGACATTAGCAAGATCAATTACAGTGAACCAGTAAGCCGCAGGCGGAATACTGGACAGAAGAGTATGTAGATTCGGTACGATGGGGGCATCCAAACCCGTAGCTTCACTGACAGCACGTAGATCTTGTACCATTCTGTACACTGGAGGTTGTCCTTTGATCTGTTTCTTTTTTACTGGATACAGCGGAGTATTGCAAGGAGAAGTGGTAGGTATTATTGCTCCTGACTCTAGAAGTGCAGCTACTTGGGTGGATATTGCATCCTGTTGGGCCACTGATAGAGGATATTGGGCCTTATATGGAAGAATGTTAGGATTCTTGAGTACAACTTGTACTGGTGGGACGTTGAGTCGTCCAATGTCCATAGGCTCAGAGGCCCACAAAGTAGCTGGAAGATTGTCAAGCAATTTGTTCAGAAAGTCTGGGGGCTCATCTTGAGGCGGGTCGTGTATTACTGCCATAAGCATTCAGGTTTTTCAGGGGCGAGAGCAGTATTGAGAGTGACAGTTCCATTGTCAGTAAAAGAGATATTAGCTTGGATTTTGCTGAGAAAATCCGCTCCTAGAAGATTGAAAGGGCAAGTGGCACTGACCACAAATTGAGCTAGAGTAGATGAAGGCAGATGTATCGAAGAGCTAGTGACAGGTAAGGGGTGTGTGAGTGGATTGTGTTGAACCACGCCCTCCAACCCACTACAGGGAAGCTGAATATCAGATATCAGATGGGTGTGCATCTGTCTCACAAAGTATGCTACAAGCAGCGCCAGTGTCAACAAGAAATGAGCAAGGTTTTCCGGCTACATCGAGAATGATCTTAAGGGAAGGGGCGGAGACGGCCATGCAAATAGAGTCCCCCTCCTCCATTTGCTCGCCTATTTCCTATTGCGGAGGAGGTGGAGGAGGAGTGTTCTGGTTCTGGGCTTGGTAAGCGGCCCACAGATGGCGACTATGGCATACTCATTTAATATGACCGACTTTTCCGCGTCTATAGCATTTACGAGGTTGTCGCTGTCCGTCCGTGGCTTTATTGGTGGCATCGGCTCCGGTTATCACTGCCACGATGGCGGACTTTTTCTTGCTGTTTCCGGCTTCCAGTCCTTTAGCAACCTGTATAAGGACTTTGAGGTCCATTGATCTCTATTCAGGGTGGCAAGTGGTAAGTACTTTGGTGAGATCAGAACGTAGGTCGTCTACAACGGCACGATCCAGCATACAGAAATGCGTCATTTCTTGGAAGGAGAATCCTAGATCACGAAAATGCTGTTTAATTCTATGGGCAAACTTTTCCACTGACTCTCCTTTTTCTTGGGTTATATCTTGTAAAGATACTGTTTGTTCGGACAATCTGTTCTTGGCCCAGATTTCTAGCTGCTTCATAAACAATTGACCCGACTCAGTAGATCTGGGATTACAAGGTGGGAAAGATGGGTCTCGTATCTGGTCGAGCATAATCTCCTGATTTTGCTTGGACAATACTAACAAGGTCAGACCAAGTACATCCATAAGTGGTTCAGGCTTGCGAGATTTTGCGATAGAATGGCATTGGGTGTGTATCAGGCTCGGGGAGATCTTTAACAATTGTGTACAATTGTTGCGGATTGAATGCTACATACTTGGAGCGCGGTTCCATAGAAGAGAGACCATCTCGTGGAGAACTTTCTGTGGCGAGTCGGGTGGCTTGCACTATAGCCGCGAACATTATCTCGGCAAATTGTGGAGAGAAAGGGTTGTTGGGATTAGTAGTTCCCATAGATAGAGGTGGTTGAGGGGCAGAAGTACTCGAGGGCTGC
The DNA here is from genome assembly GCA_029215755.1 of Spea hammondii. Classification (NCBI taxonomy): domain Eukaryota; kingdom Metazoa; phylum Chordata; class Amphibia; order Anura; family Pelobatidae; genus Spea; species Spea hammondii. Next base: position 98,488,868 of record JARDYJ010000002.1, on the reverse strand, counting down.
TCAGGATTAGAGTGTCGTGAACGGCGGCGATGGCCTGGGGAAGATCGTGCGAGTTGACCTGGATCGGACTGGTATATACTAGGGGATTCCTGTCCACCTGCGTCTTCTTCGTCGGATTGGTCAGTATATGTATCTATTTCTGCAGGGGCGGGAACAGGTGTGTGTTTGGGTCTAGTCCCTCCTTGGGGTTTAGCTGGTGGTTTTGGTCCAGGTAACTTTTTCCCCTTTTTGAGTACTATACCTTCGTCGGCATCGGATTGGGTCGGGGCAGCTGCTGCACCTTCGGTCGTATCTATTTCCTCCCCTTCTGCACTGTCGCCCGGGCCCATCATTATTATCGGGGCAGTAGTGCTGGGTGTAGGTACCGGGGGTGTAACTACGGGAGGAGCGGGTGGAAATAGTACTGCTTGAGATTTTTCTAGTGTTTTGCCTCCCTGGAGTAGTAGGCCTTCCTCAGCCTGGTATTGGGCCGGGAGCATGACAGCACTAGTAGATATATTTTCCTTCTTTGTTTCCTCACCGCTTCCCATTATCATGATTGGGACCATATGTCTGGGTGCCATAATCTGGGTAGGTAATACAAATGTGCCATCTGGATTAACTACTGGGTACAATGACACTGTGGGAATAGACATAGAAGACAACGGAGCCGGAGGTAGGCCAGAATTTTGGGCGTTGTCAGCTAACAAAGATGGCGCCGATGCCTGTACCAGATATAACGTAGAATGCGGGGCAGGCAATTGGTGGGGATTTTCCATTAAAGACAATTGGTGAAGTGCGTCACAAGATGGCGCTGGTGTCTGTGTCAGACACGACACGGTAGCCGGAGTAGACAGGGGGCGGGGGGCCTCACAGTACAGACAAGAGCGATGGCTTCCTGACGTCATTGCATTACAGGCTGGGCAGCTCCACCCCTTGTCTGACGACTCGGCGCCATTATAGGGCGGTGGCGTATGAGACATTGGAATTTTACACAAATATCTTCAGTGCTTTTCATCATACATTTTTTCACCATCTAACGATTTAAATTCTTTGCTACAATCTAGCCAGATTTTAACAGTATCTTTCAATCCGTCGTAGTCTAATTTTCCTGCTTTTTCGTTTAGGAGGTTTTGCCAGGTGCAAATTGATAAGGTTCCTCCTCTGGGTACTTTATATTGTTTTTCCAACTTAGATAATTGCTTAATGTATCTTTTCCCTCGTCTGTCGGCAACTAATTGGGAGGGCGTACAAAACCCATTTGGAACACTGTTATCGTTCCCCATTCCGCAACGGTATCGTAACCTTGTCCGCAACCGTCCGAAATCTTCTGATAGAGCGAGGCACACACACACTGCAGTAATATTATGCACTGGGGACAGGCGACTGGGCTGTCCAAAATAGTGTTAGTCTTACGGCACTGTCTGGGATCAGAGCAACTGGGTTGATCAGGTGTAGACTTGCAACACTTTACCGATTTCTTCCCACTACAGTGTGTTTGCCAGAAAAGGGAGGCACCACAGTTCAACAAGTGCCTACAACAGTATATTTACATGGGGTTCTTTTATTGCCTCTCGAGGGTGCGTCAACCACCTGAGTTCCCTCCTTCGAATACACACGTGAGTAACGAGAGACACACAAGGTAGATAAGAAACAATCTTACCTTGTAACTGGGCTGCAGTCCCAGGGTCCAATCGTCAGCTCACGGCGTGAACTCTGTCCGGGAGGGACCTCCGAGCCCCACGTTGGCCGCCAACTGTTTCCAATAAAGCTTCTTCAATTGTTGAACTGCTCCAAATTATGTGAATATAGATGTACGTGCACGGAGAGAGAAATAAGACACACGACACACTCTGGGTCAGGTCCAAAATCACTCTGCTTTATTTTGTTTATATTATAGATTATATAGTGTCCGGAAAGAGGGACGTCAGGTTACGTAAAGCTTATTAATTGGTTAATCCTGAAACTATGCGGAAATAGGCAGAAAACCGTTAGAAGCAAATATTAGGTACTTATGCAACTAGATATAGCCGGATGGCGCTTGTGGTTAGTAAAACATAGATAATTGAATACATTGCTACTTGCGTCTCTCACGTATCTGCGTGAGGTGTAACCCTTTATATTGGTCGAGGCCAGCTTATATTCATTAAAGCAATTAGCGTTTCTTGCTGATATATTCTGGTTCCATAACACCCTTAGACACATACATCTACATGTACGCTGCTCTTACACACACACATACAGGACCGGCCTTTGGGGTGTCACACGCCAGGGGACGCCGCCGCGCGATCCGCTGCCGCCGTGTCCGCCGCCGCCACGGGGTCCGAAGCCGCCCCCCTCTGCACCTAAATTAAAACATCTGGGTTTTTTTGTTTGTTTTTTTTTTACTTTATTTAACATTCTCCATGTTAAAGTTTTTTTTTAACTTTATTTAACATGGAGGATGTTAAATAAAGTTAAAACAAAAAAAAAAACCCAATGTTTTCATTTATGTCCCGGGCAGGGGCGCCGAGCGGTCGTTTGTGAAGTTTTCAGCAACCGCTCGGCGCCCCTCACTCTCCGTGACTCCATCGCGGTGCTGCGTTTCATGCTGAACGCCAGAATATTCCGGCGCTCAGCTGTGAAGCGCGCACCACGGGAAGACGGACGCCTCCCGCTCCCACCGCAGGACTCAACAAGGTAAGTAAGGGGAAGGGGCAGAGGGTCAGTGAGAAGAGAGGGGGGTCAGTGAGAAGGGGCAGAGGTGGTAGATAGTAGACTTGGGCACCAGGGGGCTCTTCGTGTTCGTCTTCGTGCTCGTCTTCGGGGGGGGAAAAAACCTTCGTATTCCGCGAATATTCGCCCGTTCCTGTCTTCTCTTCGGGCGAATATTCGCGGACATTCTTCGTGCTCGTTTAATCTTCGTTTCCTTCCCGGTTGCCTAGCAGGGGTTAATACGGGGTTAACAACACATCGGAGCAGCAGCAGCTGCCGTGAAGGAACGTGTGTGCAACTCTATTGGTCGTTTCGGCAGGGGGCTGGTCTGGCATCAACAAGTGAATTGCAGAACGCACTTCATTCGTTGATGGCAGGCCAGCCCCCTGCCGAAACGACCAATAGAGTTGCACACACGTACTGAGGTGTACTGTACACAAAATGACCTAGAGACAAATGCTCCAAGGAACTTGGCCTCCGTTTATCATACACAGTCACACATCCATAGATGTTTAATAAAAGAATAGGGATTATTTTACATTTTTAAATTGATTTTGGACCACTTGTAATACATGCCTAACATTTGCTACCTATTCACAATGGCATACTTTGCAACAACCCAACTTTTACTGGACAGGACTGGAAAAAAGCAGGACTGTCCACCAAAAATGTTGGACAAGAACTAAAAAATAGCTTAGGGTTAATGTACGGTTATGTTTAAGATTAGTAGCAGTGCACTGGTTTGGTTAAAGATGTATTATGTCTAAATAATAATTTAATTTTAATTTTAATGGGTTTTAAAAAATTAAGGGGTTTATTTAAATGTATTTTAAAGTTAGATTTATTATTTAGTACTTTATTATATTTATTTAATGTTTATACTAGTGCTACCTACCGAGCTATAACTACCAACGTGTATTTGCATACCTAGATAGCTAAATTAGATGGGACAGGACTGGAAAAAAGCAGGACTGTCCCTGAAAAAGTTGGGTCTGTTGGCAGGTATGTGGATGGAAAAATGTTATAGTATGAAGTGTGAGTTATAGCGTTAATGCTAGTGAGTGTAGAAGTGAAGGCCAGGACAAATAACAAGAGGAAAGGTCCTTGTGATTTGTGCATTGTACGTGTATGTGTTATGTGTGTTATGTGTGTTGTCACTGTGTGTTATATGTGTTATGTATTATGTCACTGTGTTATTTGTGTTATTGTGTGTTATGTTTGGTTGGTTGGTTGTGTATCAGAAGGAAAATAATGAAATGGAAATGGAAAAGGAAATGGAAAAGGCGAATGAGTGGGCAATTGGCGACCCACTCACCTGTTTCACCCCAGGGCAAAGCACCCAAACACTGTCAGTCCTTGACGTTTGGGAGCGGACTTCCAGAACTCAGACACAAGGCCCTAGCGTAAGCTGGCTACACCGGCGGAGGTAGCAGGCGTTGCCACACCGCAAACAGACGCAGCCAGGGGGGAGAAACTACCCTCTCCATTAGGGACATTTAAGGCATGACACTAGCCAGGAAGCGAACTGGCAGAGAAGAGACGCTGGCACCACCACCACCAGCAGCAGCAGCTTTGGAAAAGGCGAATGAGTGGGCAATTGGCGACCCGCTCACCTGTTTCACCCCAGGGCAAAGCATCCAAAGACTGTCAGTCCTTGGCGTTTGGGAGCAGACTTCCAGAACTCAGACACAAGGCCCTAGCGTAAGCTGGCTACACTGGCGGAGGTAGCAGGCGTTGCCACACCGCAGCAAGTGCAACCAGGGGGGAGAAACTGCCCTTACCATTAGGGACATTTGAGGCATGACACTAGCCAGGAAGCGAACTGGCATTGAAGAGACGCTGGCACCACCAGCAGCAGCAGCAGAATTGGGAAAGGCGAATGAGTGGGCAATTGGCGACCCACTCACCTGTTTCACCCCAGGGCAAAGCATCCAAAGACTGTCAGTCCTTGGCGTTTGGGAGCAGACTTCCAGAACTCAGACACAAGGCCCTAGCGTAAGCTGGCTACACTGGCGGAGGTAGCAGGCGTTGCCACACCGCAGCAAGTGCAACCAGGGGGGAGAAACTGCCCTTACCATTAGGGACATTTGAGGCATGACACTAGCCAGGAAGCGAACTGGCATTGAAGAGACGCTGGCACCACCAGCAGCAGCAGCAGAATTGGGAAAGGCGAATGAGTGGGCAATTGGCGACCCACTCACCTGTTTCACCCCAGGGCAAAGCATCCAAAGACTGTCAGTCCTTGACGTTTGGGAGCGGACTTCCAGAACTCAGACACAAGGCCCTAGCGTAAGCTGGCTACACCGGCGGAGGTAGCAGGCGTTGCCACACCGCAAACAGATGCAGCCAGGGGGGAGAAACTACCCTCTCCATTAGGGACATTTAAGGCATGACACTAGCCAGGAAGCGAACTGGCAGAGAAGAGACGCTGGCACCACCACCACCAGCAGCAGCAGCAGCAGCATTGGAAAAGGCGAATGAGTGGGCAATTGGCGACCCGCTCACCTGTTTCACCCCAGGGCAAAGCATCCAAAGACTGTCAGTCCTTGGCGTTTGGGAGCAGACTTCCAGAACTCAGACACAAGGCCCTAGCGTAAGCTGGCTACACCGGCGGAGGTAGCAGGCGTTGCCACACCGCAAACAGACGCAGCCAGGGGGGAGAAACTACCCTCTCCATTAGGGACATTTAAGGCATGACACTAGCCAGGAAGCGAACTGGCAGAGAAGAGACGCTGGCACCACCACCACCAGCAGCAGTAGCAGCATTAGAAAAGGTGAATGAGTGGGCAATTGACGACCCGCTCACCTGTTTCACCCCAGGGCAAAGCATCCAAAGACTGTCAGTCCTTGGCGTTTAGGAGCAGACTTCCAGAACTCAGACACTAGGCCCTAGCGTAAATTGGCTACACCGGCGGAGGTAGCAGGCATTGCCACACCGCAGCAAGTGCAACCAGGGGGAGAAACTACCTTAAACATTACAGAGAAAAAAAATTAACTTTCCAAGCTAAGAGCTGGGTAACCCAACATGGGCAGATTGAATTTAAGAAAGGCAATCTGCTCCATCAGATGAGGTGCCATGCGTGAGCGCTGTGGACTCAGTATGTTTCCAGTCATAGAAAACACGCGCTCACTTTGAACAGTGGTTGGCGGACATGATAGTAGCTGCTGCGCAACCCATGAGAGTGCAGGCCACACACTCTTCTTTTCATCCCAGTAGCTAAGAGGATCAACATTAGGCGCAGAAGGAACTTCACAGAGGTAAAGTTTGACCATTTCAGCAGCACTACTCTCCTTTCTGCTGCTAGCTCTGTCAGATGGTCCAACTATACTCCCAAGTGCCTCTTCCCAAAACGCAGCTGCTCCACTCAGCTGTGTTGTGCTGCTTGTGGCACTGCTGCTGATGCTGCTGCTAGGAGTAGCAGACCACATCATCTCTTCCTCCTCCTGCACCTCTCCCTCCTCGGACAGCATTCCCATTTTACGCTGCCAGTCACGCACCTTGTTGACCAATTGCTCCCGGTAGCTACTGAGAACATTAAATTTCAAAGCTAGCTTTCCCTTAATTCTTGGATCGCAAAGGCACGCTAGCATCATTTCGGGACTCTCTTCCATTCGTTTGCGAAGGTGTACTTTTAGCAGATCCTTCAGCTTCCTGGCTATGGCTGCTACGTCAGGATGTAGAGTGCCACCTTGAACAGCCTTACGGTTTCCAAGGAACACATCCATCTTGCTGCCTAGATGGGAGAACACTGGGATTACCTGGGCCAGACTGGCAGTGTTTGAGCTTAAATTTTCTGTGGCATCCCTGAATGGTTTAAGGACTGCCACTAGCTGGGCGATCACTGTCCAATCCTCCCTATTCAATGGAGAGGTAATCCCAATATTGTGCTCTGAGGCAAGATTATGGATTGCCCTCTGCTGCTCCAAAATCCTCTCCAGCATGTCTAACGTGGAGTTCCACCGTGTACTGACATCCTGGCGTAGGCAGTGTACGGGAAGACGTGACCTCTCTTGCTCTTCCCTGAAAAGTTGGCTAGCCTTAACACTATGGTGAAAGTGCCCAGCGAGCTAAACATTTTCCTCATTGCATGCAGAATATTTTGGGAAGTGTGCTTTTCATCCATCGCTTCTGCATGGAGAAGGAAAGATCGGTAGCCTGCTGCAGCAGCTTCCTTAGACACACCGGGCTGCCACCAGTGTGCTGTCAAAGAAAGAAAGGCATGCTGGCCGCTAGGTGCACTCCACAAATCTGTAGTGAAATGAACACACTGACCAGCAGCCTTGGAAAGCTCCTCTTTCACTGCTGCAACACAGGACCGATACAATGAGGGGACAATGTTCCTGCTGAAAGTGGAACGTGACGGAACTGTATATTGTGGAGCCACAGCCGCCATCAATTGTTTGAAAGGCTCCCCTTCGATCATAGAGAAGGATGCCCCTCCAACAGCAATGAACTGACCAATCAGTCGCGTTACTTTATTGGCCTGCTGTTTGGGCATTGACCTTTTGGATTGGAATGCCACAAATTGTTCCAGGGTGGGCTGGACATGCATTGCTCCAACCTGCCTTGGTCTCTGGCTGCCAGCACTAGCTGCTGCTGCTGCTGCTGCTATTGGCTCAGAAGAAGAAGCTGTTGGGGTTTTTCCACGGCCACCAGCTATGCTGCCTGCACTAAGTTTTACTTCTGCATCTTTCCCCAATAGCACAGCGTTGTGTTGAGTGCTGAGGTGATGCTTCATGCTAGCACTGGTAAAATGGCCAGACACTTTCCCTCTGCTTATTAGCTTCCCACAATGTTTGCACTTTCCATAGCGCCCTTCTTCAACATTTTCAAAGTGCTCCCAAATTGGGGCGCGCATAGCCTTGGAGTGTGCCTTGGGTGCTGCTCCTACTGCTCGGGGTGGATAAACAGAGGCAGAACTAGTGGTGGTGGGACTGGTGGTAACAGTACTGGCCATAGTGGGACTGCTAAATGCTTTAGATTTGCTAGGTTTTGCTGCTGCTGCTGGTGGTGGTGGTGATGGTGATGATCGTAGCGGAGAAGGTGGAGGCTCAGGGGAAAATTGTGCACTAGTCATTTGGACACTGCTCCCTGAGGAATCTGATTCCTGACCACTCATCTCCTCTACTTCCTCTGGCTCATAGTCTAGCTCTTCATTAGCCAGATCGAATGGAATTCCTGCTAGGCTGGAGCTAAGACTGATATCGTCGTGAGACTCGTGATTATTAGTAGTGCGAGCAGGAAGAATAGACTCTGCACTTGGCCTCTCAGTCTCAGGCTCCTCTGCTACCTCGCTAGGTGGAGTCCCACTATGTGTAGCCCTCTCTCTAACTGTCTTTACAAAAATTTGTAAGGACTTGGTGGCTTGCTAGAGGTACTAGGAGGACATGGCGTGGCGGTACCAGTGGGAACAGTAGGCGCAGCACTAGTGGTGGTAGAGGCGGTGGGGGTGGTGGTGGTGGTGGTGGTTTTCCCTACAAAGGAATGAGATCGCTTTTGTTTGGGACCCCTCTGAGTCTTGCTGCTAATTTGGCTCTGCTTGGTACCTTGCATGCTGCTTGTGGATGGGGAAGATGCTGCTTGGGGCAAAAGGCACTTCTTTTTAGTCACTGGGCTGGTACTACTTGTGCTACCCTTTAACTTTGAACGTGCTTCTGGTGCTTTAGGCTTTCCGTAAAAAACCATAGAGCTTGTGGGCCTAGCCGCACTACTACTGCCTGCTTTTGGTGCCTTTCCTTTACTTGATGATCCTTCAAGCAATGCTTCCCCAAATGATAAGCGAGAGCTTGGCCTACTTGGCCGACTAGACTGACGCAAAGGCTGCATCTTAGAACTGGTGGTGGTGCTGGTGGTGGTGGTGGTGGTAGATGGAGCTTGTCCCTCCTTAGTCCCAAAAGGAGGATCCATTTCAAATTTTGTGTTGTGTGTGTAGTGTAGTGTTTAAAAAAACTATAAAAAAATAAAAAATAAAAAATAAATAAAAAAAAGGAAAAATGAATTAAAGACAAAAAAATTAGAGGAAGTTCTCTTCAGTGCTACTGCTTAAAAAGTAAAACTATGCACTACTGCACTGTGCTGTTGTGTGCAATCTGGCAAAGTGCTAAAGTTATTTAAATTATTAACTCAAGATTAACTATTTAATAACTAGCAGTATTTTATTTTTAATTAGCCTACTACTATGCTAGCCTAAAGCTATATTTCCTTACTAAAAGTCTACCTCTAGGCAGACGCTCTCAAACCCAGATTCAGATTCAGTATGATTTATTAATTAATATTAAGTTATATAATATTAATAGATTCGAAATAATTTACTTATATATTATGTATTATAGATAGAAGAATATAGATTATGAATTAGAATTTAGAATTAGAATTACTTATATTATAGATTATGAATTAGAATTTATATTGTTATATATTATTTATAATATATTATAGATTAAGATTAAAAAAACAAAATACTGTCTGCGCTTCTCACCCTAATAAAGTTGGCAACAAATATATAAACATAATATAAATGAGAGGTTTTGGTTATATGAATTGGCCAAAGCATAATTAAGCTCACCCGCCACGTCAAGGCACACTCTCAATAGGGTGAGATCCTACTCTCACCTCCTACATAGTGGGCACACAAAGCAGTGTATACTGCTACCAAAACCTTATTAATGTGTTGGGGGAGGTACAATTAAACCTCCTCCCATTTAACCCCTGGACAGCAAGCTGCAACCAGACTGATGAGGAGCCAACAACCTCAAATATGTGCAAACAGGGAAAAGAAAAAATGTCGGTGCGCTAAGCTAGTCTCAGGCTCAAATAATACAAATGTATAATATGAGGCCTACCAAATGGGAGGAGGTTTAATTGTACCTCCCCCAACACATTAATAAGGTTTTGGTAGCAGTATACACTGCTTTGTGTGCCCACTATGTAGGAGGTGAGAGTAGGATCTCACCCTATTGAGAGTGTGCCTTGACGTGGCGGGTGAGCTTAATTATGCTTTGGCCAATTCATATAACCAAAACCTCTCATTTATATTATGTTTATATATTTGTTGCCAACTTTATTAGGGTGAGAAGCGCAGACAGTATTTTGTTTTTTGTATACATTGTACAGCCAACACACTGTATTTGCAGCATGCTCACACTGTTTGGTAGGCCTCATATTATACATTTGTATTATTTGAGCCTGAGACTAGCTTAGCGCACCGACATTTTTTCTTTTCCCTAGATTAAGATTAAAGAAGATTAGAATTATTTTAGTACTACGGCTAGTAGCTTGAAGCTTTGCTTAGTACAGCTCGTCACAGTCAATTTTTCTTGAAAAGAATTAGAAATAAAATAAAATGTCACAGCAAAACAGTTAGCTTCACTGCTTGCTGAACAAAAACACACAGCACTTATGCAGCTGCACTCACTAGCCCAACAAGTTCACTTCACTGATGGACTGAGGTGAGCAAAACACTAAGGGTACTTTTAATAAAATTGAAATAAAATGTAAAATAAATGAGAAAATCTTTGCAAAACAGTTAACGTCACTGCTTGCTGATCAAAAAAAAACACAGCACTTATGCGGCTGCACTCACTAGCCCAACAAGTTCACTTCACTGATGGACTGAGGTGAGCAAAACAAATGAAATAAAATGAAAGATTATTAATTGAGAAAAATTGACTTGGTCTCTTGCTGTTGCTAAAACAAAGCACAAACTATAGAGCTGCAGCACCAGTACTAATAAGATTAGCTGAACTATACGCTAGTAGTAATTAATTAATATTATTACTTTTATTTATAGCTAATTTAATTAACTATTAAGATAAAGAATTATAGAATTATTGATATTACTGATTTTAGATTAGACACTAGTAGATGTCTTGAATGTCTACAGTACACTCTACACTAGTATACTATTACTAACTATAACTGACAAATATATATATAATTTTATAATGAATTCAATTATTAATTATATTAATTAATATTACTGATTTTAAATTAGACACTAGTAGATGAATGTCTACAGTACACTCTACACTAGTATACTATAGTATATATATATATGACTGACAAATATATATATATATATATAATATTATAATGAACTATTAAATTATAGACTCTATTAAATTATTATTTATAAATTCTATTTAATTTATTTAAGCAGGACAGGCAGTAGGCACTAGTGCCAGCCCAGGGCAAGGGCACCCCAGTGCCACTGAGACACTGGGTGCACTGTCAACTCAACAGCACTTACACTACAGTTGATGACAAATTAAATAAAAAAAAAATTAAATTAATCAAATTATTATTATTAATTATATTAAGTAGCACTGAAGTGAGGATGAAGTACACTGTGAGAAATGGCAGGCTAAGGCTTACCAGTCTCACACAGAACAGAACAATCTCTCTGTAACGCTCGGATGCAGCACAGCAGTGTTGCCAAAGCAGTCACAGCGAAAAATGAATGGATCTCTCAGGCAAGCTCTGGTCTTATAAAGGCGCCTTCAGAATTCAAAAAACAGCAGCACAGGCATTGGACGAGACCCTTAGCGTGACGTCACAAGAGTGAGCTGATTGGACAGACGAGATCAGCTCACTCCTGTTTGAAATTTTGGCGGCTGCGCGGCAAAAACGAAGACGATCACGAAGAATCTTCGATTCTTCGTGGTTGTGAGTCTTCGTCTTCTCCTACGTTTTGCCGGCACTGTATTCTCTTCGGCGTGTCTTCGGAACGAACAAAAAAACGGCCTCTTCGTGCTCGTTTTCATGTTCGCCCGAAGACGAATGCGCAAGTCTAGTAGATAGTGATACAGGGGGATAGATAGTGAGAAAGGGGAGTTTTGTTACAAGTTTTTATTCCTTTCTTTTTTGGGGATGGGGGGGCGCCAGAGGAGTAGTCCGCACAGGGCGCCAGAACACCTAAGGCCGGCTCTGCACACACATACATGTACACTGCCCTTACACACGTACATGTACACTGCCCTTACACACACATTTACACATATACTGCCTTTACACACACATATATACATGTACACTGCCCTTACACACACATATATACACATACAAAATACCTATACTGCTCTTACACACACTGGCCCATACACACACACAAGCTTACAAACACATACATACACATAAACATACACTGCCCTTACACCCCTTTCTCCCCATCTTCTTCCACCTTCCACCATCATTCTTTCTTCTTCCTCCATCCTGCATCCTGTGGTGGGAGCGTGAGGTCTGTCACCTCATTAAAGTAGCTCCGGCCGGCGGCATCAGCACCCAGAGGCCATTTAGATCAGTTTTCCAGCAGTCTGATGGCCACATAGTGATGGGAGCAGCGTGAGGGGTGAAAGCTCCGCCCCCTCGCACTCAGACTGCTGGAGCAGCGGATGTCGTGTCACTGACATCCTGTATACATAGACAACGGTCTGTTGCTACCAGGGGATGGAGGTCTAGACGAAACCCCCCAAAAGTGGAAGTAGAAGGTTAGTAAACCAATTTATTTTTGTACCGGAGCATATTGCTCTATACTTACACAAGTGGCTTGCGCAGACCCCTTCCTAAGGAGGCGGAAACAAGCTTTGGGCTGAGTGTCCCCACCCCTCGCTCCCGGACAAGGACCCTAATCTCCTTTCTTTGAATGAGAGATCCTAGGAAGGAACAGGGTCTCAAGTGTGCTCAGGATAAGATCCTGGATTTAGTGGGGTCGGTCACTCAAATCCTCTCCCTGGCTGACCAAGCGTTTCTGCAGGCCTACTAGACAACGCCAATGTAGCTGTGTCCAAGGATCTCGGTGCTGCAGATAACGGTCTGCTGTTTGGGGATGCTTTTGTGAAGGAGCTTAACAGGCATGTGTCCCTGATGATCTCATGGAACAAGGCGAAGCTCTCCATGAGGAAGGTGTTCCAGACTGGCCCTCGTGGGGCTGGGTCGTCAGCCGCTTATCCTATCAATGCTCCAGGGCTTTGCAGGCACAGCCGGCCTATCGCGCTTCCTTCCAGCACTTCTCTTTCACACCTAGAGGAGGAAGTAGAGGCAGGGGTTCCACCGGTTTCCCCAGGGGGTCGCTCTGGATTCGGTAAGTCCAGATGTTTCTTGTCCTTTTCCCTTCCACAAGTTGCAGGCAGGATCTCGCGTTTTTTGGCGGTGCGCGGGTACTGGATCGATTTCGTCTCCCCGCCGACAGGGACTTGGTGGACCTGGAGCTCCAGTCCCTCCGGGAAAAAGGGGCTATTCAACGGGCCACAAGGCCCATTTCTTTCCTTAGTTCCATTTTTCTGGTATGGAAACGTTCCGACGAGTTTCGCCCGGTCATCAACCTGCGGGCTCTGTACGTTTTTGTCGTTTAACGCCGCGTCAAAATGGAGGGTATCATCTTCTGCGGGATCCTATGTCGGAGGGAGATTGGTTCACCAAGTTGGACCTCAAGGACGCTTACCTTGCTGTCCCGGTCCACCCAACCCACAGGCGATTCGGTCTCAGTTTCGCCCCCTGGTGCTTCACAAAGCTCCTAAAGCCTGTGATGGATTTCTTTCAATCTCAAGGTATCCAATGTATTGTTTATCTCAACGATATCCTTCTTTTTTCCAGCTGTCGGGAAACCTTTCGGGGTCAGACGGATTTCGTGGTTCAGACGCTTCATCAATTGAGTTTCGTTGTAAACACACTCCAATACAGGCTAAACCCCAGCCAGCGCATCCTGTTCTTGGGTTTCGACTCCAGGGCGGCGATGTTGCGGTTTCCAAGGACAAAGATTGTTGCCATCCGGAAGGAGATCTAGGCCCTGCTCAGGAAGGACTCCTGCTCCCTCCGCTTACTCGCGCGTGTGGTGGGTCTCCTCACATCCTCCATTCAAGCGATCTTCCTGGGTCCTCTACGCTACCGTGTGCTTCCATGCCTAAAGGCTCGACATCTACACAGGTTGCCAGCTGGTCCGCCTTACCCCAGAAGTACGTCAGGAGCTTGGTTGGTGGCTTTGTCACATGGAAACTTGGAACAACCGCACAATCTTCGGTTCCCAACCAGATTTCATCCTGGAGTCTGACGCCAGCATGCTGGGCTGGGGAGCGGCTTCCCTCACGGAGGCGACCGGGGGCCGGTGGACATCGGAAGAGCGTTCCCTTCACATAAATTGCCTGGTACATCAATTGCCTGGGAGGCACCCGCTCGCAACGCCTCACAGAACTGACGAAGGACATTTTCGAGTTCTGTCTGGACTGCAACATCACCCTGCAGGCGGAATATCTCCTGGGGATGGAAAACCTCATGGCGGACTGTTTTTTAAGGCATTGGAGGGATGTAAGTGACTGGAGGCTACACAGACAGGTCTATCTGACCGCTTCACCTTGATCTTTTTGCGGCCAGGACGAATCATCAGACGGAGGAGTTCTTCAATTGGCTCCTGGACCCGGAGGCCCTGGCGATGGATGCATTTACCCAGACTTGGCCCGCTTCCGGTGCTTATGCTTTTCACCCCTTCGCACTCATTCCAAGGGTACTTCACTACCTTCGGCAAACCGGAGGGTCCCTGGTTCTGGTGACTCTGCTATGGCTCTCACAGCCATGGTTCTCAGCGCTGGTCCAGATGTCGATCCAGGATCCCCCTGGCCCTTCCTTCCTTTTCCATCTCTCCTTTCAGACCCAGACGGGCAGGCTCATCCCCTCCTATTGGAGGGTCGATTGTCGCTGGTGGCTTGGGCAATTTCAGGGGGCTCGGGTTTATCGGAGACCGCTCAGTCCTTGCTCAGGGAGTCCTGGGCTCCAGACACCAGGAAGTCTTACCAGTCAGCCTGGAGAAGCTGGTCGGCTTGGTGTGTGGGACAACCTCTGTAGCCCTAATCCTCAATTTTTTGGCCGATTTTTGTAAGTATGGATAAGTCATATCGAACCATTAACATTTTCACATCTCTTTTTGGCCATGAAGGTTGCGGAGGGGAGTCGGTGGGGATAGCTCCCTTGGTTTGTCTGTTTTTTTTTTTTTTTAACACTTAAAGTTTATTGGTTTTACAATAGACCATGCCAAGACAAAATCAGCAAATGTACATAGATCAGAAAGATAACAATGGCAATGAGAACCAAAATAAACGGGACCGAGGTTCCCAAACACTCTCAATACATCCTCGTAACATAACATATGACATGTGAAAAGAACAACATATAATGGAAGGCACAGAGAGACAAAAAAAACCCACATAAAACAGAGACAAGGACACACAAAAGGGAAAAGCACACCAAGGGAGAGACAAGGAGGGGGGGACAAGGATAGGATACCAAGAACTAGGCCGCAACCAATCGTTGATACGCCTGAACTATGAAGCCGCAGTAGCCTTGAGAAACCAAGGCGTACGGAGTGACCCCAATATGAAGCCCGAAGGGGTATGACCAAATTGATTTTGATAGAACGTAAGCCAGCCTTCCCAAGTCTCCTCAAAAATATGCGGTGTGTTACCGGCAAAATGAGCCGCCCTCTCATATTGGCAAGTCGTAGTAAGAGAATAAAGGACATCATGTATAGAGGGGGGAGATACAGACTTCCATTTCTTGGCGATACTAATTTTCGCAGCAATAAGCACATGCGCCAGCAGCTTCCGACGAGGGCCAGAGAGGTCATCCGGAAACATGTCCAGGAGCGCCAGTTCAATCGACCGAGGGACCTGACAGGAGAGAAGGTGAGCACCAAGATCAAAAACGTCCTTCCAGTAGCCACGCAGGACAGGGCAGTCCCACCAGAACCCCGTGCACCACATTGACGTCAGCACAATGGAGAAACCGTCGGGAAAATGGACGCCAACGTGGTGGGTACATAGTACCAGCGAAACAAGATCTTCCTATTAGTCTCAAAGTGGGTTACATTTTTGGAGACACCACGGATCGTGGAAAGAGCCTGAACCCAGTCAGAGACATCAAATGTGCGACCCAATTCGCGTTCCCACGCAACCATATAAGGGAGCTTAACATCCGTGCCAGGATTCAGCAGAGCCTGGTAACATAGCGAGATGGCCTTGGGGACCAGTGGAGCCCGAAGGCACATTTTGACGACAGGCGTAGCCGGAGCATGTGACACAGACTTCTGCAGAACAGAGCGGAGCTGAAGGTATTTGAAGAAATCCTGTTGCATGAGGCCAAACTCAGCACACAAGTCCTGGAAGGAGCGGACGTGTGATGATGTAAAAAGCTGTGAAATCGACTGGACACCACGCCGGATCCAGGCATCCAGGGACGTTTGCGGCAGGATAGCCTTCACGGCAGAGAGCGGAGCACATCGGGAAAGCAGTGGCGGAAAACGGAGAGAGAGTCTATTTAACACTCTCTATTACAGCTCTCACAACCTGCAATACCCACCTTCATGTTCCCCACAATCAACTGAAGCCCAAGCAAACCTGCATACTTTGCTACAAGCTCTCACAACCTGCAATACCCACCTTCATGTTCCCCACAATCAACTGAAGCCCAAGCAAACCTGCATACTTTGCAACAAGCTCTCACAACCTGCAATACCCACCTTCATGTTCCCCACAATCAACTGAAGCCCAAGCAAACCTGCATACTTTGCTACAAGCTCTCACAACCT
Organism: Spea hammondii; assembly: GCA_029215755.1. Lineage (NCBI taxonomy): Eukaryota > Metazoa > Chordata > Amphibia > Anura > Pelobatidae > Spea > Spea hammondii. The sequence goes on along the minus strand of JARDYJ010000002.1, from coordinate 98,472,624 downwards.
GCAATACCCACCTTCATGTTCCCCACAATCAACTGAAGCCCAAGCAAACCTGCATACTTTGCTACAAGCTCTCACAACCTGCAATACCCACCTTCATGTTCCCCACAATCAACTGAAGCCCAAGCAAACCTGCATACTTTGCAACAAGCTCTCACAACCTGCAATACCCACCTTCATGTTCCCCACAATCAACTGAAGCCCAAGCAAACCTGCATACTTTGCTACAAGCTCTCACAACCTGCAATACCCACCTTCATGTTCCCCACAATCAACTGAAGCCCAAGCAAACCTGCATACTTTGCTACAAGCTCTCACAACCTGCAATACCCACCTTCATGTTCCCCACAATCAACTGAAGCCCAAGCAAACCTGCATACTTTGCTACAAGCTCTCACAACCTGAAATACCCACCTTCATGTTCCCCACAATCAACTGAAGCCCAAGCAAACCTGCATACTTTGCTACAAGCTCTCACAACCTGCAATACCCACCTTCATGTTCCCCACAATCAACTGAAGCCCAAGCAAACCTGCATTCTTTGCTACAAGCTCTCACAACCTGCAATACCCACCTTCATGTTCCCCACAATCAACTGAAGCCCAAGCAAACCTGCATACTTTGCTACAAGCTCTCACAACCTGCAATACCCACCTTCATGTTCCCCACAATCAACTGAAGCCCAAGCAAACCTGCATACTTTGCTACAAGCTCTCACAACCTGCAATACCCACCTTCATGTTCCCCACAATCAACTGAAGCCCAAGCAAACCTGCATACTTTGCTACAAGCTCTCACAACCTGCAATACCCACCTTCATGTTCCCCACAATCAACTGAAGCCCAAGCAAACCTGCATACTTTGCTACAAGCTCTCACAACCTGCAATACCCACCTTCATGTTCCCCACAATCAACTGAAGCCCAAGCAAACCTGCATACTTTGCTACAAGCTCTCACAACCTGCAATACCCACCTTCATGTTCCCCACAATCAACTGAAGCCCAAGCAAACCTGCATACTTTGCTACAAGCTCTCACAACCTGCAATACCCACCTTCATGTTCCCCACAATCAACTGAAGCCCAAGCAAACCTGCATACTTTGCTACAAGCTCTCACAACCTGCAATACCCACCTTCATGTTCCCCACAATCAACTGAAGCCCAAGCAAACCTGCATACTTTGCTACAAGGTATACAGAGTGGACCAAGAGATCTCCTTTATTATCTGTTATTGTTTTCTGTATTGTTATTATCATTTTCCTGTTTCTGTGCCTGAATTGTCTATTACCATTTTTTCTGTCTATCTATGCTTTATGGCCTAGGAATGCCCTTACTGGGAGTTGCAGCATTTTTCCACTGATTGTTTTATTTGTTTTTATTTGGTAAAATTTATGTCATGCCTGTCACTACTTAAGTGTGTTATATTTTACTTTCTATCTTTCTGCTCCACTGACCCCTTATCTCCTATATCTGCCCTCTTACTGCCCCCGTCCACTTTAACACTATTTAACACTCTCTATTACAGCTCTCACAACCTGCAATACCCACCTTCATGTTCCCCACAATCAACTGAAGCCCAAGCAAACCTGCATACTTTGCTACAAGGTATACAGAGTGGACCAAGAGATCTCCTTTATTATCTGTTATTGTTTTCTGTATTGTTATTATCATTTTCCTGTTTCTGTGCCTGAATTGTCTATTACCATTTTTTCTGTCTATCTATGCTTTATGGCCTAGGAATGCCCTTACTGGGAGTTGCAGCATTTTTCCACTGATTGTTTTATTTGTTTTTATTTGGTAAAATTTATGTCATGCCTGTCACTACTTAAGTGTGTTATATTTTACTTTCTATCTTTCTGCTCCACTGACCCCTTATCTCCTATATCTGCCCTCTTACTGCCCCCGTCCACTTTAACACTATTTAACACTCTCTATTACAGCTCTCACAACCTGCAATACCCACCTTCATGTTCCCCACAATCAACTGAAGCCCAAGCAAACCTGCATACTTTGCTACAAGGTATACAGAGTGGACCAAGAGATCTCCTTTATTATCTGTTATTGTTTTCTGTATTGTTATTATCATTTTCCTGTTTCTGTGCCTGAATTGTCTATTACCATTTTTTCTGTCTATCTATGCTTTATGGCCTAGGAATGCCCTTACTGGGAGTTGCAGCATTTTTCCACTGATTGTTTTATTTGTTTTTATTTGGTAAAATTTATGTCATGCCTGTCACTACTTAAGTGTGTTATATTTTACTTTCTATCTTTCTGCTCCACTGACCCCTTATCTCCTATATCTGCCCTCTTACTGCCCCCGTCCACTTTAACACTATTTAACACTCTCTATTACAGCTCTCACAACCTGCAATACCCACCTTCATGTTCCCCACAATCAACTGAAGCCCAAGCAAACCTGCATACTTTGCTACAAGGTATACAGAGTGGACCAAGAGATCTCCTTTATTATCTGTTATTGTTTTCTGTATTGTTATTATCATTTTCCTGTTTCTGTGCCTGAATTGTCTATTACCATTTTTTCTGTCTATCTATGCTTTATGGCCTAGGAATGCCCTTACTGGGAGTTGCAGCATTTTTCCACTGATTGTTTTATTTGTTTTTATTTGGTAAAATTTATGTCATGCCTGTCACTACTTAAGTGTGTTATATTTTACTTTCTATCTTTCTGCTCCACTGACCCCTTATCTCCTATATCTGCCCTCTTACTGCCCCCGTCCACTTTAACACTATTTAACACTCTCTATTACAGCTCTCACAACCTGCAATACCCACCTTCATGTTCCCCACAATCAACTGAAGCCCAAGCAAACCTGCATACTTTGCTACAAGGTATACAGAGTGGACCAAGAGATCTCCTTTATTATCTGTTATTGTTTTCTGTATTGTTATTATCATTTTCCTGTTTCTGTGCCTGAATTGTCTATTACCATTTTTTCTGTCTATCTATGCTTTATGGCCTAGGAATGCCCTTACTGGGAGTTGCAGCATTTTTCCACTGATTGTTTTATTTGTTTTTATTTGGTAAAATTTATGTCATGCCTGTCACTACTTAAGTGTGTTATATTTTACTTTCTATCTTTCTGCTCCACTGACCCCTTATCTCCTATATCTGCCCTCTTACTGCCCCCGTCCACTTTAACACTATTTAACACTCTCTATTACAGCTCTCACAACCTGCAATACCCACCTTCATGTTCCCCACAATCAACTGAAGCCCAAGCAAACCTGCATACTTTGCTACAAGGTATACAGAGTGGACCAAGAGATCTCCTTTATTATCTGTTATTGTTTTCTGTATTGTTATTATCATTTTCCTGTTTCTGTGCCTGAATTGTCTATTACCATTTTTTCTGTCTATCTATGCTTTATGGCCTAGGAATGCCCTTACTGGGAGTTGCAGCATTTTTCCACTGATTGTTTTATTTGTTTTTATTTGGTAAAATTTATGTCATGCCTGTCACTACTTAAGTGTGTTATATTTTACTTTCTATCTTTCTGCTCCACTGACCCCTTATCTCCTATATCTGCCCTCTTACTGCCCCCGTCCACTTTAACACTATTTAACACTCTCTATTACAGCTCTCACAACCTGCAATACCCACCTTCATGTTCCCCACAATCAACTGAAGCCCAAGCAAACCTGCATACTTTGCTACAAGGTATACAGAGTGGACCAAGAGATCTCCTTTATTATCTGTTATTGTTTTCTGTATTGTTATTATCATTTTCCTGTTTCTGTGCCTGAATTGTCTATTACCATTTTTTCTGTCTATCTATGCTTTATGGCCTAGGAATGCCCTTACTGGGAGTTGCAGCATTTTTCCACTGATTGTTTTATTTGTTTTTATTTGGTAAAATTTATGTCATGCCTGTCACTACTTAAGTGTGTTATATTTTACTTTCTATCTTTCTGCTCCACTGACCCCTTATCTCCTATATCTGCCCTCTTACTGCCCCCGTCCACTTTAACACTATTTAACACTCTCTATTACAGCTCTCACAACCTGCAATACCCACCTTCATGTTCCCCACAATCAACTGAAGCCCAAGCAAACCTGCATACTTTGCTACAAGGTATACAGAGTGGACCAAGAGATCTCCTTTATTATCTGTTATTGTTTTCTGTATTGTTATTATCATTTTCCTGTTTCTGTGCCTGAATTGTCTATTACCATTTTTTCTGTCTATCTATGCTTTATGGCCTAGGAATGCCCTTACTGGGAGTTGCAGCATTTTTCCACTGATTGTTTTATTTGTTTTTATTTGGTAAAATTTATGTCATGCCTGTCACTACTTAAGTGTGTTATATTTTACTTTCTATCTTTCTGCTCCACTGACCCCTTATCTCCTATATCTGCCCTCTTACTGCCCCCGTCCACTTTAACACTATTTAACACTCTCTATTACAGCTCTCACAACCTGCAATACCCACCTTCATGTTCCCCACAATCAACTGAAGCCCAAGCAAACCTGCATACTTTGCTACAAGGTATACAGAGTGGACCAAGAGATCTCCTTTATTATCTGTTATTGTTTTCTGTATTGTTATTATCATTTTCCTGTTTCTGTGCCTGAATTGTCTATTACCATTTTTTCTGTCTATCTATGCTTTATGGCCTAGGAATGCCCTTACTGGGAGTTGCAGCATTTTTCCACTGATTGTTTTATTTGTTTTTATTTGGTAAAATTTATGTCATGCCTGTCACTACTTAAGTGTGTTATATTTTACTTTCTATCTTTCTGCTCCACTGACCCCTTATCTCCTATATCTGCCCTCTTACTGCCCCCGTCCACTTTAACACTATTTAACACTCTCTATTACAGCTCTCACAACCTGCAATACCCACCTTCATGTTCCCCACAATCAACTGAAGCCCAAGCAAACCTGCATACTTTGCTACAAGGTATACAGAGTGGACCAAGAGATCTCCTTTATTATCTGTTATTGTTTTCTGTATTGTTATTATCATTTTCCTGTTTCTGTGCCTGAATTGTCTATTACCATTTTTTCTGTCTATCTATGCTTTATGGCCTAGGAATGCCCTTACTGGGAGTTGCAGCATTTTTCCACTGATTGTTTTATTTGTTTTTATTTGGTAAAATTTATGTCATGCCTGTCACTACTTAAGTGTGTTATATTTTACTTTCTATCTTTCTGCTCCACTGACCCCTTATCTCCTATATCTGCCCTCTTACTGCCCCCGTCCACTTTAACACTATTTAACACTCTCTATTACAGCTCTCACAACCTGCAATACCCACCTTCATGTTCCCCACAATCAACTGAAGCCCAAGCAAACCTGCATACTTTGCTACAAGGTATACAGAGTGGACCAAGAGATCTCCTTTATTATCTGTTATTGTTTTCTGTATTGTTATTATCATTTTCCTGTTTCTGTGCCTGAATTGTCTATTACCATTTTTTCTGTCTATCTATGCTTTATGGCCTAGGAATGCCCTTACTGGGAGTTGCAGCATTTTTCCACTGATTGTTTTATTTGTTTTTATTTGGTAAAATTTATGTCATGCCTGTCACTACTTAAGTGTGTTATATTTTACTTTCTATCTTTCTGCTCCACTGACCCCTTATCTCCTATATCTGCCCTCTTACTGCCCCCGTCCACTTTAACACTATTTAACACTCTCTATTACAGCTCTCACAACCTGCAATACCCACCTTCATGTTCCCCACAATCAACTGAAGCCCAAGCAAACCTGCATACTTTGCTACAAGGTATACAGAGTGGACCAAGAGATCTCCTTTATTATCTGTTATTGTTTTCTGTATTGTTATTATCATTTTCCTGTTTCTGTGCCTGAATTGTCTATTACCATTTTTTCTGTCTATCTATGCTTTATGGCCTAGGAATGCCCTTACTGGGAGTTGCAGCATTTTTCCACTGATTGTTTTATTTGTTTTTATTTGGTAAAATTTATGTCATGCCTGTCACTACTTAAGTGTGTTATATTTTACTTTCTATCTTTCTGCTCCACTGACCCCTTATCTCCTATATCTGCCCTCTTACTGCCCCCGTCCACTTTAACACTATTTAACACTCTCTATTACAGCTCTCACAACCTGCAATACCCACCTTCATGTTCCCCACAATCAACTGAAGCCCAAGCAAACCTGCATACTTTGCTACAAGGTATACAGAGTGGACCAAGAGATCTCCTTTATTATCTGTTATTGTTTTCTGTATTGTTATTATCATTTTCCTGTTTCTGTGCCTGAATTGTCTATTACCATTTTTTCTGTCTATCTATGCTTTATGGCCTAGGAATGCCCTTACTGGGAGTTGCAGCATTTTTCCACTGATTGTTTTATTTGTTTTTATTTGGTAAAATTTATGTCATGCCTGTCACTACTTAAGTGTGTTATATTTTACTTTCTATCTTTCTGCTCCACTGACCCCTTATCTCCTATATCTGCCCTCTTACTGCCCCCGTCCACTTTAACACTATTTAACACTCTCTATTACAGCTCTCACAACCTGCAATACCCACCTTCATGTTCCCCACAATCAACTGAAGCCCAAGCAAACCTGCATACTTTGCTACAAGGTATACAGAGTGGACCAAGAGATCTCCTTTATTATCTGTTATTGTTTTCTGTATTGTTATTATCATTTTCCTGTTTCTGTGCCTGAATTGTCTATTACCATTTTTTCTGTCTATCTATGCTTTATGGCCTAGGAATGCCCTTACTGGGAGTTGCAGCATTTTTCCACTGATTGTTTTATTTGTTTTTATTTGGTAAAATTTATGTCATGCCTGTCACTACTTAAGTGTGTTATATTTTACTTTCTATCTTTCTGCTCCACTGACCCCTTATCTCCTATATCTGCCCTCTTACTGCCCCCGTCCACTTTAACACTATTTAACACTCTCTATTACAGCTCTCACAACCTGCAATACCCACCTTCATGTTCCCCACAATCAACTGAAGCCCAAGCAAACCTGCATACTTTGCTACAAGGTATACAGAGTGGACCAAGAGATCTCCTTTATTATCTGTTATTGTTTTCTGTATTGTTATTATCATTTTCCTGTTTCTGTGCCTGAATTGTCTATTACCATTTTTTCTGTCTATCTATGCTTTATGGCCTAGGAATGCCCTTACTGGGAGTTGCAGCATTTTTCCACTGATTGTTTTATTTGTTTTTATTTGGTAAAATTTATGTCATGCCTGTCACTACTTAAGTGTGTTATATTTTACTTTCTATCTTTCTGCTCCACTGACCCCTTATCTCCTATATCTGCCCTCTTACTGCCCCCGTCCACTTTAACACTATTTAACACTCTCTATTACAGCTCTCACAACCTGCAATACCCACCTTCATGTTCCCCACAATCAACTGAAGCCCAAGCAAACCTGCATACTTTGCTACAAGGTATACAGAGTGGACCAAGAGATCTCCTTTATTATCTGTTATTGTTTTCTGTATTGTTATTATCATTTTCCTGTTTCTGTGCCTGAATTGTCTATTACCATTTTTTCTGTCTATCTATGCTTTATGGCCTAGGAATGCCCTTACTGGGAGTTGCAGCATTTTTCCACTGATTGTTTTATTTGTTTTTATTTGGTAAAATTTATGTCATGCCTGTCACTACTTAAGTGTGTTATATTTTACTTTCTATCTTTCTGCTCCACTGACCCCTTATCTCCTATATCTGCCCTCTTACTGCCCCCGTCCACTTTAACACTATTTAACACTCTCTATTACAGCTCTCACAACCTGCAATACCCACCTTCATGTTCCCCACAATCAACTGAAGCCCAAGCAAACCTGCATACTTTGCTACAAGGTATACAGAGTGGACCAAGAGATCTCCTTTATTATCTGTTATTGTTTTCTGTATTGTTATTATCATTTTCCTGTTTCTGTGCCTGAATTGTCTATTACCATTTTTTCTGTCTATCTATGCTTTATGGCCTAGGAATGCCCTTACTGGGAGTTGCAGCATTTTTCCACTGATTGTTTTATTTGTTTTTATTTGGTAAAATTTATGTCATGCCTGTCACTACTTAAGTGTGTTATATTTTACTTTCTATCTTTCTGCTCCACTGACCCCTTATCTCCTATATCTGCCCTCTTACTGCCCCCGTCCACTTTAACACTATTTAACACTCTCTATTACAGCTCTCACAACCTGCAATACCCACCTTCATGTTCCCCACAATCAACTGAAGCCCAAGCAAACCTGCATACTTTGCTACAAGGTATACAGAGTGGACCAAGAGATCTCCTTTATTATCTGTTATTGTTTTCTGTATTGTTATTATCATTTTCCTGTTTCTGTGCCTGAATTGTCTATTACCATTTTTTCTGTCTATCTATGCTTTATGGCCTAGGAATGCCCTTACTGGGAGTTGCAGCATTTTTCCACTGATTGTTTTATTTGTTTTTATTTGGTAAAATTTATGTCATGCCTGTCACTACTTAAGTGTGTTATATTTTACTTTCTATCTTTCTGCTCCACTGACCCCTTATCTCCTATATCTGCCCTCTTACTGCCCCCGTCCACTTTAACACTATTTAACACTCTCTATTACAGCTCTCACAACCTGCAATACCCACCTTCATGTTCCCCACAATCAACTGAAGCCCAAGCAAACCTGCATACTTTGCTACAAGGTATACAGAGTGGACCAAGAGATCTCCTTTATTATCTGTTATTGTTTTCTGTATTGTTATTATCATTTTCCTGTTTCTGTGCCTGAATTGTCTATTACCATTTTTTCTGTCTATCTATGCTTTATGGCCTAGGAATGCCCTTACTGGGAGTTGCAGCATTTTTCCACTGATTGTTTTATTTGTTTTTATTTGGTAAAATTTATGTCATGCCTGTCACTACTTAAGTGTGTTATATTTTACTTTCTATCTTTCTGCTCCACTGACCCCTTATCTCCTATATCTGCCCTCTTACTGCCCCCGTCCACTTTAACACTATTTAACACTCTCTATTACAGCTCTCACAACCTGCAATACCCACCTTCATGTTCCCCACAATCAACTGAAGCCCAAGCAAACCTGCATACTTTGCTACAAGGTATACAGAGTGGACCAAGAGATCTCCTTTATTATCTGTTATTGTTTTCTGTATTGTTATTATCATTTTCCTGTTTCTGTGCCTGAATTGTCTATTACCATTTTTTCTGTCTATCTATGCTTTATGGCCTAGGAATGCCCTTACTGGGAGTTGCAGCATTTTTCCACTGATTGTTTTATTTGTTTTTATTTGGTAAAATTTATGTCATGCCTGTCACTACTTAAGTGTGTTATATTTTACTTTCTATCTTTCTGCTCCACTGACCCCTTATCTCCTATATCTGCCCTCTTACTGCCCCCGTCCACTTTAACACTATTTAACACTCTCTATTACAGCTCTCACAACCTGCAATACCCACCTTCATGTTCCCCACAATCAACTGGTTTTTTGCCCGCCCTCCCTGCCCCTCTCCCACCCGCCCCAGTGGTGTTCTAATATATAGACAGTTAAGTACCGGATCTACTGGATCACGCCAGTAGGGGGCACCACACTGTGGATCCCTTTATTACCCACTACTCCCCATTAAAGCATTCCAAATCCTATCCCTCCCAATCTCTCTGCTGTCAAAGCTATCCCAGTACCTCTACACTCAACCTGTATATGTGAAACCTACCTGCATTTGCTCTACCACTCCTGTCCTATTCCTATCATTCTCAACCAGCAAACTCAATCAACATGCGCAACCTAACCAATCTTATTCCTATCATCTCCAACCATAAACTCCCTCCCGTCTTTAACTGTGCCCTATGGAATGCCCGCTCGGTATGCAACAAACTCGCTTGTATACATGACCTTTTTCTGTCTCATGCTTTTAACCTCCTAGCTCTTACTGAAACCTGGATCCCCTCCCAAGACACTACTGCTTCTGCTGCACTCTCCTTCGGAGGACTACACTTCAGCCACACTCCTAGGACTGATGGCAGAAAGGGTGGTGGTGTAGGCATCCTTCTCTCACCTCACTGCACCTTCCAGAATATACCAAGCCCTCCCTCCCTCTCATTCGGTTCCTTTGAAGCTCACACAATCCGTCTTTTCTCTCCACTCTCTCTTCAAATTGCTGTCATATATCGCCCTCCAGGCCCTACCTCGCAGTTCTTTGACCACCTTTCTGCCTGGCTCCCTTTCTTCCTCTCTCCTAATATCCCCTGTCTTATTCTGGGTGACTTTAACATCCCTTTAGATATATCTAACAACTCTGCAAGCTCCAAACTCCTCTCCCTGACATCTTCCTCTGGTCTCTCTCAATGGACTAATTCCCCTACGCACACTGAGGGACACTCACTCGATCTGGTTTTCTCCAGATCATGCTCCCTTTCAGATTTCTCCATTTACCCCTTCCCTCTGTCTGACCACCACCTCCTATCTTTTTCTCCAGTGCTAACCCCTAACAAGGACATACTTACAACGCTCACCTCATACTTGTAGGCCATTACCAGAAAATACCATTACCCAACTGTCAGCCTCACTCGAACCTCTCTTACCTTCCATGTTAACCCTTTCCTGCCCAGACACAGCAGCCTCTTTTTACAACAACACACTTGCTTCATCCCTCGACACCATAGCTCCAATTACTACAAGTTACCCCCGACAATTTAAACGCCAACCATGGCATACCAAAACCACACGGTATCTTCAGAAGTGCTGCCGCACAGCTGAGCGCTACTTCAGAAAATCAAAATCCAGCGAAGACTTTACTCATTATAAATTCATGCTTCACACCTACAACTCTGCCCTCTCTCTCGCCAAACAGCTCTACTTCTCCACTCTCATATCCTCTCTTTCTTCCAACCCACGACGCCTTTTTTCTACTTTTAACTCCCTTCTCTGTCCCTCCACACCCACACCACAAACCTCTCTCACTGCCCAAGATCTTGCTACCTACTTCAAAGAGAAGATCGAGACTATTAGAAAAGACCTCTCTTCCTTACAACTCCCTCCTACACCACTCACCACCACCCTCTCTACTCCTACTATACTAACTGCCTTTTCCCCTACAACCAAAGAAGAGAGAGCCACTCTTCTTTCTTCCTCTCACCCAACAACCTGTCCCCTTGACCCCATCCCTTCACACCTCACAAAGTCTCTATGTCCATCCCTTGGTCCATCACTTACCCACCTATTCAATCTTTCTCTATCATCTGGATCTGTACCATCTGCCTTCAAGCATGCGCTAATCACACCAATTCTAAAGAATCCTTCCTCAGACCCCGTCTGTTTGACTAACTACCGCCCTATCTCTCTGCTTCCTTTTACCTCTAAGCTGCTTGAACGGATTGTGTACAATCGCCTCACTAACTTCCTCTCCTCTAATTCCCTCCTTGACCCTCTACAGTCTGGTTTCAAATCTCTTCACTCTACTGAAACAGCTCTAACAAAAGTCTCCAATGACTTGCTCTCTGCCAAAGCTAAAGGTCACTACTCTATTCTAATTCTACTGGATCTCTCTGCTGCTTTCGATACTGTTGATCACCACCTTCTTCTTGACTCACTTGCTTCTATGGGCATTCGAGATACAGCTCTCTCCTGGATCTCCTCATATCTGTCTAACCGTTCCTTCTCTGTCAACTTCTCAGGCAACACATCTTCGCCCCTTCCACTTTCGGTTGGTGTCCCCCAAGGTTCAGTCCTTGGCCCTCTGCTGTTCTCTCTTTATACTTCCTCTCTTGGCAAACTAATCAACTCATTTGGCCTCCAGTATCATCTATATGCAGATGATACCCAAATCTACCTGTCTTCTCCTGATCTCTCTCCATCTCTCATGTCCCGGATCACCAGCTGCTTGTCTACTATTTCTTCATGGATGTCACAACACTACCTGAAACTTAATCTTTCTAAAACGGAACTCATTATCTTCCCTCCCTCCATCTCCACTCCACTACCTGAATTCTCTATCACCATTAACAACACAACAATCTCTCCTACTAACCAGGCCCGATGCCTTGGAGTCATCCTTGACTCAAACCTCTCCTTCATCCCTCACATTCAGTCCCTCGCCAGATCCTGCCGCCTGCACCTAAAAAACATCTCTCGTATCCGCCCATTCCTCACCCAAGAATCCACAAAAACTCTGGTTCATTCACTTATCATTTCCCGTCTTGACTACTGCAACACTCTTCTGGTTGGCATTCCACTGTCTCGACTCTCTCCACTACAGTCTATCCTTAATGCCGCTGCTAGGCTCATCTTCCTTGCACGTCGCTCCTCTTCTGCTTCCCCCCTCTGTGAAACCCTCCACTGGCTTCCGATTACCTTTAGAATTAAATTTAAGATCCTGGTACTGACATATAAGGCCATCCACAATACCGCTCCTCCGTACATTTCTGACCTCATTAGCAAATACTCTCCTACTCGATCCCTACGTTCCTCCCATGGGCTAAGGCTCTCCTCCTCACTCATCACCTCTTCCTTTTCCCGTCTACAAGATTTCACTCGAGCTGCCCCATATCTCTGGAATCTGCTCCCAAGGAACCTCCAGAATTCACCCTCCCTCCCGACATTCAAGAAACATCTAAAAACCCACTTCTTCAGAGAAGCATACCATCTTAGCTGCTAGAACATCCTTGTCATTGATACCCCCACAATACCTCTCACCCTTTCTCTATGCCTTATGTTTATCACCCCATTTTCCCTCTAGATTGTAAGCTTGCGAGCAGGGCTCTCTCCACCAAATGTATCGGTTTGTCTTAGTCTGTCAATTCTTGTCTTGTCATATCCCTTGAATTTATGTATTGTATTAAGCGCTGCGTAAACTGTTGGCGCTATATAAATAAAAGATAATAATAATAATAATAATAATGTTTATCCCACAGAGCAATGGATCGTTTCGTAGTAGGTAAGGCGTCCGCTAACGACGGCCTCAGCGATTTAGGGAGCCACAGAAGATCTCCAATGCCGTATGGACGAGTAAAAAGGGTCTCCTGATCAACCCAGGCCACCCGGGAAGCATCCGAGAAGAGCAGCATAGCCTGAGCCAGATGGGCAGCCAAATAGTAGAGCTGAACATTCGGAACACCTAAACCCCCAGAGAACTTGGGCCGCTGCAGGAGCTTCGTAGATATCCTCGGACGTTTGTGAGACCAAATAAAGGCAATGAGGCGGGACCGAATGGAACGCAGGAAGGCAGCCGGGAGGACCACAGGGAGCGTCCGGAAAAAATACAGGAGTTTAGGTAACACATTCATTTTAAACGCCGTGATACGCCCCAGCCAGGAAACTTCCAGCTTAGACCACCGATTAAGGTCCTCTTGTATCCGGTTCCAGAGGGGGAGAAAATTATGCTTAAACAAAGTAGAAGTGCACTTGGTGATACGGATCCCCAGGTAAGGAAGAAAATCCGAACGCCAATCGTATGGAAAAGAGAACGAAAGCGTAGTCACCAACGAAGAGGGATATCCAATATTAAGGGCCTGGGATTTGCTCCAGTTAATTTTATAATATGAAACTGCACTGAAGGAGTCCAGCAAAGCATGCAACCGCGGCAGTGAAGTTAAAGGTTCCGTGACTGTCAGGAGCACGTCATCCGCGTACAAACTGATTTTAAACTCCTTAGCACGGGCAGAGAAACCCTTGATCTCAGGATCTTCACGGATTGTGATCGCCAAAGGTTCCATAGCCAACGCAAAGAGAAGCGGAGAGAGAGGGCATCCTTGACGTGTACCATTACAAATGCGAAAAGATTTAGAAAGGAATCCAGAGGAACACACCTTGGCCGAAGGGCTGCTGTAGAGAAGAAGGACCGCGTTGATGAACGCCACTGGAAAATTAAAGGCCTCTAAGGTAGCTCTCATATATCCCCAGTGGAGGCGGTCAAACGCCTTCTCCGCATCCAGGGAGAGGAGAAGACACGGCGATTTAGTAGCATTAGCAGATGGACAATATTGACAATCTTGCGGGTATTGTCCGACGGCTGGCGGCCCAAAACGAATCCCACTTGATCATTTGAAATCAGCGATGGGAGAAGGCCGTTCAAACGCAGGTCTAAGAACCGGGAAAAGAGCTTAGTATCTGTGTTCAACAGCGATATTGGCCTGTAGTTGGCACAGCTGGTGGGAGATTTACCCGGCTTGGGAATGGTAACAATCTGCGCCTCCGTCATTTCACGCGGTACAGACGATGCAGACAGAAGATGACTAAACAGGGAGCAGAGACGCGGGGCCAGTATGTCACGAAATTTCTGATAATACGAATTTGGAAGGCCGTCTTGTCGACGGAGGAGCAACAAGAGAGTCCCAATGCGTAGTTGACAAAGCAGGGATAGGGAGCGACCGTAGAAAGGCAGCAATGGAGGCCTGCGACGGCTGGGCAGTATGTGGCTGGGAGTGCAGATTATATAAAGAGTCGTAATAGTCCGCAAAACTGTCCCCGATATCTTTAGGGTTATAAAGCCGTCGACCATCAGGAGCCTGGATATACTGCCCCGAGATCTGGGCCGAGCGCTGGGTAAGCTTTTTAGCAAGCAAAGAGTCCGCCTTATTGCCCTTAGCGTAATAGGTCTGCTGGAGCCTGCGGAGCATATATTCAGTGCGTTGTAGTTGAAGACGGAGGATATCTGATTTAACAGCCATAAGTTGACGGTAGGTATCCTCAGACCACGACATCTTATTAGACAGCTCCAGCGCTGTGAGACGCTGTGTCAGTGTGCGTTGGGCGTATGGATGCGTGGGTAAGCATTCCCATCCATATTGGGGTGGAAAGCTGCCAGACATGTGGTGAGCCCCTATAATGCAGGCATTAAGAATTAACAAGGGGGCAACCTCTGCATTAACAGAGTGCTAAGTCAGCACAGGGGGCCCTAATCATGGACAAGCCAAGAAGTACCTGTGTACATGTATGTGTGCGTGTGCGTGTGCGTGTGCGTGTGGAGGCGTGGGTAAGCAATCCCATCTATATTGGAGTGGAAAGCTGCCAGACACGTAGTTAGCCCCTATAATGCAGGCATTAAGAATTAACGAGGGGGTAACCTCTACACTAACAGAGTGCTAAGTCAGCATGGGGGGCCCTAATCATGGACAAGCCAAGAAGTACATGTGTACATATAGGTGTGCGTGTGGAGGCGTGGGTAAGCAATCCCATACTGAGTGGTAATCTCTGCACTAACAGAGTGCTAAATCAGCATGGGGGGTCCCAATCATGGACAAGCCAAGAAGTACACTTGTACATGTATGTGTGCGTGAGCGTGTGGATGCAGGGGTAAGCAATCCCATACTGGGGTGGAAAGCTGTCAGACATGTAGTTAACCCCATAATGCAGACAGTAATAAGCAACCGTGTGGTAACCTCTGCAACAGAGTGCCATTGCAGCGTGGGGGCCCTAATCACAAATAAGCCGAGTGGCACATGTGGACATGTACGTGCGTGTGTGTGTAAGTGTGGTACAAGAACCTCACCCACTTTGGGGTGCAGAACCGTCAGACAGGTAGGTAACCCCCACCGTGCTAGAGTGCCACTTAACATGCGCAGGAGTAATTTCTGCAATGCTGGAGTGTAAACCTACAGGTAGCTAACCTCCACCATGCCAGAATGCTACCGCTTTGCCTAAACAACCCTGCATTGTGGAAATGCAGCAGTCAGGTGTACGTGTGGATTGCCACTGTGTGTGTGTGTGGAGTGTGTGTGGAGTGTACCTTGGACAGGCTGCAATTCAAGTCCCCCAGCTGCAGTACAGTAGGGAAACATACAGCTATGTGTACGGGTATAACAAATGCAACAAAAACAAACATGTAAACAGCGAGATGTAATACACCTCCACAAAGAGGTAGACCAGTCTGAGAGCCCTTTAGAAAAAACAAAAAAAAAAACCAAACACCGAGCCCAGACAGACCATACACTCCAAAACGAAGGAGCCCTGCAAGTCCCATAACAGCAGACAGTCCATATCAGCCAGGAGATGGAAATATCAGGTGGCCTGAGATGACACGGTAGACTGAGAGCTAGAAGGGCCACGGGTAAAGCGGCGTCGATCCTTGCGTTTCCCCGGCGAAACTAATTCCCATTCGGTCGAGAGACCACGAGCCGGAGCATGTTCCTGAGGCATAGCAGCAACAGACGTGCCATCAACCACAATGCCCCAACGCTGCAGAAGCTGGAGACCTTCAGCAGGAGACTGGACGGTAGAATGGATCCCATTCCTGGACACCAAGAGCTTGACCGGGAACCCCCACCTGTAAGGTATGTTGTTGGTGCGTAGTACAGAGGTGATCGGTGCAAAGGAGCGTCTCTTAGAGAGGGTAGCGGCAGAAAGATCAGCATAGAGATGAAGGTCGGCATAAGGCTCCGGTAAGGTAGGGAAGGCACGGGCACATCTCAGGAGAGCCTCTTTAGCGTGAAAATAATGGAGACGAATAATAACATCCCGAGGAATGTGCGATGGTAGAGACTTCGGTTTGGGGATGCGATGCATGCGGTCGAGGAGAAAGTCCGAGGGGGGAACATCAGGTAGCAAACAGCAGAAAAAAGTAGAGACAGTAGAGAAAAGTAGGGCAGCCATAGACACCTCTTCCGAGATCCCCCGAATGCGAAGATTGTTCCGACGGGAACGGTCCTCCAGGTCAGCAATCTTGCTGTGCATCGTCTGAACTTGATCTTCCACAGTGTTATGTCGGTCCACCAGATCATTAAAGGCGGAGGCGAAGTCCTCAAACCTTCCCTCCAAGTGATCCGTCCTGGAACCCAATTGCTGCAGATCTGATTTAATGTCGGACAACATGTCCTTAATCTCTGAAGTCATCGCCACCCTCATACTATCCAGCATAGTCTGCAGAAGGTGAGTGGTAACAGGAGCATCTACTGCTTCATCATCTTCCTCCAACTCTGGCTGGGAAGCTGGAAGTGGCGGGCCATCGCCATCTTGGTCAGAGAAAGGCGGCCTAGCCCGTTTCGGGAAGTATTGCGGGAGCTTCTGCGTGGACCTCTTCGGGTGTTTAGAGGCCATGAAAACGAACCCCCAAGATGTCAGGAACAAAATAAACAAAACCAAATAAAAAAGAAAGAAAAAAAAATCGCAAATAGGCTATGTACGGCTGATATTTCGTCGGAGCTCTAGTGAAAGACGGCCATGCGGTTAGGCTGCCAGACCACGCCCCCGGTTTGTCTGTTTTTGAGGGGCATCCGCCTGTCTCGTCCGCCGGTTGCTCGCTATGATTCCTTGCGGGATGTTCTGGACGTCCTCCGGGCTTGGCCAGACAACGAGTCTTTGTCTTTAAAACAGCTGTCAGCAGATTGGCCGTGCGCTTCCACCTTTCATACCTTCTATTTTCTCCCGCTGTCTTTGGCAGCTTCCGTGTTAGTGGGCGACGTTAAAACTGCAAAATAGGAAGCCTCCTGTCTTGCCTTAAATCTCTAAATTATTCTAGCCTTGGTGCCTAAATAATTGTAATTTTTTTTTTGTTTGTTTTGTTTATTTGAAATCAAAAAAATCCAACAATCGCAATAATTTCCAAAGTGGTACAATGCACAGTACGGTACAGAGATAATGATACATATAATGCCAGGAGGATACTGCAAGACAGAATATATGTCATAGTATCGCATGGAAACAGTAAGAAACCACCATCTCTGAGTCAATTAACTATGTCGAATCGAGCCCCCCTCAGGTGAGTATAGGGCCGTATCTTGGTTCCCAGGGAACAAAATGGATAAAAAATAACAACAAAATACACGGTGCTTGCCAGGCAAAAAAAATAATAATAATAATATGTATAAAGTCCTCTGCTTTATCTCAAAAGACACCAAACGCGAAACATCAATTCCCCACACCTCCCATGCAGTCCCTGAGCCACCACATACTCCACACCTTAACATGGGAGTCATGGCCTCATGAGCTGCATATTCATATTGTTCATTCTCTTCAATGAGAGAGATCAAGTCCTCCATGGAGGGAATCCGAGCCGATCTCCACAATCTCGCTATCAGCGTTTTAAAAGCACATGCATAACCAGCTTACGAGTCAATTTTCCAATACATTTGGGGAGCATATCTAATAAAGCTATTTTCGGATGAGGTAGCACCCTGTGGGGAAGCAAGCTATTAATGACATTAAAGACCACAGACCAGAAAGACCTAAATAATTGTAATTTTATTAAAGACAGGAGCCGAGTATTTCCCTCCCTCCCTTCTCTTTTTGGGGTGAGTATGGTTTTGGTATCATATTTATTTATCTGCTATTTTTTCCCTGTTTGCTTTATGACTATGGGTTTGTTGGGGGTTAATGTTTTTTCCTGGACATTTGTCTAGGGATATGTTCCTGTTTTCTCTCTTCTTTTCCAGCTTGATCACGAATCGCCTGGCTGCTGGTGTTCTCTGGTTGTCACTCTTCGATGGTTGATGTTCCCGTATGGGTTCTGGTCTAGTTCCCATTGGCCGGGCTGTTTCTCTGCGTTCCAGGAGCATATTGGAAGTTTTCGGCTCCGGTTCTCAGCTCCCGAAAGAGGAAGATTAGGGATGTCCGAAGGTTTATATGCTGCTATACCTTGTTTTTTTATTGGTTGTTACTAGTGTTATATTAACTCTTTCTTTGCTGCTGTCAGTGTAATTCCAAACCTTTCCATTGCCCTCTATCCTTGTATACATATTTTTTTTTAAAAATGAATTTTTAGGGTTTGTTTAGATTAGTTTGGTAGGTAGTATAGGGAAGGACAGTCACCTTGTTCCCCCCTGGCTACCCATAATCTTTGGGCACTAGTGGGAAGATTGTGTGGAACCTTTTTCTCTCCTATTTGAATAAGGGCTACCACGACTACCGCAACACTCTTGTGGTTGCCTATGGAATTGTAATTGTACACTGCTTTTACTGTATTATTGAGCTTTCCGTTTACTGAAGTTGTACTGTAACGTGTATTGTCCTGCGCTGCGTCGCAGAACTGCTTATCAACTTACTGTTTTTATGAACTACTGTTTATCAACATTTTGATTCTGGTTACCATACCGTATATTTTTGAAAACTAGACACCCCAGGGTATTTCAAATGCTTGTATTTAAACCCTTTCCATGCACTAATCTTATCACCACCGCCTTTGTCCAACTTTATGGTGGTAATTTTTTGTGTGGTTTTTTTTCACACATGTAATTCAGATATGAGTTTACAGCTCCTGGTATCTGTCACTGTCACACAACACCCCAATATGTATCCAGCAACATCTCCTGAGTACAGTGATACCCCGCATGTGCTTGTTGGGTTGTTCGGGAACTAAAAGGCCACATTTGAGACATGTGCATTTTTCAAATTGGAATTTTGACATGTTAAGAAATCTGCCCACATATCCTACTTGGGATATCTTTGAACCCGACCAATTCAATTTACCCCATCAAATCAAATATATTGATAAATATACACCCCTTGGAATTTTAAATGCTGGTACTTTTTCCAAACACACATTTTACAACCAACCTTTGTTAGTTTTCCGTAGTATTTTCTTGTATGTTTTTTTCACACGCATTTTATTTCAGGTATGAATTTACCCCTCCTGGTCTATGTCCCTGTCAAACAACACCTCAATATGTGTTCAGTAACATCTCCTGAGTGCAGTGATACCCCCATGCATTGGTTTGTTGGGTTATTTGGGAGGTAAAAGGCCACCTTTGTGAGGTGTGCATTTTTTGGCATTTGGACTTCTGTGCCCATGTCCCATATTTTGGACATCTTTGAAGCTGGCCAATTCAATTTACCCCATCAAATCTTTTTTATTTAATTTAAATTTTTTTTTATTTTATGAATCACAATGTGATTAGTGAGCTGGGCTCCATTGATGTGCATGGTTGAATGCAGTACCAGACCCTCGAGAGTTCTCAGGAGGGTCTGGAAACTCAGACATTTGACAGTTGGCGCCACCATCTTGTGAGTGGCGGCTACGCCGTTCACTGATGGCTCTTGTGGAGCAATCACATGGTGATCAGGGTAGGGGGCTTGTGATATTGAGGCATGTCAGCAACACTGATTATGCTTAGAAAGTGATTGCTGATTGCTTCCTAAGCTCTGTTTTAGCTGGGGTTTTTTTGTTTTTTTTTTCGGGGGAGGGCTTTCCTCCCATGATCCACGTTCAGCCTCACTTGTGAGGCTTCCGTGGATGCTACAAAGGTGTATTGCATCGTGAGCCTGTACATGTTACGGGCTTTGTCGTGAAGGGGTTAAAGATGTTTAAATAAATAAAATTGACTTACAGATATAGTACAGGATAACTCCTATTTATTTATACTGAGACAGACTTCGATGGTGGTACAGCGTAACCCCCATCATTATATACTGAGCCAGACATTGACAGTAGTGGAGAATAACCCCCATCACTATATACTAAGCCAGACATTGATGTGGTAGGTCTTTGTCCATGAAGCAGCCTGTTTGTGCCACCTCTACTCCTGAAACACTCTGTAACGGACTGTACTTACCAGTGCAGCGGGTAGCCGCGTACCCGCTGCTCGGCTCGTCCCGACGAGTGCTTTGCGCATGTGCGAAAGCCGGCACTCCTAAATGGACCGCGTCCCGGAAATTTAACCCGTAATTGGGGGAACCTCTGGACTACTTAACTGACACCTTTGCTAAGGTGCTCAGTTATTGTTTGTAGTTCCAGAGAGCAACTTGGCATTTGTTCCTTCCATTCCCCTGAGTTTTGCCTGTTAACCCTTTCCTGCCAGTACCTGTTCCCGTTCTGGTCCCATTGCCATCCTGTCCTGCCCTTTCCTACCTGTTCCCGTTTTTCTCGGATTGCCTTCACGGTTGTTTGACCTGGATTCGGACTTGACTACGCTTGCCTCATTAACCCTTATCTGCTGTGGTGCTCCAGTCTTCTGCTGTCCTGCTCTGTGTCTGCAGTTTAACCCTTTGTCTGCTGTGGTGCTCCAGACGTCTACCATTCCCTGCTCAGCTCACTACTAGCAGTCCACCATCTACCTGCTGGTAAGTGGACAGTGCATGGTCCGGCCATCCTGCATAAGATTCCACCTCTCTTGGACCAGGTAGGCCTAACACACTCAGCCTGTCTGTGCCACTTCTACCCCTGAAACAGGCAGCCTGCCTGTGCCTCCTCTGTCCCTGAAACAAGAAGCCTGCCTTTGCCACCTCCAGGGGAGGGCTGGCAGCCTAAGGCCTGGGGGGCAAGTCTAGTCAAGTGGCCCGTTGCGCCACCGAATCAGCACACCATCCATGCCCATCTTTTCCTGATTTTTTAACGCATATTGATGTAATGTGATGGGAGTGGGAGTAAAATAATTTATGTTTAATACATTAAAAAACAGCTAATCTTTGTAACAAAAAAAAATTAAAATATGGAAAAACTGGACCCTAGGCATTTCCTTGGGCCCCTGCTACACTGACCATTGATTAGGGGAAGACTGTGAGAGTTAGTACAGTCTTCCCTCCTCCTGACCCTACTGTGACATTGAGAGGGCCTCTCCCCTGTAATCATCCCCAGAGTCCCTTTGGCCCTCATTTACTAAGCCACACCTCTCTTTTACTTACTCCCTGTAGTTCAAGTATAGGTCAAATAAACAACACATGTAAACAGCACGTGCATGTATAGATCAACTGAATAAGAAATACAAACCCTGTATTTGCAGGTATACATACATAATGTATGGAAGCATAGCATAGCAGATACAGACCAACAGAATAACACACAAACCCAGCTTTGCAGGTACAGATCAACTGGAAATCACATAACAACTAAGCATTAAAGGTATAGATAAACCCCCCTAAATTACAGGCATAGATCACAGGATGCACATCCCCAAAGCCAGCCCTGGTGTCCACACCTCCCACATAGAACCCGACCAGCACCAAGATAACATTAACAAATTACAGTCCAGAGTGAGCCAACTTTGTCCCCAAACAGCCCAGCGTGAGACAATTTTGTCCCCAAACAGCCAGCCCTGACACCAGTACAGGCAACACCAACACCCAAACACAGACACCAGGACTCTGCCACACCGACACAGGCTCTGTCACACAGATACCAGGACAGGCTCTGCCACACTGACAACCAGACACACACACCAGGACAGGCTCTGCCACACCGACACCCAAACACACACACCAGGACAGGCTCTGCCACACCGACACCCAGACACACACACCAGGACAGGCTCTGCCACACCGACACCCAAACACACACACACACACACACACCAGGACAGGCCCTGCCACACAGACAGCCAAACACACACACACCAGGACAGGCTCTGCCACACCGACAGCCAAACACACACATACCAGGACAGGCTCTGCCACACAGACAGCCAAACACACAGACACCAGGACAGGCTCTGCCACACTGATATCCAAACACACACACACCAGGACAGGCTCTGCCACACCTACACCCAAACACACACACAGACACCTGGACAGGCTCTGCCACACCTACACCCAAACACACACACACCAGGACAGGCTCTGCCACACTGACATCCATATCCAAAATGCCTTCCACACTGGTTTGCTGTTTGTTTGTTCTTCCCCCCTTGTGTATTGATGCCCCAGCTATCTCCTCTTTGGTTTTAATGTATTTCCCCCCACACCCTTCTGTATTGCCCCATGTGGATTTGTGCCCCCAGCCAGCCCCCTTTGTACATTATGCCCCAACACCCTTGTGTATTGATTTATGTGATGCCCCCAGCTAGCCCCCCTCCCTTGTGTATTTATGCCATCCTTTGCATTGTTAATGACGCATGTATATTGAACCCAGCCACCCACCCCCAACTTTATGTATTGATTTATACCCCCTAGCCACCCCCATTTTGTATTTAATTGTTGTCCCAATGCACACACCCCTTTGAATATGGCTTCCCTTCTGTCTATTGACCCAACTATTTTTTTAATACTTACATTTTTGCTGCCATCCTTCACTGCTGCTGTCCTCCAACGTGCTCTTCTACCTGTCACGAGGAACTGTTCCATGTGACTCCGCCCCCTTTAGCGGCCCATTACATTCACAATGCGACGTGCCGCTCAAGGGGGCGGAGTCACACGGAACATGACACTGGGAGGCACGTTGGCCGCTTAATGATTTTAAAGCGGCCAGCGTGTCTTACCGCCGCTTTAGGACTCACAGCCACATCGGCTGCAATGGCATCTCGGTGTGCCGGCCATTTTGGCCGGCCCACCGCGGATGCTGCGGGCATTAAAGACGGCCCTGGCGTGGTCGAATCGGCTTACTTAAATGGGCGGCTGCGCGGCCGTCTAATGTAGAATCAGGGCGGCCTTGGGGGCAATTGCCCCCCGGCCCAGCCCGCCCCTGGCCACCTCTCCCCCGAAACAGACAGCTTACCTTTGCCCCCTCTGTCACTGAAACAGCCTATCTGTGCCCTGTCTACCCCTAAAGTAGCCTGCCTGTGCCATTTCTGCTCCTGAAACAGCCTGTCTGTGCCCCCTATGTATCTGGGTTGTTTTCATAATCAGGGGATGCAGCTGAAGAATTTAGGCTGGATTTCTCTGCCTAACAGTAAGTTGTGCAAAATATTCTAAGCAACACAGGACAGAACAGGACATTATTGCTATGGCTGATTTTGGCAGTGATCGATGTCCAAATGGCTGCATGAAAAATTTCCAAATTCTTCTGGTGAAATACTCTGGTTGACTGCTTTTGAAAAATATATACTTTTATGGGAATGTGTACTTTTATGGATATGTGTTCACGGCTTCATAGATACGGTATGCCTAGCAAAACACCATGATCCAATATACCAGCATATTCCATCTTGTGACCACAACACAAAACCTGTGCAAAAAATCCTGAACAATACATACATGTTGGTGAAAAAGGTTCAGGAAATTATTGCTACAACTGATTTTGGCAGCGATTGATGACCAATTGGTGCAATGAAAAGTGTCCACATTCTCCTGAAGAGACACCTTAGGTTGTCTGCTTTACAGAAATATATACTTTTATGGGGGTATTTAGAATTAGGGGGAAATGAATGTTAGGGACCAGGAACCAGACGGACACAAAACGTAAACTGCAATCACCTTTATTGTAATGACAATAGTGAACAAAGCCAAATCGTGATCCAAAAGCATATACCAATAACCAAGACGGGTACTCAGACAAGCCGGGGTCAGGAATACGGAGATCAGCGAAGTCAGGAACAAGCCAGGAATCAGGAGCCGGGAGGGACGTCAGAGAAAGCCAGGTCATACACAGGAATTCAGGAACACAGAGATAGCACTTGCAGCCAGAAACAACACAAGGGTAAGGAGGAAGTGAGGTCTAGCTGCTTAAATAGCCAAAAGGGGCTGGCTGTGGGCTGGACAATGGGCTGAGTGACAGGAGTGTAGCCATGGCAACCCAGCCAGGCTGTATTAGCCTCCAACAATGCAGCAGAAAAGCAGCTAGACCATAGCAGTACCCCCTCCTCAATGACCCCCCCCCGCGGGGCAGGGCCAGGTTTGAGGGGAAAACGTGAGTGAAAGGCACGAAGGAGAGCAGGAGCGTGGACATCTGAGGCTGGAACCCAAGATATCACGGCTGACCCGTGAGCCAAAAAGGTAGATGGTTCCTAATAGCAGATGGCAACCACAAAGTCCGAGGCGAGGTACAAAACGATAACCCAGAAACAAGGTCAGGTCACACGCAATGGTCGAGGCAGGCAGCAAGGAACGTAGGTCAAAAATCAGAAGGAAGGGTCTGGTACACTAGTAGAATCAATCAGGAACGCTTAGGTACAGAGGCAATAATTAGTTTGATACTTGAGCAATGATTTCTCAGCGGAAGGGGCTTTTATAGTTTGAATTTGGCGCCAAAATGACATCATACTGAGAGACGCGTTGCCATGGCAACACGTACACAACTCCTACGTTGCCGGCGTCTATCAGCAGTAGCAGGGAGTGGACGCGTCTCCATAGCAACCTGGGAACGCGTCCTCCTCCCTGCTGGTCTCTGCTGGCAGTGGAGGGGGCGTGCCTGCACGCAGCTTCTGCTCGTGTCTGTGTCGGCGAGCAGAGGCTGAGAGGAAACCCGACGCCGAGACCTGCCGACGCTGGAGCCGGGGAGAGGGTGAGTTGATTCATGACACAAGATCTCTCTTCGGGACCGTACCCCTTCCAGTGGACCAAATACTGGAGCTTCCCAAGGAACCAACCAGAGTCGACTATGGAGCGGAGCTCGAACTCCTCATGGTTGTCAACAGTTACCGAACGGGGGAGGAGCGACTGTAGTGAAACGTTTACAGCACCTGCACCCATGTGGATGATCCTCCAGTGCCGGAATCCCCTGGGAAGTGAAATTATCAGGAATCGTGGAGGACTGATACCCATAATTCACCATGAAAGGGGAGAAGCGGGTGGAGGCCGAGACACCACTATTATGAGCAAATTCCGCCCAGGGTAGCAGATCCGACCAGTTACTTTGGTGGTCCGAGATGTAGCACCGCAGGAATTGCTCCAAGGCCTGATTGGCCCTTTCCGCAGCCCCATTCGATTGTGGGTGGTAGGCCGAGGAGAAGGAGAGTTGGATACCCAGTTGCGCACAGAAGGCCTTCCAAAATTTCGAGACAAACTGGCTACGCCGGTCAGAAAGTGTGACTTTGGGAACCCCGTGTAGCCGATAGATCTCCTTGATAAAAACCATAGCCATCTCCTAAGCGAAGGGAGCTTTTTGAATGGTATGCAGTGTATCATTTTAGAAAACCGGTCGACAACCATGAGGATAACTGTGTTACTGTTAGACAGCGGAAGGTCGACCATGGCCTCTCACCATTAGGTATGGGTTGGAGAAGGCCCACTGGAAGGTGACGGGGTGATTTAGTCTGCGCGCAGACTGGACAGGCTGCTACGAAGGCAACTATATCCTTGTTAATTCCTGGCCACCAGAAGAGACGGGAAACCGACCAGAGAAGTTGGTTCCTCCCGGGATGACCTGCTGACTTGGTGTTATGATAGGTGGAAAGTAACTTGGTACGCAGGTTGACAGGTACGCAGGTTGAGCGGCCCGTATACTATCCCCGAGGGGAGATGTTATGCTGGTACGTATGGTAGTCAGTACTCGGTCAGGGGGAATAATCGGACTAGGAGGACACTCTTCTTTAGCTTTCAAGAATTTTCTAGAGAGAGCATCGGCCTTTTTGGTCCCCAGCAGGTACGAGACCACATAATTAAAACGGGATAAAAATAATGCCCAACAGGCCTGCCTCGGAGTTAAGCGTTGTCAGATATTTTATGATATAAAACATGTATTCTATATATATATGTATTTTACATGAGCACAAAATGGAGTCAAAGCCATTTTATTTTACTTAATCATATAATGATTATTTCATTCTGTCTTTGTTCCCTCTATAATTGAGAACAAAGAAGTATTCATGTATATAGATGCTTCAGTATATATGATCCAATTAACGTTATCTTCCATGAGAAAGTTAAGGAGTAGACACTACACATCCTTAGGAACGTAAATTGGAATGGGGGATACGTCGTAAGACCACCAAAACCTAATTTACTACCTAGGAGGAAACATCTGGAGATATGGGTGACTACAAAGACCTGATTTACTATCTAGGAGGTAACATCTAAAGATAAGGGTGACCATGGATAAATTCCAAACACATAAGAGACCCCTGGAGACGTATAGGCAGAAGGGGTTACATGACCCAGCCATGCACTCAGGAAGGAACTGGGGGAGGAGTTGGGGTCAAACATCGGTCAGCGACTCAGTATCACCTGGGTGGGATTTATTTTGGAGGGAAAATATACTGTATAAATTTATGTGAAAATAACCATATTTATTATTTCAAACTGATATACAGAGGAGAGAAGATTGCTGATTGTCTGTACATTATGGATAACGACATTGAAATGCTCTTGTCTAGTATGAGAGAGGCTGCCCAGACGAAGGGGGTTTCGTGGCTGAAAGACAGATTTCAGGATATTGTGGCTGCTGATGAAGGTCCTGCTACTGATAAACCAAGACCCAGAACAAGTTCCAGGCCCAGGAGGCCCCCAGCTCGCCTGAGCCCTGAGTTGGATACGATTCCACCCTCTCCAGCAGCTGCTTCATCTGCCTTGCCCTCCCGGTCCCGTGTACCTCAGGGCAGCAGCAGACGTCCTTCTGGTGGTTCCAGGTCTGCTTCTGCGTCCGTGGCGAATTCGCAGCGGCGTTCAGCTCGCAGGGCTTCACCTTCCCCTTCCCGGAGCATTGTGTCTTTGGCTGCGTCCAGCGGGGACGACAACTGGCTGGACCTTGATGATTCGGCTCCTCCGCCATCCAGACGCAGGAGAGCTCCAGCGGCGCGTGGGGATGAGCCTTCAGACGCGGTAAGCGAGACCCAGCGGTCTCCTTCACCTTCCAGTTTTCCTGTCCCGGCTATTTCGTCACAGGCGGCGCCGTCAAAACGCAGCAGGAGTGCACATGCTCGGGGCTCGTCCTGCAACGTCAGTGATGGAGTGACATCTCGCCGGGATGAAGTTTCTCGGCTCACGTCAGTGGCGCCTTTCGGCCAGGAGATGGCAGCAGTTCGCTCCTCTATCGTTTCTGGTGGAGGCAGTGCCGTTCCTTCTACTGGATGTGTGACTGCAACGGGACCTGGTGCTGGCAGTGGAGTTCTCCCCCGGTCCAGTGAGTATGTTGGGGTGGCATCCCCCCCCTCTCTTTTTCCTTTCAATTCTGCTGGTGAATTGGGTTTGACTGGTGTTGGGGGTGGGTCATCCAGAGTGCACCCTGAGAGTGATAGGAGTTTGTCATGGGTTGATCAGTTTAAGCAGGATTTGTTTGGTGGTATTAAGGACTTGTTGCAGCGTTGTGAGGATAGGTTTCAGTCCCCTGGAGTGAACAATGTAGAGGCTGCGGCTAGTGGTGTTTGGGGTTCAAGTATTCCGGGTGCAGGGTGTACGGTTTCCCCGTTGGTCTCTGGGACGGGGGGAGCTGGGTCAGCTGCATCTGGGCTACCAAGTATTGCGCAGGTTCCAGGGAATGCTGGTATAGTGAGTGAAGTGGGAATAGATGGTGAGACTTTGTCTGATTTTGCGAAAGCTGAGGTGTATGTGTGCTATGAAGGTCCTTTGGGGGCTCATTTGAAAAAGGAACTGAAGGAGAAGATATGGAAAGGGGAATATGTTGACATATTTTCTCTTCTTCCCTTAGAAAGATTTAATTTGGATAGGTTGACGAAGGCTGATGATAAAAAGAAAGAGGAGGAGGAGAAGCGGCGGCATAGGCTGATCCCCCGCACTTTTTCAAATTGGATGCAGGCTTTTGCAATTCTTGCCAGCGTTATTGGAGAGAAGTCGCCGGAGAGTTGTTCTGCATTATTTTGTTATTTAGACAGCATTGGTGAGGCACACAGAGTTTATGGAGGCTTAGCTTGGCTAAGGTATGATGAACAGTTTAGGCAAAGGAAAGCTGTTCGTCCTTCGATCCGGTGGGATCAGAAGGATATTGCTTTATGGTTAAAGGTGATGGCGCCTATGCGTGGGACGCAGCAGTCCTTTCGGTCAGGGCCCTATGGGGCCAGTGACATTGGAGTTAAGAGAAAGGGATTGTGTTGGCAATTCAATGAATCTCAATGTGTGTGGGGCTCAGCCTGTAAATATAAGCATGAGTGTTCAGGTTGTGGAGGTAGCCATGCCTATGTCAAATGCTTTAAGAAGGGCAAGCAGCCTAAGATGCCCAATCCCCCTAGTCAAGGGGTTTTCACCGGTGAGCGTGGACGCGATGCTGCCGTGGCTACGGCGGTACGGGAATAAGGAGGCGGCTGAGCTTATTGAAAGGGGTTTTCGTTTTGGTTTTCACATCCCCTTTTCGGGTGAAGTTCGGGGTTTTGTGGCTAAAAACCTTAAGTCTGCATTGATGCATCCGCAGGTGGTAAGGGACAAAATTGAAAAGGAGGTGTTGTTAGGACGTTTGGCTGGTCCTTTCTTGCACCCCCCTCTGTCTGATATGATGGTTTCACCTTTAGGTATTGTCCCCAAAAAGGAGGCAGGTAAATTTCGCCTCATTCATCATCTGTCTTTTCCGAAGGGGCGATCGGTGAATGACGGGATAGACAGGGAACTTTGTAAGGACGGTCCCCACATCATTTCATCCGTCTGTCGGCTGCTCATAAGGCGGATTTGAGAGTTTGGGAGATATTTTTGTGCGAGTACAAAGGTAAGTCATTGTGGTTGGAAAGAGTGTCTTATAATGACGCTTTGTCTCTCTGGACTGATGCTTCGGGGGCGATCGGTTATGGTGCCTTTTTCCAGGGAGCGTGGTTTGCGGGTGTCTGGCCCCAGCTGTGGCAGCAGCATGGTTTGACTAAAAACTTAACATTGCTGGAGTTGTTCCCCATAGTTGCGGCTCTGGAGGTTTGGGGTGCGAAATTGTGTAATGCAAAGATCATTTTTCAGTGCGACAATATGAGCGTGGTTCAGTCGATTAATCATTTAACATCGGCATCTAAGCCGGTTTTGAGCTTATTGCGGCATTTGGTGCTGCGATGCCTACAATTGAATGTGTGGGTTCGGGCGAGTCATGTTGCTGGCGTGTCTAACGTTATTGCCGATTCTTTATCCCGACAGCAATGGCAACGTTTTCGGGAGGCCGCGCCGGGTGCGGACGAGTTGGGAGCAGATGTCCCTACGTGGATTTGGAGTCTGGTAGACGTCACGTCATGAAGCAGATTGGCAAGTCTCTGGCTTCGGCAACCTGGGCATCATACAGGGCTGTATGGAAAGACTGGGTTGGTTTTTTGGATGAGGCAGGTAACCCATGCTCTGAGGGTGACCAGTTGGTGGTGCTATTGTGGTATCTGGGAAGTGAATTTGCCAGGGGTACGTCTGTTGCTGGCATGGATAGGCGACTGGCAGCTTTGGCTTTTTATTTCAAGCTGCAGGGGACAAGGGATATTACCAAAGAGTTTTTAGTTGGTCAGGCAATGAAGGGTTATCGTCGGGGTGGTAACAGGCCTGACTCGCGGCGTCCTGTGACATTTCGGCTCCTGGAGCGCATCTGTGGATGCCTTTGTAGCATTTGTTCTTCTGGTTTTGAGGTACGACTTTTTCGTTTAAGTTTTTTATTGGCATTCTTTAGTGCCTTTAGGATAGGCGAGTTGGTAGCGGCTAATACTAAATCGCAAGGTGGCTTGCAACTTAGGGATGTTTGCTTGGGGACAGAGATGGTTGAGATTTTGATTAGGCGTTCCAAGACGGATAAAAATGGTAAGGGTTTTAATGTGCAGTTGCTCTCCTTTCCGGGTTCCGACCTTAGTCCGGTAGGTTCTTTGCAAGCATATTTGGCTATTCGACCCGAGGGCGAGGGTTCTTTATTAAGACATGCTGACGGTACTTCACTTTCTAGGTTTCAATTCGTAGCAGTTTTTAGAAAATGTCTTGGGAGTTTGGGTCTCGCTCCTTCTGAATTCGGATCTCACTCGTTTCGTATCGGAGCAGCTACTCAGGCAGCTAGATGGGGCTTGGGTGACGCAATTATAAAACGTATTGGCAGATGGGAATCGGGCCGATTTCGACGGTACATCAGGCCCAATTTGATTTAATAATGCTTAGCATCAGTATTCGGTCGTTATGGCGTAACTGTTCTTTCAGTGCTTTGTTTTCTTTAACATTTTTTATTATTTCTTTGTTCTTTTATAGATCCTGAGGTTTGCTTAGTGTGGATATTGGGTCACTCGTATGTTTTCTGGGCAGCTCGGCGCGCCGGTATGAAGCCTCGGGGGCGTTTGCTGAATCTGGATCCATCGCTGGCTACGGTCAGGTGGTTGGGTTTTAGGGGTCTTCGATGGGAGGGTGTGCATTATGAGGTTATGCGGCAGGCCTCGTGGCACGGGGCACCAGATGTCCTTCTCATCCACGCTGGGGGGAACGATTTATGTAGTCGGCCTGTCCGTAAGTTAATCAAGGATATAAAATGTGATATGTTGAGATTTCAGGCGGCTTTTCCGGGTGTTATTTTGTTTGGTCCCACATAATCCCGCGGCTGTTCTGGCGAGGTGCCAGGTCCGTAGCGGGGGTGGATAGGGCCCGGCGAAGAGTTAACAAAGTAATTTCGAGATTTGTGGTGTATGACGGAGGTATTGTCGTTAAGCACACGGACATTGAGGAGGCCCCTTAAGGGATGCTGGGACGGGACGGTGTGCATTTGAATGCTATTGGTTTGGATTTGTGGTGCTTGGAGGTGGCCGATGGATTGGATAGAGCGGTTCAGGTGTGGCGAGGGCAACGTGCTTAAGGTGGTCAAGCACGTTGGCCCGTGGCGGAGTGATCCAGAGGTTTTTAGACCTTGATCTAGTTGTGGTATGGGCATACATTCATGTTGTGTTAGATGTTAGATGTTAGAGTGATGCCCATACAGGTTTTCTACATTCAAGGTGTTTATTGCCCCGACCCATCGTGTCCTGAGTTTTACAACGACCGGTGGTATCTGGCGGGGCTGGTGTCGTCAATAGGACCATTAAGTTATGGTCGGTTCAGTTTTAAATTCAGAATTTTAAGACGTGTACATTTCTTTAATACTGTTAAATTTGGAGTAATAAACAATGTCGCGGCATTTAGTAAATAAATGCCGTGGCCAATTCTAAATCCAATGTGCCTCCGTGTCATTTATTTGGTGTTCGAACAGTTTATACACAGTGCCGTAATGATAACGTGTAGTGCATGGGTCAAGAGACCCCTGGAGACGTATAGGCAGAAGGGGTTACATGACCCAGCCATGCACTCAGGAAGGAACTGGGGGAGGATTTG
This sequence comes from Spea hammondii, assembly GCA_029215755.1. Classification (NCBI taxonomy): domain Eukaryota; kingdom Metazoa; phylum Chordata; class Amphibia; order Anura; family Pelobatidae; genus Spea; species Spea hammondii. Next base: position 98,440,898 of record JARDYJ010000002.1, on the reverse strand, counting down.
GGGTCAAACATCGGTCAGCGACTCAGTATCACCTGGGTGGGATTTATTTTGGAGGGAAAATATACTGTATAAATTTATGTGAAAATAACCATATTTATTATTTCAAACTGATATACAGAGGAGAGAAGATTCCCGCCCTCCCTCCCCGAGTCTAGGAATTCAGCGGAGGACGGCTGCATTGGATTGCGTTGGGATCTGGCGGAGTGATCCAGAGGTTTTTAGACCTTGATCTAGTTGTGGTATGGGCATACATTCATGTTGTGTTAGATGTTAGATGTTAGAGTGATGCCCATACAGGTTTTCTACATTCAAGGTGTTTATTGCCCCGACCCATCGTGTCCTGAGTTTTACAACGACCGGTGGTATCTGGCGGGGCTGGTGTCGTCAATAGGACCATTAAGTTATGGTCGGTTCAGTTTTAAATTCAGAATTTTAAGACGTGTACATTTCTTTAATACTGTTAAATTTGGAGTAATAAACAATGTCGCGGCATTTAGTAAATAAATGCCGTGGCCAATTCTAAATCCAATGTGCCTCCGTGTCATTTATTTGGTGTTCGAACAGTTTATACACAGTGCCGTAATGATAATGTGTAGTGCATGGGTCATGTAATGGTCTTAAGTTATTTCTTAGACCAGAGCGTCTCTCGGAGGTAAATTAAGAAATTACAACGGTGTAAATATGAGTAGAAGTCCTAATTATAATGGGTAAAACCCACCGTTATGATTGGATAATTCCAATCAAGAGGTGGAGGCTATGATAATGAACCCTGTCTTTAAAAGCTTATGTCTTTAATAATTAAGAGACTCACGCTGAAACAAACGCACCCTGAAAACAGACAGACCCTGACGGACTCATTTAAATTTACCCCAGAGAATTGGAATCTTAAGATCCTGGCACCATATTGTACTCTTAGAGTTACTTTGAGTTCTAACCTATATAACTTTTAGAAAGTTATATCTCTTCCCACTTAATTTCTTGCCACTGAACCTGGATTAACTTCTACAAGGACCAGTTGTACCACAGCAACAAGTGGTGGTAATTATAATTGTTTTATTATTCTGAATAGAAGTGAATTTTGTCTTCTTCATATAGAATTCCCTTTTTCTGGGAAATAGCAAGCATTTGACATTATTGTATATGACTGCTTGTGAGACTGCAGTTTATAACCCGTGATAATGACAATAATGAAAAGGTATTTTTACCTGTAGATGAAGTTTGACATTATTTGCATCTATTAGGAACTTCACTAATACTCTTATTATGTCATATTAGTTGAACTAATATATAGATAGAGTTAGTGATCTTTTTATTACCGCACTGATTATTATTATTGATGGTTGCTGAGTGGGATGGAAATTAATTGTGTGTGTTAGACTCATAAAGTACTAATTCATATTGATAACTTTTGATAATATACTGTATTTGGAACTGATTCAATTTGACATGTTTTAAGAATTTTCTGTTTTATATCATGCACTGTGTGACTCATATATATATTTTATAAATTGTGTTTACAATAAATAATATTTTTGATTGATTATCGTGGTGATATATATCTAATTTGAATTATAATTTTCGGCGATCTGAAAGGATTTAGGATCGGAGATAAAATATAGGGTATCTCTTTAAATTAATATTGTGGATGTGGTACTACAATATTTGGTAGCGTCGTTATTTTGCGTGTGTGATAAAATATTGGTTTTACCTATTTTGTCTCCTTAATATCCCTAACAGCGTTTAGCCTCGGACAGGTAGGTGAGGTTTTTATGATCCGTGAGAATTAGGATTGGTACAGAAGTTCCCTCAAGAAAATGCCTCCATTCTTTGAGAGCCAGTATTATCGCCAGCAACTCACGGTCACCAATTTCATAGTTGCATTCCGCAGCACATAGCTTCTTGGAGAAGTACCCACATGGGTGCAACTGGCTCTCAGGAGTAGGATGTTGAGACAGGAGGGCGCCTACCCCTGTTTCAGACGCATCGACCTCAAGTATAAATGGAAGTTCGGGTTTCGGGTCTACCAAAACAGCAGCTGCGGCAAAAGCGGCCTTCAACAACTCAAAAGCTTTGATGGCCCCTGGGGACCAGAGAGAGGCATTGCCATCTTTTTTGGTCATGTCCGTAAGAGGTTTAACAATAGAGGAAAAATTCCGAATTAATTTCCTGTAATAGTTAGCGAAGCCGAGGAACCGTTGAAGGGAGCGGAGACCTACAGGTCATGGCCATTCGAGAACAGACGAGAGTTTTTCAGGATCCATAGCGAAACCGACCTCTGAAATTACGTACCCCAGAAAGGTGACCTGCTTGCGGTGGAACTCGCACTTCTCCAATTTGCAAAAGAGATTATTCTCTCATAACTTCTGTAGGACTCGGGCTACATCAGCGTGGTGGCTTTCTATGGAGGTGGAATGGATCATCTAGGTATACCACCACACATTGTTGGAGCATGTCCCGGAGGACATCATTTATGAATTCCTGGAAAACCGCGGGGGCATTGCAGAGACCGAAGGGCATAACTAGGTATTCATAATGCCCGCTCCTGGTGTTAAACGCGGTTTTCCATTCGTGGCCCTCCTTTATCCTTACTAAATTATACGCCCCTCGCAGGTCGAGCTTTGTAAATACCTTGCACCATTTTAAGCGATTGAATAACTCGGTAATGAGTGGAATGGGTAGGCAGAGGGTTGAGCCCTCTGTAATCTATACAGGGTCTCAGTTCGCCGCTCTTCTTTTTCACAAAAAAGAATCCGGCCCCAGAAGGGGAGGAGGATTTACGGATGAAGCTCCGGGACAGCGCATCCACAACATACTTCTCCATGGCCTTATTCTCAGCGACAGATAATGGGTAGACTCGACCTTGAGGAGGTATGTCACCAGGTTGCAGCTCAATGGCACAATGGTACGGGCGGTAAGGTGGGAGCTCACCAGCCTGTCCCTTATCGAATACATCATGAAATTCTTGATACTCCTCAGGCAACAAAGAGACCGGAGAAGTGGTTAGCACCTTTTGGAACAATTAGGCGACCATGCCAAGACTTCGGCCCCTACCCAATCAAACACGGGATTATGTTTGGGCAACCACGGGTATCCTAAAACCACAGGATGATGAGGAGAGTGTATCACCTGGAGTTGTATAATTTCATGATGGAGAGCCCCACCAGCCATAGACAAAAGAACGGTTTCATGGGTGACCTGTGGGGGCTGTAACGGTCTGCCATCGATCGCCTCAATGGCAGTCCGAAGCTGCAACGGAATAGAGTGCTTCTGGGCAAAGGTGCTGTCAATAAAAAGACCCGCTGCCCCTGAGTCAATGAGTGCCTCTTAAACGATGGAACTCTTGCCCCAAGTGAGACCCACCGACACTAAAGGTTTATCCTTCTGGATATCTGGGGACGCCGAGACGCCACCTAAGGACTGTCCCCTCTGGAGCCTTAGGTGCAGGCGTTTTCCCGGATGTGTAGGGCAAGTTCACAGCAGGTGCCCTGCTTTACCACAGAAAAGACAGAGACCCTCCCTCCTCCTAAAGGCTCCCTCCTCAACCGAGAGACGGGTAAATCCAAGCTGCATGGGTTCCACAACGCCCGAAGAGTCGAGACCAGGAGGCATGGGAGGAGAGGGAGGCATGGGTGGGGATGAAAAGCTTGGGGCTAAACATATAGGAGGCCTCCGCAGGCGCTCCCAGAAGGATGGTCTCTTATGGATTTGTGAGTCAATAAGGATACAAAAAGAGACCAATTCCTCCAAATCACTGGGAAGGTCCCGGGCCGCAATCTCATTCTTAAGTATATCCGAGAGCCAATTAGAGAAAGCAGCCACGAGAGCCTCATTATTCCAACCAACCTCGGCGGCCAGGGTACGAAACTCAATAGCATAGTCCAAAACCGTCCTTGTACCCTGCCGAATGGACATTAGTCGTTTGGCAGCCGAAGTGGAGCGGGCCGGTACATCAAATACCCTTTTTAGAGACGTAACAAACTCAGGGTAATTGTGTACTACAGGTTTCTGTGTCTCCCAAAGGGGATTCGCCCATGCCAAGGCCCTGTCTGGGAGTAAAGAAATCACAAAGCCCACCTTACTCCTGTCAGACAGAAAGGCTTGAGGTACCATCTCCAGATAGATACTGACCTGGTTCAGGAAACCTCTGCACAAATTAGGGTCGCCCCCATAACGCTCGGGAAGCGGGGCGGACCCTGTCAAGCCTCTAGCAGTATTAAAATCACCAGTGGCAGACGGAGCGGAAGCAGCAGCAGGTATAGAGACAGCCTGCGCCGTGGGGACCTGAGATGGCAGAGCCAGATGCGCAGTACGGAGCAACAAGGTCTGGAGAGCTAACGCAAATTGGTCCATGCGCTGGTCTACCTGGTCCAGCCTGGTAAAAACATTTGATGGATTGCCTGCCCCCTCTGGGTTCATGGCCCTTAAACGTAAAATGCAATCACCTTTATTGTAATGACAATAGTGAACAAAGCCAAATTGTGATCCAAAAGCATATACCAAAAGACAAGCCGGGGTCAGGAATACGGAGATCAGCAAAGTCAGGAACAAGCCAGGAATCAGGAGCCGGGAGGGACGTCAGAGAAATCCAGGTCATACACAGAAATTCAGGAATACAGAGATAGCACTTGCAGCCAGAAACAACACAAGGGCAAGGAGGAAGTGAGGTCTAGCTGCTTAAATAGCCAAAAGGGGCTGGCTGTGGGCTGGACAATGGGCTGAGTCACAGGAGTGACAGGAGCAATGCAGCAGAAAAGCAGCTAGACCATAACAATGAGGCCAAATGAGACATAGGGCCACTAAAGCGAAATGTGAAAATGTTATGCTTGGTATCTGTAACATGCATGCAATTCCATCATACCAAATGTAAAAATGCTAATGTTTTGAATTCCTTTATAATATGTTCCTTATAAGTGGTGGGAAAATATGGAAAGTCTATATAAATTATGTATTTCTGAACGGATACATTTTGAGGGAATGTTCTGTCAATTCCATTAATGTTGTGAGGATTCAGAGGGGAAAATATATGAAAAATTTGTTTTTCTTCTAGTTTTCTCTACTTTTTACTAAATTACATCATGCAACTTTTGTATCAAAAGAAAGCCCTATCTGTCCTTGAAATAATAATACATAGTTTACATGGGTGCACAGAAAAAGGGAATAATGGCTCAACTGGCAAAAATGGCAAAATTGCTTTGGGACTTAAAATATCAGAAACTCCTGGACCTCAAGGGGTTTGAGATGCCTTCTAACTTCCATGTTACTCTTCCTCCCATCTTTCTTTAGCTCACCTTTTCTAGTCCCTCACTTGCTTTCGGACAATATGTATATATTGAGATATGCAGCTTGAAATAAAGTAAATAACACAAAACCTTTACTTTTCCTTTCACTGATTTCTGGGCCTAGAAAGTTGTGTCCTCTGGAGTGACTACAATTTCAGGAGGGTGTTTTATCTCTGGATAACTAAAAATGAAATAGTTCAATTTATTCCTACAGTAAGTATAGTGCCAGGAAGCACATGTCCAAACACACACACCGGGACAGGTGCAGCCACACCAACACCCAAACACACACACCAGGACAGAGTTTACCACACTGACTCCCAAACACACACCAGGACAGGCTCTGCCACACTGACACCCACACACCAGGCTAGCCTCTGCCACACCTACGCCCAAACACACACACTAGGACGGACTCTGCCACACTGATGCCAAAACACACACCAAGACAGGCTCTGCCACACTGCCCACATCCGGCTGGGCTAAGCTACAACAATTAAAAAAAAAAATTAAAAAAAATGTATTTTCCACACTTTGTCATTGACCCCCTATTTTGGTGTTTTTGCCCCCTTCTTTATCGCCCCCAGCTACCACTATGTGTATTTATGCATTTATGCAGAGAAATTGGTTAATGAAAGGATATTTTTAAGTTTTAACAACATGTGTGTGCTTTGAGGATAAAATTAATGGCAGTAATTAATTAACATTATTTTTGAAATAGCATTTGTGACAGAACCCCCTTGTACGTCGACTGGGTACCTTCGTCAGAACCTTGCTTCCTCGCTTACCAGCTCTCAAAAGAGCTGAGGAACATAATATATGCCACCACCAGTCACCCAAACCACTAGCCAAAGCTTAGGGTAGAGTGAAGAACAAGAATAACAGCATGCAAAGCAGGGAGTGTTGACAATATACCAATGTAGAGTAAAACAGGAACTCACTTTTATTAAAAACACACCAGTATTTAAACAGTACCAATGTTGAGGAGAAAACCGGACTGAGTTTTATTGAAAACACCTGTAATTTAACAGTATAAAGGTAATTAAATACACTAGTCCCTCACTTGCTTTCAGACAATATGTATATATTGAGATATGCAGCTTGAAATAAAGTAAATAACACAAAACCTTTACTTTTCCTTTCACTGATTTCTGGGCCTAGAAAGTTGTGTCCTCTGGAGTGACTACAATTTCAGGAGGGTGTTTTATCTCTGGATAACTAAAAATGAAATAGTTCAATTTATTCCTACAGTAAGTATAGTGCCAGGAAGCACATGTCCAAACACACACACCGGGACAGGTGCAGCCACACCAACACCCAAACACACACACCAGGACAGAGTTTACCACACTGACTCCCAAACACACACCAGGACAGGCTCTGCCACACTGACACCCACACACCAGGCTAGCCTCTGCCACACCGACGCCCAAACACACACACTAGGACGGACTCTGCCACACTGATGCCAAAACACACACACCAAGACAGGCTCTGCCACACTGCCCACATCCGGCTGGGCTAAGCTACAACAATTAAAAAAAAAAAAAAATGTATTTTCCACACTTTGTCATTGACCCCCTATTTTGGTGTTTTTGCGCCCTTCTTTATCGCCCCCAGCTACCACTATGTGTATTTATGCATTTATGCAGAGAAATTGGTTAATGAAAGGATATTTTTAAGTTTTAACAACATGTGTGTGCTTTGAGGATAAAATTAATGGCAGTAATTAATTAACATTATTTTTGAAATAGCATTTGTGACAGAACCCCCTTGTACGTCGACTGGGTACCTTCGTCAGAACCTTGCTTCCTCGCTTACCAGCTCTCAAAAGAGCTGAGGAACATAATATATGCCACCACCAGTCACCCAAACCACTAGCCAAAGCTTAGGGTAGAGTGAAGAACAAGAATAACAGCATGCAAAGCAGGGAGTGTTGACAATATACCAATGTAGAGTAAAACAGGAACTCACTTTTATTAAAAACACACCAGTATTTAAACAGTACCAATGTTGAGGAGAAAACCGGACTGAGTTTTATTGAAAACACCTGTAATTTAACAGTATAAAGGTAATTAAATACACTAGTCAAAGCAAACCACACATAGCTCTCCATCAGGCCCTCCTTTCCACACGGCTCAGTATTTGCACTTAGCCCACCTCTGCTAAGTAGAGGATCGCTACTAGACTTGTGCATTCGTCTTCAGGCGAACATGAAAACGAACACGAACAGTACGTTTTCGTGTTCGTTCCGAAGACACGAAGAAGAGAAGATATCGGCGGTAAAACGTAGACGAAGACGAAGACACACAACACGAAGAATCTTCGTGATCGTCTCCGTCTACTAATCTCCCTGGTCCCTTCCCCATCTAGCCTACCTTATTTTCGTGGCATCGCAGGAGTTGACGGAAGCGGAAATCCGTAGGTTCGCCGTCAGGAGTTGAAGGTCAGTGCGAGCGAGCCTATTGGTCGCCTGCAGGGACCTCCTCTGGCATCATCCATCAACCTATTGATTTCCGCTTCCGTCAACTCCTGAAATGCCGCGAAGATAAGGTAGTGGAAATCCTTAGGTTAAAGGGCCGTGCAAGCGACCAATAGGCTCACTCGCATGGCCCCTTAAAAGTCCGTACGAATGACCAATAAAGTCGCTTGTACAGACATTTAACTGATAGAGCAGGGAGACCAGTGGTCTCTGCTGGACAAGTTGTTGCATTAGGATTTTAAAAGTCTGTATGAGCGACTCTATTGGTCGCCAGCAGGGGGCTCGTCTGCCATCAACCAATCAATACGGACATTTAAACTCCTGGCGCCAGAGCTGCTGCGTAGTCCATACTGTTACACCTACCTGTCCGGCCGGGGTCCCACGGCGTTCCTCGCGCACGTCCCCCTCGTGTACTGACGTGCGCTCTACATGCACACAAGGGGGCGTGCGTATAGAGCAGGCACGCCTCCCGGTTACTGACATTTCTGTTCGGGCTGCCGCAGCATATCAGCAGCGATCGGAGAAACGATCCGCCGCTACATGCTCGCGGCACCCGACCAGTACCTCTTCTGCCTGTGTGGCGCTGCCGCGTCGCTCGCGGCGGCAACACAGGCAGAGAGGACCTCGTAGTTTACCGCCGCGGGCATGCCGGCGGCGATCAAGTGTTTGATCGCCGCTGCATGTCCACGGAGGTTGTTTTACCTCCCCTGCCTGTGTGGCTCCTCCGCGTCTTTCACGGAGGTAACACAGGCAGGAAGTTATGTTTGTTGTTGCCATCGCGACGACGCTAATTGCGACGTCATCTTACCTGCTCTCCCGCCATTGGCTCTATTTAAACCTTCCTGGTTCCTTGTTTCCTTGCCCGTTCAACGAGTCCATGTTAATGTTCTCTGGGTGCTCTTGTGTATTGATTGATCTCCACGTGTACCAGACCTCGGCTTTATTTGACCTTAATCCTGCGCTGCCCGTCCCGACCTCGGCTTTGGTATTTGACCTTGATCCTGTGCTGCCTGCCCCGACCCCGGCTATTGTATTGACCACGCTCCTGTGCTGCCTGTCTCGATCCCGGCTTGTCTATCGGATATACTCGCCATTTCTGCATCGTGGGTCCATCACCAGTGGTGTCTGATCCAGCGTAACACATACCACGTTAACCCTGTATTAGCCCCTTATACAAAACTGGAAAAAATGAACACGAAGACGACAGGAACGGGCAAATATTCCCGGAATACGAAGAGGTTTTTTTTTTGCCGAAGACGAGCACGAAGACGAACACGAAGACTTCCCTGGTGCCCAAGTCTAGTCATTACTGTAGTCAGTGGGGAAGATGGTAAACATGGAAGGTTCCCTGACTTCTGGCTGAAACCTGCTGGATACCAGATCTTAGTGCAAATATTAGCCATGGAGGTCTTTGTCATGTAAGTCCTCGCCTAATGGAAAGTAACACCACACATGAACCCAAAATGCAGGTGACCTAAATCTGCGTCCAAGCTCCACAGTATTTAGAGTCTCTGGTACTTGGGGAAACATGGCACTCTGTTCCAGGGGGAAATAGTAGTCCCATGGACCCCCTGAACCCATGTCCCCAAAAACAGAACACCTTCCAAGGCCAGGGTCCATTGTCTGTACAAAGGAGGCTGGCCCTCAGGCCCCTCCAGAAGCCCATAGTATTCTTATGTTTAATTTATAACATTTGGAGAAGGAAGGTGTCATGGAAGCCTCCGTGACTTAGGGAGCACCTGGAGGCTGTATTTCCCATTATAGACAGTGGACCCCTGCATTGCATTACATACTTCCAGCAGGTGACAGTGGACACTAATTGCAGTACAATACCTGGTTTACTTGCTTGGATTTATGTTTAAGTCACCCTGTACCTGATTAGAGCCAGAGCTCTCTAGATCCCTGTTTCCCCCTTCCTCTTGCCTGTCTGACCAATATTATTGGTTCTGATGGCAGAATTATGTAAGTGGTGTGGTTTTCTGCTATAACTAATTTGCATATGATCTGCATATTGCGTTTTACATATAGTGTGATGCATGCTGGTCATAACTCACCGCCAGTCTATTGAAAGTCTCTTGGAGGCTGGTGGTGATTTTTTTCCTCAGTAAAGTTAGTTTCGGTTTTTACTCAATATGAGATATGCTTCTGTATACTACAGTGCCGCCAAGGTTCCAAGAGAACCATGTTTCCTGTTGTCTTCAATGCTAGTTTTGCCTGATGGTTGAGGTGGAAGGATCATCTGGTGGGTGTACCCAGTTGGGGTACAGGTCGTTCCTGTCACAGAAGGGCTGACGGTTCCCAAGAGAGTTTGGGACATAATCTAACACAGTTAAGTGACTTATTATTAGATAAGTCACTACCCAATGTCGCGTCCGCTACACCTGAAGCACTCACTGAGAGAGAAGGATCCCCGAAGGATCCAGGACTTGGATAATCCCAACAGTGAGGAGGCCTCTGTGACAGCAGAAAGTAGGTACGCACTGAGTAATGTAGCAAGGTGAAACAGCCAATATGCGGTGAACCAACGGATCAGCACAGAAGGAGTTAATTCCAGATGAATGGTCAGGGTAGCCAGGTCAGTAACGTAGCGGGTAGTCAGACACGCCAAGGTAAATAACACAAGGAGGTAGGCAGACAATCCGGGTCGGTACACGGGAATCACGAGCAGAGGTACAGAATCGTATGACAAAGAGTAATCAGGAAATGCAAGGGTCAAAACTGGTAAACAGCAGCAGCAAACTCTCAGGAACACTTAAGAAGACCACAACAAGGTGCCTGAGAGTAGCACAGACTGACTTTTAAATCTGGCGCCACTCTCAGGCCCTGCCTCTACAGACGTCATGGTCGCGCCTCCAGCCGTCCATCAATTCCCCGGGTTCTGCCTTGCCACATAGCAGCGCCCCTAGAGGAGCAACGGACGACTGGAGGAGAGGTAAGTACCTTTTTCTGGGAACTCCTCTGCCGGCGAGCAAACATAAGATTGCTCGTTGAGGGGTTCCCTAAAGTGCTCCTCCTTCTCCCGAACCGGCGGTCAATGGATTGATTGCCGCCGGTGCCTCGGGCATCCATGTGCCGAGAGCGGGGAAGCGTCCGCGGCTCCCGGACCCCGGGGTGACAGTATCGGGTCTCTGTGTACTGTGGGCGGACCTCCGCCCGCCGGCAACGGAACCCGAGGGCGTGACACCCAAGGCTACATGGGATAGATATGCAAAGACTTTGAAAGTGTAATCCACCTTCATGAGCAAGAAGGGTTTTGACGTCATGAATTAATTACATTTTTAGATGATAAAAGTTTGTCCCTGGTTATGAGAGAAGCAGCTGATGATGGAAGAAAAGCACTTCGAATATTGAGACTATTATGCAGGTAAAGGAAAGCCACGCATAATCAGTTTATATACTGGACTAACATCTCTACAGAAGGCTGTAAATGAGAGTGTAACTGACTATATTATACGTGCAGAGACAGCCATTACAGAACTGAGAAATGCTGGAGAAACATTAAGTGACGGACTGTTGATTGCAATGATTTTGAAAGGATTGCCTGAATCATTTAAAATATTTGCCATCCGCATTACACAAGGTGATGAAAAAGTAACTTTTGCAGTTTGAGTTTAAAACACAATTGAGAAGTTTTGAGGATACTGAAAAATACAGCAGCAGTGCAATTATTGATAATATATTAAAAGTGAGTAGCACAACTCCAAGATTTAAAGAGAGAGATAATCCTAGCATTGTTTGTTACAATTGCAACCAAAAAGGACACAGGGCCAGAGCATGTTCAAACAATAAAAATATTTGTATTTTTTTCACTGTGGTGTAGCTATTGCAAAAGCTCAACACACAAAGATTGCAGGCACAAAAGAAAGACAATGTCAGACAAGCAACAGATGACGCCGACAACAGACACTCGTTTGCTTTTAAAACTAGAGATGACCCACTAGATGAGTTAAAATGAAAAGTACTAATGGTTGATGGTTGATACAGGAGCAACGTCCCATATAATTACTGACATCAGAAAATTTAAGAGCTTTGATGACACTTTTAAACCGGAGAAACATTCAATGGAACTTGCAGATGGAAAAAAGACAACTGGTGTGGCGCTGAGAAGAGGCGATGCAGAGGTTTGTTTGCTTGACAGCGAGGGAAAGCAAAAGATGATTGTCACGGAAGCCTCCGTGCCATGGGCTCCTGGAGGGGACTGCCAAAGGGAGAACTATGCACCCTCTATACCAAAGATTAAAAAGAAACTTTGAAGAGCAAGGACAATGGTCAAGCAGGGAATGACCATAGTACACGTTATCCTAAAAGAGACAGAAAAACTCCTCAGTATTTGGAGGACTATGTTTCAAAATTGGAATGTGATGATCAAATACTAACAAACATTGATTATTGCTACAAGGTGTTTGATGTACCACAAAACTTTAAAGAAGCTATAAGCTCACCTCAGTCACTGAATTGGCTTAATGCTATGACAGAGGAAATTGATTCATTCAAAGAAAATGACACATTCACTTTGACAACTTTACCAGTAGGTAACCGTTCAGTGGGGGAACGATGGGTGTATGCAGTGAAAAATAATGTTGACGGATTAGAAACATACAAAGCCAGATATGTTGCTAAAAGTTATTGTCAAGTAAAAGTTACAAGGAAAAGTTTTTTCTCCAACTGCGAACATTATATACGTACGTATTTTTATGCAACTGGCAGCATGGTATGGTTTACTTCTTCACCAGATAGATGTGAAAACAGCCTACCTACACGCTCCAATTGATTGTGAGGTTTATGTGGAACAGCCAGAGGGATTTGAGAGTCCAAAAAAAATGAGAGACTAGTTCTAAAATTGAACAAGTCATTGTGTGGTCTAAAACAATCAGGTAGACATTGGAACAAGATGCTGCATGGTCATTTAAATGAAAATGGGTTTGACCAAAATCCAGCAGACCACTGTGTATATGTCAAACAATCTGGACATGAGAGAGTAATATTGCTAATATGGGTTGATGATCTCATTATTGGTTCCAGTGAAGAAACAGTACTTACTGAAAGATGAAAGACCCTGGGAGGATCAAACATTTCCTAGGTATTGATTTTGAACAAAGTGATGGTTTGGTAAAGATGAACCAAAAGGGATACATATCAAAGATTCTGGAGAAGTTTGGAATGATACATTGCAAACCCGGATCAACACCATGTGAACAGAAGTTGGACCATAATGATCACAATGATCTGGTAGATACAAAAAGATATCGAGAGATAGTAGGAAGCTTGTTATATGCAATGACCTGTACAAGACCGGTTTTAAGCTGGGTAATCAGTAAACTGTCACAATACTTATCAGAACCAACAGAAAAACATTTAGTCACAGCTAAGCATGTGATGAGGTATTTAAAACGTACTATTGACTATGAGCTTTGCTACAGAAGGTGTAGTGAAAACTTGAAACTTGAAGCATATAGTGACGCTGATTGGACCTCTGATGTGAACGACAGAAGAAGTACGACTGGATATTGCTTTAGTCTAACAAAGAAAGATCCACTGATTGTATGGGAGTCAAAGAAACAGTCCACAGTAGCTTTATCCACATGTGAAGCTGAATACATGGCATTGGCTGCAACCATGCAGGAAAGTCTGTACTTTGTGCAGTTACTCAAGGGAATGGATAATGGTTATCACAATGTACCAGGAAAAAATGTTGGTGACAATCAAGGTTCAATGGCTCTTTCAAAGAATCCTGTTTGCAGACAGAGATGCGAACATATTGATATCAAATACCACTTAATTCGATCAGTAATCAGTGAGGGTAAGACAGTTCTTGAGTATTGTGCAACAGACAAGATGGTAGCAGACTAAACCTGCAACAAAACTCAAGTTAGAAAAGTTTTTGAGTTATATGTTTGGAATGTAAGTCATGTAATATATATATTAACCCCTTGATGACAATTGCCGGTCCGGGCACGTCACGGAAAAACATGTCGTTAACGACAAATGACGTGCCAGGACCGTCATTTGTTAAAACGGGTAAAAAAAATCGATCCGTGATCGATTTTTTTACCCAAACGGCGTTGCTGTAATGCCTCGACCTCGAGGCATTCAGCAACGCCACAATCGGCATCAGGGGCCATGTCTGGCCCCTCCCCGGGGCGTCAACATCAGCCATACAATGTACGGCGGCGGACGCCCGTTTTAAAAGCGTTTAGGAGGCGATCAACGATCACCTCCTAAACTTAAATGGTGTCGCTGGAATGCCTCGATCAGGAGGCATCCAGCAACACCAAACACTTACCTTAGGATGTACTGTGACCACTCCAGGGAGCGGTCACAGCCGCAGCTGCCGGTGATCTTCACCATCAGCAAGATGGCGGCGGCCCGGGAAAAAAAACAATAAAGACGAAAAAGTTTGCTCTAGAGAACTCTGGCTCCACTTGCAGGTTGAATACAGGTACTGCATTCAACCATGCAAGTCAATGGAGCCCAGCTTTCTAATCACAGTGTGATTAGTAAAAATAAATTAAAAAATAAAATTAATAATAATTAGAAAAAAATAGTAAAGTAAGATAAAGTAAAATAGAGTACAATGTAAAAATAATTTCCCTCTGATGTCACTATCAGGGGAACCTTCAAGTTGAAAAAAAATGTTAAAAATGTTTTAAAAAAGGCAAAAAAAAATTAAAATATATATATAAAAAATATATTTTTGTGAGCAAGTCCTAAAATTAGCACATTAGCTTAAAACAATTCTCGCATGGAAAGAGTTAAAATACTGGCATATTAAATGCCCATGGGGTGTCTACTTTTAAAAAATGTATGATTTGATGGGGTAAATTGAATTGGCCGGATTCAACAATGTCCCATTGCGCGTGACTTGGTTCTGGTGGTAAAAGGGTTAAAATTCACTATCTGTCTGCACTAGACCGGAAATAGTGATAAAAATACAAATATCCACCCTTAATACCACCCGCAATTAAATATAATGATATAACAAATATCAAAATAACGCTGCCACCACCAAGACAATTTAGAAATGGGGTGCCTTGGTACCCCAAACGAATCAGACTAAAAAAACCCACACAGTATATTTTAACACAATAATTATGTGATTTAAAATTACCAATAAAACGGTCTCTTCAGGTAACGTGAGTCTTTACCAGACAAAGGCAGAACTTAATAAACGAATATTTATTATGAATAAAAAAATCACAGTGCATACAAAAAAGATGATAAACAGATTATTTACACCAACAGATAAAATAAAAAGGAGAAAATTACAGAAAACCTAACTACTCACTGAACGGTCAAGTAACAGTTTTTCTGTCCGTAGGGCTCCGGCAAGGAAAGATGGCGACTTACTCAAAATTAGATCTTGGCCCCTAGTAAGCACACTGACCAATCTTCTTTCACTAACTTTATACTCTTTCCCAGTTCATCTCGAGTTTCCAAGCCGGCCCAGAGGTGGTATAAGCAGAGGGAAGGTGTACCATAAGTGACCTCCCCCTTGAGTAGTGGAAACATATCCGTCAAAATAACTTATTTTCATTTTATCGTCCCTCCTGTGCTCGCCACAGCCATAATTCATGCATTTATGAATTTCCTGTAAATTGTGAAGTCCATAGATATGTCACACTTGCTACATATGACTGACCATCATAGACTTCACAATTCCTTCCAAACCGTTTACGTTGCGCTGTCATGTTTGTACTCTTTTTGTAGGCTGCGCTTTCCCCGTTCTAGGTATGCACACAAGGAGGTATGATAATGAATATATGAGTTATTATTGATATGTGTTGGATATGACCTGGATATGAGATGGTTTTCCTGACTGCTAGTGGTCACTTAGCATATCAAAGAATCCAGTATTATGAGGGGGAAACAGGCATATGGTCGTCTACATTTGAACCTAGACAAAACGGCAGCTCCACTGCAGGACCTAACACCCTGTAGAAGGCCCCGGTTGGAGTCCGAGCTTCAAAGGACACATTTATCTCACAAGACCTTTTGGCACCACATGACTGTACAATCAAATTAACCCCTCTCATACTGAAATTGGCCATACCATCTCTACCAAGTAGCAAGTCCATGTATGCACTACACAAGTTGGTGTGACACTTGTCCCATAAGAAACAGTTATTCCTTTTGTTGTACCTTAAGACTAGTCTCGCCTGGTTATTTGGGTACTGGATTGCGATATCCCTTTACTTTGCTTGGGGATATTGCCTACGGATTGCGATAGATTATCGTCCTGAAGGGAGAAGTCACTCTAGGTCAGTGGTTCCCAACCTTCCTAATGCCACAGCCTTTTAATACAGTTCCTCATGTTGTGGTGACCCCCAACCATAAAATTTATGCAATTATATATTGTGAAATATGTGTTTTCCGACCCCTGTGAAAGGGTTCAACCCCCAAAGGGGTCGCAACACACAGGTTGAGAACCGCTGCTCTAGGTGGAAAGGGACAACCTGAGGTACCTGGTCGGTCCGTCACAGGGCCTTTTAACACTTTTGCTTTCTGGCATTTTAATACAAATAATGTGATAAAGAGAACATTTTATAGTTATTTGTATGGCAAATCGTGTGACTCGGGTATGTATAAGGGGTGCGTGTGTATATAAGTGCTCGACCGCGAGATAAACTATATGGGTCTGGTCTCCAAATGTTTCCAGGGCTGCTTTTCTTTCCCAGTCCGGCCATGCATGCGGGGCTGCCGACTGCTCATCCTGAAATGGGAAGCAGGGGTAAGAATCTCTATGACTTTCAGCCGCGGAACCTCCTATCAGCCTGCAGCTCTGCTCTCGCCTCGGCTCCCGAGTGCTCCTGCTCCAGCCCTCCCACTCTGCAAGCCGTATCGTTTGCCTTGCTGAAATATTTGGAGGTCACAGAGGGGCAGAGCAAATCTGTGTGAGGCTTCTTCTTTGTGTGAGCCAATTAGAAGCTGCAGTGTGCATAGGGGTCACTACTGGCTGTCTCACAAGATTGGCGATTACCTCTGTGTGCCACTAGTTATGTGTCAGGTACATTACTTTAATTACATGACATTACTTATAATTAAAAATTATAATTTACATTAATTTACCTGCTGCTAGTGCCACTGTTCTAGTTACATAGACCTGCTCATCAGGAAATATAGGGATTGTCCCCAAGAGCTTGCAATCAAAGTCAAGTTAGCATTTCCTAAATCATTTAAGTAAAGCTTATAAACAAATGCTAGCTTGAGTTAGATTACAAGCTCTTGGAGCCAATTCTGCAGTGATTGCAATCTGTGAGAGACCAGAAGAGATTAGATATGATAACGTGTAACCAGTAGACTACACACACAGCCGAACCTCCCCACATCACAATCAGCCACGCAATACACAGCCATTCCACATAACTTCACACACAGTCACTTTTACAGTAGTAGAGCTCTGTGATGCACTCTGCACCACAATACTGAGTTTTATTGCTGTGGAGCTCTGTGATGAAATGATGCACTCACTTTGATGTACTTTAATGTGAGTTCTATCTCTGAGGAGCTCTGTGATATGTTCATACACTGTATATTACTGTGAGTTTTATTACTATTGAGCTCTGTGATACATTAATACACTCCGTACATACATGAACATTTTATTGATATGGGGCTCTGTGGTGAATTGATGCACTCACTTTGATGTACTTTAACCCCTTAATGACAAGACAGTTTCTTACTCGTAGTACATTTTGGGACAAAGGCTATTTTAACATTTTTCAGTGTTTAGCTGTATTTTTCTTCTTTCTCATTTTGTGCACCCACACACATTATATATTGTTTTTTCAGGACAAACAGGGCTTTCTTTAGATACCATTATTTTCATCATATCATCTAATTTACTATAAAAAAAATGATAAAATATGGTGATTTTTTGTTAAAAATTACTTTTTCTCAATTTTTTAAAAATAATCTTTTACTCATCTGCAAAAAATAATGAAAAAACCTGCTAAATAAATTCTACTATTTGTCCTGAGTTTATAAATACCCAATGTTTTTATGTTTTTTTGCTATTTTCTGCATGTTATGGGGCAATAAGTACCAGTAGCGTTTTGCTATTTCAAAACCATTTTTTCCCCAAAGCTGGTCATTTTGCCCCATGTGCTATTTCGGGTATCTTTGAAGCTGGCCTATGAAATTCACCCCATCAAACTATATATTTTTAAAAACTAGACACCCAAGGTATTTCAAAATGCTGGTATTTTAACCATTTCCATGCACTAGTTCTACCATCAGCCTTTGTCAAACTTTATGGTAGTAAAAAAGTTTGTATTTTTTTCACACACGTTGTACTGCAGGTATAAATTCACCGCTCCTGGTATAAGTCACTGCCAAACACCCCAATATGTGTTTTGCAACATCTCCTGAGTGCAGTGATACCCCACATGCATGGGTTTGTTATGTTGTTCGGAGACTAAAAGGCCCTTTTTGAGAGGTGTGCATTCTTCAAATTGGAATTTTGATTTGTCAAAAAGTCTGCCCACATATCCTATTTCAGGTGTCTTTGAAGCCGGCCAATACAATTTACCCCAACAAACCATATATTTTTGAAAACTAGCCACCACAAGGTATTTGAAATGATGGTACTTTAACCCTTTCCATGCACTAATTTTACTACTTTATGGTAGTACATTTTTTTTCACACACGTAATTCAAGTTTGAATTTACCGCTCTTGGTATATGTCCATGTCAAACAAAATGTGTTCAGTAGCATCTCCTGAGCACAGTGATACCCCCATGCATGGGTTTGTTGGGTTATTTGGGAAGTAAAAGGCCACCTTTGTGAGGTGTGTATTTTTTGCCATTTAGACATCTGGTCAGTCTGTGCCCACGTCCCATATTTGGAACATCTTTGAAGCGGGCCAATTCAATTTACCCCATCAAATCATACATTTTTTAAACTAGGCACCCTATGGGCATTATATGTATTATAATGCCAATATTGTAACTCTTTCCATGCGAGAATTTTTGAGAAGATATAGCGTGAATTGTAGGACTTGCTCATAAAAAACATATATGCAAATTTTTTGGTGACAGTGGGGAATTATTTTTACATGTTACCATATTTCTTTAAACATTTTTTGAACTAATCACACTGATTAGTGAGCTGGGCTCCATTGACCTTGCATGGTTCTATCCAGACCCTCTGTGAACTCATTGATTTTTCTGTTGTTGACCCATCTTGTGAGTGGCGGCAACGTCATTTACATGATGGTGCTTGTAGTTGCTCTTTGGAGCAATTACAAGGCTAACGGGGTATTGTCAGGCATGTCAGCAGCACCGTTTATGCTTAGGAAATGATTCCGATTGCTTCCTAAGCTGTTTTAGCCATTTTTCTTGTGGGGAGGGCTTTCCTCCCCAGATCCACGGTCAGCCTCACTTGTAAGCCTTCCCTGGATGCTGCAAAGCCGCCGATCGCGGTGAAAAGGCCGCAATCGCGGCGATGCAGCTGTTTAACTGCTGTTTGTCGTTATTACATTGCACTGCAAGCCTGTACATGCACAGGCTTTGTCGTTAAGGGGTTAATGTGAGTGGTATCTCTAAGCAGCTCATTTGCTCTGTACATAAGTATGAGTCCTGTAATAAACTTAAATTCTGTAAATTACTATGCGGCTTTACACCAAAACAGGAGTAGCAGGCAGTGGGAGGCTAAGAGTGTCAACTGAGTGCTCTCAGTCAATCACTGTTCTAATCACTGGTATGAACTGGTATGTTGACAGGTGGAAGCTCAGTCTCCCTCACATCATCATTAGAGGACATGCCACAAGGGACCAAGCTTCTCTGCTAAATGGTGAGCAAATCACTTAGTAGTGAAGTGGATCCTGGCACCCACAGACTCCCATCAACATAACCACTTAACTATGTTGAAGTGGTTATGGTTCCTACAGTGTTCCTTTAACTATTGTGTAACTATAAATATAATGGTAATAAAATGGAAAAAGGATCTTTGTAGCCTTTTACCCTCTTGAAACCCATTTTTGTTATTGTGTTGAGTTATTTTCTGGTGTTATTAGACTGGGGCTGAACTCTCCAGTGGCTTGTCCCCTGTACTTGTCATTAACACCTATTTAATATTTTAAAATTCCTTGCGCCTCTTGATTCATTTTATTTTCCTGTTCAATTGTTTTTTGAGGGGGTAAGAGGTTGGTTCCAGTGTATAAAATAAAATTTTTAAAAGAGGCGAAAACTGCTTTTCTTTCTCAGCGGCTGTTTTGAATGTTGGGAGCGGGATTGAAAGCCTCTTCCGGCCGCCTAATGAAATTAAAGGGGCTGGCGTGCACACACCGCGCCGCCCAATGGCCGTGCCTCAGCTCTTCATCCCACCCCTTTTAAGACGTGGGACAAAGTGCTGAGGAACGGCCATTGGGCGGTGGTGCGTGCACGCTAGCCCCTTTAATTTCATGAACACCATCCTTCCCCTGCTGTCCCCACCAGACACCAGGGAGTCAGAAGTAGTGGTAAGTCGGGGAGGGTTTATATGGGGGCATAAGGCTTTTCTGGAGGCAGAGTGGCCCATGATATGCCTTTTAACCCCCTATATGCCACTCTGCCTCAAAAAATGCCCTTTAACCCCCCTTATATGCCACTCTGCCTCCAGAAATGCCCTATACCCCCTATAAAAGGCATATCAGGGAGGCAGAGTGGCATATAGGGGGTATAAGGCATTTCTGGGGGCAGATGTGCATAACTGGGGGGCAGGTTGGCAAATAAAAAACAAAAATTTCTCAATCATAGCTTTTATTAAATATGAAAAAATTGTTTACATGAATAAAGAAATAAAAGTTTCCTACAAGAATATTGTGAAGAATAATGTGATCACTGTTTTGTTCCACTGAATAAAATGGAACTTTTTCATCTAAAAATGTTTGCAAGGGCAGTGTCCGTGTATATGTGTATGTAAGGGCAGTTTACGTGTCTGTATTTTTCTTTAAGGGCAGTGTACGTGTATATGTGTGTGTAAGGGCAGTATATATGTGTGTTTATGGGCAGGTGTGTGTAAGGGCAATGTATGTGTATATGTGTGTGTGTAAAGGCAGTGTATGTAAGGGCAGTGTATATATGTGTGTAAAGGCAGTGTATGTGTATTTGTGTGTGTAAAGGCAGTGTATGTGTGTGTTTATGGGCAAGTGTGTGTAAAGGCAGTACGAAAAATTACTGCAGTTTTTTCTGAAGTAATACTGCAGTTTTTTGGACATGAAAAAGCTGCAATACTGCACTTTTACTGCAGTACTACTGCACATTTACGTCATTATATTGCAAACCTACAGTTGTACTTCAATGTACTTTAGCTTTATTGCATTTGTACTTCCTTACAAAAATAACTGCAGTAAAACTGTTGTTCTTTGTACATTTCTGTTAATGAACAGGTCACTTAAGAGCTCTTTATAGTGACCCATCTGGCTTGTAATCTGGACAGTGACACCAACACATTCCGTCTGTAGTCTACATATCCAGCATGGTGCCTGAGTAGAAAAGGTGCTTTCAAGCCAACACCAGTCCACACCGATAAACAAGTGTTTCCTTCATTTATCTACAAAGAAAACTAGGTTGAATAATTGCATTACGAATAGTAAAATATTGTTTTTAAAAGCATTGCGATTAATGAAACACACTGTCTTTGCCTTTATAGGCGCAACATAAACCACGTGACCTTAACATAGACCATGTGACCTTAGACTGCTTGTGGACAATGAAATCCCAGATGCCTCAGTTTAACACACGCAAGCCAGTGACGTTTAATAAGCCGTCTGCCTATCCAGATTCGGTATAAGGCTCTTTAAAAAAGCAGTCCCAACAATGGTGTGGTTGGCATCTGTGTTTAGATCCTTCCGCCTATGTAAACACGAGGACGCGAGGAGAAGGTAAAGAAATTGTTCATTAGTTAGTGGTCGTAATTAAGTGTAACACAGATATAGCCAACATCTATTTAAATGATTAGCATTTGTCTCGCATATAACAGAAAGTGATTAATGCTTAAGTATCGAATGCGTTAACTACAACGAGTATGCACGAACGTTGACAGGATATTGGAACATGCTTTTACTAATTTTGTGCGTAAATAAAGTGAAAATTGTATTTACGCTACATAACGAAGAAGCGTTTCTATTTTTTTGGCAATTGTGACCTATGTAAATTTATGTAATCATATACTTAATCGTATGGGCGAGGGTCTTTTAGACGTGACACGACAGTACATCAGAACTATTTTTTTGCTTGACAGCAACACCCCTCCTTCGCCGAATCTCGCGGATGAACATGCTTTTCTCACCATATAGATTCTATGAGGCAGTTGGTTTGTTTCGTTTAGCTGTTTGTACCTGACATTTCGGGGTCTGTTTCATTGTTTTAATATCTGTATAGGATCCTGTTAAAATCTATTTAACGGGGCTGGCTTATCGGAGGAAATGGAGTTTGTCCCTCCACCGGAATGCCCGGTGTTTGAGCCAACTCGGGAGGAATTTGCTGACCCCTATGCATTTATCAATAAGATTAGACCGATTGCAGAGCAAAGCGGCATATGTAAAGTCAGGCCGCCACCGGTAAGTGATTTTATATATATACATTTATACTGTCAGTATCTTTAAAATATGTATATATTTATACTGTAACTGTCTTTGTTAATAAATGCTCTGTGTGTGTGTTATATAGAATGTGTTTGTGTAAGAAATAAAACTCACAGTGCACAAGTGTACTTAACTCCCGGAAGTGCCTGTTTATGAACACACTATTTTGTTCCTGGGTTGATGACTAGAGAACCAACAGCAGTTATTCAATATGGCGCCCGAGTCCCAATCCTTTGTGATGCTGGGACTAAGGGGTATATTTTAACATAACGTAGCAAACGCTGATGCAGACTGACACCTTGATAGAGCGTTAAGGATTATACACGCAGGGTTTTTAAAACAAATGGTAGTACTTTTTTTTTTATTTTATTTTTTTTATTGTGTGATTTATGTACACACTCTTGCTTTTTCCTGGATTTCAATTTCCTTGTGGTTAAAATGGTTATCTACACAGTATTATCAAGTGTAACTAAAATGATTTTCCAACAAAGCTATCAAGAGCAAAATACAAGAGTTATAGTACTCTTGTCTATTAGCTCAGGTCTGTGAATAACATAAAGGTCGAGCATCTATTCAAATTAACTCTATAGATTGTAAGCTCGTTTGAGGCCCTCATCACCTGTTGTCTCTAAGTCAATTTATGTTACATACTAATGTCCTGTTTACTCATTGTACAGCGCTATGGAATTTGATGGCGCTATATAAAACAATAAGATATATAGTTATGGAAAATTATGGCAAACACTGAATTCCGACATTATAGTAGGTGCCACCTTTTCAGAAACACACACCTGGGTTAGTAGTCATAGGGAGCCTGACAACGTGAAGGCAACTGTTTTTCTTATTTTATAGGGCATTTGAAGTATGGTTTATGAGGGGGGCAGTTTATCAGTTTTATATGCCATGCCAACAGCTGTTTAGTTTTCTGTATGACTGTCATAGAATGTAGTATTAGCAATGGAAAAGAAAGCAGTAAAATGTGGTAGCTTCAGTGAGGCAAACAATCAAGCAAGTATAGTTCTTACTACTATAAGAGATGAAGTGCTTAGGAAAGGGAACCGAGTAAGGCCCCGACTTTTTTTTTTTTTTATTATTATTACTACTCTATCTGTGTATTTATGTAGCACTTTTGAGGATGTTGGAAACTATACTTTGATATGGGCGAGGTGGCTTGCCGGTTCATGGTTCTAGCTATCTAGGTTATGGCCAGTGTGCCTTTTTTTTTTTTTTTTTTTTTTTTTATTATTATAACATAGTCTAGGTTCCCATTTTTCCTGTACAAATTTAATATCTGTGTTTGCAGCCTCTCGGGAAGATCTGATAAAGTCTGCAGGAAATATGATGTTCAATACTATCCTCTTCAGTATATTTCTCTTTCTGAGCCAAGTACAATTCAGGGTGCCAATTAATGATTATATAGTGTGTATGCATGTAATAGATACACCGATCAGCCATGACATTATGACCACCTGCCTAATAGGGTGTAGGTCCCCCTTTAGCCGCCAAAACAGCATTGATCCCTTTTAAAAGTGTGCTGTGGTATCTGGCGCTAAGACATTAGTTCTATGGATCGGACCTGTTTGTCCAGCACATCCCTCAGATGCTCAATTGGATTGAGATCTGGGGAATTTGGAGGCCAAGTCAACCTCTTGAACTCACAATGTACATGGTCTGCAGCAATGCTTATGTAGGTGGTAACATCCACGTGAGCAGAACATTGCCCAAAGCATCGCACTGCCTCCGCTGGCTTGTGATCTTCCCATATTGCGTAGATGTCCCCCGCCGGCCCCGCAAGACACCCAGGAGTCTGCTCCGGTAAGTCGGGGGGGGGGGGGGGGGCAGAGGTAAAACGCACCGTGTGGACGGCAATCTTTGAATTATTTAATTATTCTAGGGCTGCAAATAACTATTTTAATAATCGATTAGTTGGCCGATTATTTTTTCGATTAATCGGATAAAAAAATGCAATTTTTTTTCAATTTAAAATAATGTAATAAAAAAACCTACAATTTACACTTTCATCTCTTTATTGCAATGGCCTCACTCTATTCACCTTCTTATTTTACTGACATAATAAAAGCTACAAGAACCCAAACAGTGTTTCTCAAACTAGGTTTTAATACAGTTATTAGTAAATATTAATTCATATTTTTCATATTTAATAAAAACTATGAGAAAAAAGCCTTGTTATGCACATCTGACCCCCAGCTTGCCACTCTGCCCCCATATATGCCTTATACCTCTTATTTGCCAGATTCCACTGTGCCCCTGATATGCCTTATACTCCTTATATGCCAGTGATATGCAACTGAGCCCCCCGATATACCTTTTACCCCCAGATATGTTTTATGCCCCCCTGATATGCCTAATATCGATATGCCTTATACCCCCTATATGCCCTGAAATTCATAATACCCCCCATACACCACTATAACTCACCCATACACCACTCTGGCTCCTCCCCTTCCCATACACCACTCTGGCTTCTCCCCTTCCCATACACCACTCTGGCTCCTCCCCCCTCCCATACTCCACTCTGCCTCCTCCCCCCTCCCATACATCACTTTGCCTCCCCCCCTCCCATACTCCACTCTGCCTCCTCCCATACACCACTCTGGCTCCTCCCCCCTCCCATACACCACTCTGCCTCCTCCCCCTCCCATACTCCACTCTGCCTCCTGTCAGCAACGGAGGTTCACAAGACACCAGGGAGCCGGGTAGAGAGGCAGAGTGGCGTATGGGAGGGTGGCTCCCATACACCCCTCTGACTCCTCCCCCCTCCCCTACACCGCTCTGCCTCTCTACCCGGCTCCGTTACTGACAAGCACTTTCACTGCAGCTTCATCGAAGCCTCAGCATAAGTGCAGTAACGGAGGCTGTCTCTGCGATGCAGACCCTCACCGGCTGACAGAGAGGATGATTCTCTGTCAGCCGGTGGGGGTCTGCACGATGCGCACAGACAGCCTCCGTTACCGCACTTCACTTACGCTGAGGCTTCTATGAAGCTGCAGTGAAAGTGCTTGTCAGTAACGGAGTCGGGAGAGAGGCAAAGTGATGTATGGGAGGGGGGAGGAGTCAGAGGGGTGTATGGGAGGGGGGGAGAGAGACGGAAGTGAGAGACCGGCCGACAGTGAGGGGAATCCAGGATTTAGGTTCCCCCCCCCCTTACCTCTAACTGCAAATTAAGTTAACCTTATTAAATTAACTAAATTAACCCTTAGTCCTCGGCATTAAATTAATCCTAAAGAACCCATCAACCATAACTGCCCCAAATTAACCCCCACCTCCCCTAAGTTTCAGCAGCCCAAATATTAATGTTATACTCAGATGAGTGTCTCAGCCATGTGGACCAATTGGCAGTGTGATTGCAGGGAGAGACTGGGAGGGGAAAGGGGTGGGACCAATCTTCAGAGTGACTGCAGGGAGGGACTGGAAAGTAGTAACTGCTGCTGTGAGTCGCACTGAATGAAACATAGAAAGTGACGGCAGATAAGAACCAGAAGGCCCATCCAGTCTGCTCAACCTCTGGGTACTTTCCTTTAGTACCTGCCCTTATCCTATATCTAGCTTGGCCTTATGCCTATCCCATGCTTGCTTAAATGCCATTACTGAATTTACGGATTATAAAATGAGGGGTATTTTTCAGAGCACTTGCTCTGAAAAAAAACATTTTTTAATCTATCAATTCAACTAATCGATAATGAAACTTGTTGGCAACGATTATTGATTAGTTGTTGCAGCCCTAGTTCCTACCTGTGCTATCTTTGTTTGACAGCCAGGCTGGAGCCATCTGAGTTGTCGTTGAAGATTAAAAAAACAAAAAACATTTGGTAAGCCCTGTGTTAACCCCTTGATGACAATTGCCGGTCCGGGCACGTCACTGAAAAACATGTCGTTAACGACAAATGACGTGCCAGGACCGTCATTTGTTAAAACAGGTAAAAAAATTTGATCCGCGATCGTGATTTTTTTT
Source organism: Spea hammondii (assembly GCA_029215755.1). Lineage (NCBI taxonomy): Eukaryota > Metazoa > Chordata > Amphibia > Anura > Pelobatidae > Spea > Spea hammondii. Next base: position 98,414,600 of record JARDYJ010000002.1, on the reverse strand, counting down.
ATTTTTTTTTACCCAAACGGCGTTGCTGTAATGCCTCGACCTCGAGGCATTCAGCAACGCCATGATCGGAATCAGGAGCCATGTCTGGCCCCTCCCCGGGGCGTCAACATCCGCCATACAATGTATGGCAGCGGACGCCCGTTTTAAAAGCGTTTAGGAGGCGGGATCAGGGGAACCTTCAAGTTGAAAAAAAATGTTAATGTTTTAAAAAAGGCAAAAAAAAATTAAAATATATAAAAAATATATTTTTGTGAGCAAGTCCTAAAATTAGCACATTAGCTTAAAACAATTCTCGCATGGAAAGAGTTAAAATACTGGCATATTAAATGCCCATGGGGTGTCTACTTTAAAAAAAAATGTATGATTTGATGGGGTAAATTGAATTGGTCGGGTTCAACAATGTCCCAATTAACACGGGGGGGGGGGGGGGATGGCCACACATCTAATTTCCAATTAGAAAAATGCACACGTACCAAATGTGGCCTTTTAGTTCCCCCAAAAAATGACAAACCCATGCATGTGGGGTATCACTGTACTCAGGAGATGTTGCTGAATACATATTGGGGTGTCGTGTGACAGCGGCATATACCAGGAGCTGTAAATTCATACATAAAGTAGGTGTGTGTGGGAAAAATACACACACAAAAATACTACTGCAAACTTTGAAAAAATGCTGGTGGTAAAATGTATGCATGCAAAGAGTTAAAATACCAGCATTTAAAATACCCTATGGTGTCTAGTTTTCAAAAATATATGGTTTTGTTGGGCACACTGAAATGGCCCGGCTCAAAGATGTACCAAATAGGGCATGGGCAGTGGATCCCTAAATGCCAAAGTTCAACATTGAAAAATGTGCATGCCCAAATGTGGCCCTTTTGCCCCCAAACAGCCAGGCAAAATCATTCATGTGGGGTATCACTGCGCTCATGAGATGTTGCTGAACACATATTGGGGTGTTTTGTGATAGTGACATATACGAGAACTTTTTAATTGATACCTGAAGTAAAATGTGTGTGAAAAAACAAATGCAAAAAAACGACTACCAGAAAGTTTGACAAAGGCTGATGGTAGAATTAGTGCTTGGAAAGGGTTAAAATACTAGCATTTGAAATACCCTGGGGTGTCTAGTTTTCAAAAATATATGGCTTTATTGGGCATACTGAAATGGCTCGGCTCAAAGATGTACCAAATAGGGCATGGGCAGTGGATCCCCAAATGCCAAAGTTCAACATTGAAAATGCGCATGCCCCAAATGTGGCCCTTTTGCCCCCAAACAGCCAGGCAAAATCATTCATGTGAGGTATCGCTGTACTCAGGATATGTTGCTAAACACATATTGGGGTGTTTTATGACATATACCAGAACCTGTTTATTCATACCTAAAGTAAAATGTGTGTGAAAAAACAAATGCAAAAAAACGACTACCAGAAAGTTTGACAAAGGCTGATGGTAGAATTAGTGCTTGGAAAGGGTTATAATACTAGCATTTGGAATACCCTGGGCTGTCTAGTTTTCAAAAATATATGACTTGATGGGGTAAATTGTATTGGCCGGCTTCAAAGATACCCGAAATGGCACATGGGGGGAAGAATTACCAGATTTGGGAAAAAATGGCTTTGAAATAGCAAAACGCTACCTGTAATTTTTGCCCCATAATGTGTAGAAAAAAGCAAAAAAACATAACATTGGGTATTTCTAAACTCAGGACAAATAGTAGAATCTATTTAGCAGGTTTTTTTCATTACCTTTTATAGATGAGTAAAAGATTTTTCAACTAAAAGTTAGAAACAGTCATTTTTTTTTCTAAATTTTTCACCATATTTTATACTTTTTTTAATAGTAAATAATATGATACAATCAAAACAATGTCATCTAAAGAAAGCCCTTCTTGTCCTGAAAAAAACAATATCTAATGTGTGTGGGTTCAGTAAACGGGAAAGAAGAAAATTACAACTAAACACGAGCAGTGCAGAAATTTTAAAACGGCCATTGTCACGAAGGGTACAAAAAGTAAAATCGGCCTTTGTCACGAAGGGGTTAAACACTGCTTTGCCCTGGCACTCTTGTCTGTGGATGGCTACTAATACCTGTTGGATCCCATCCTGATCACCACTGTCGCGTTTCTTACGCACTGCACAATAAGGATACTTCATTAAGATCCAACATGCTTATTGAAAGTGACAGTTGGAAAATCCTTTCATATATGCTGCACCCCATCCTCTACACTCCCAGGGATTCTCCACAAAAGCCCAAAAGTGTGTGTGTACAGTATCTCACAAAAGTGAGTAACCCCTAAGTGGAAATGTCCAAACTGGGCCCAATTGGCCATTTCCCCTCCCCGGTGTCATGTGACTCGTTAGTGTTACAAAGGTCTCAGGTGTGAATGGGGAGAAGGTGTGTTAAATTTGGTGTTATTGCTCTCACACTCTCTCATACTGGTCACTGGAAGCTTAACATGGCACCTCATGGCAAAAAACTCTCTAAGGATATAGGCTGTAAGAAGACTGCAAAGACCCTGAAACTGAGCTGCAGCACGGTAGGCAAGACCATACACACACAGGACAGGTTCCACTAAGAACAGTCCCCGCCATGGTCGACCAAATATGTTGAGTCCACGTGCTCAGCGTTATATCCAGAGGTTGCTTTTGGTTAATAGACCTATGCCAGCATTGCTGCAGAGGTTGAAGGGGTGGGGGAGGTCAGCCTGTCAGTGCTCAGACCATATGCCGCACACTGCATTAAATTGGTCTGCATGGCCTCTTCTAAAGATGATGCACAAGAAAGCCTGCAAACGGTTTGCTGAAACCTGACAAGCAGACTAAGGATATGGATTACTGGAACCATGTTCTGTTGTCCGATGAGACCAAGATAAACTTATTTGGTTCAGATGGCTTCAAGCGTGTGTGGCGGCAACCAGGTGAGGAGTACAAAAACAAGTGTGTCTTGCCTACAGTCAAGCTACAGTTCGTTGAGGGAACCATGAATCCTCTGATGGACTTGTCCCTTCAGGTACACAGCTGTGGATATTATACAGAACAACCACCCGTCCCCCCGGAACCCAGTTTCTATGTTATACCCCTTTTTCCTATTGCCCCGACCCATAAACTGCCCTCTGCCGCACACACCGCCATGCCCAGTACCAGGACGTACAGGTTTTACTTTTGGAACTGCTGGGCGACTAGAATAGCCTCCTGCCGCACTATGTGTACCAGACAGGATTATCTCCGCAGGGTGCCCAGGCAGGACTCCTGCCTGACTATTAGTGGAAGATATCAGAGGCTAATCCCTTTATTAGCTCACCTATTGTTCCTGGGAGACCTGAATCCCCCAGCTAAAGGGGGCAGTTATGTTACTCGGACTTCTCATTCTGTGTGTTGATGTGATTATGTGGATATATATACCTGTGTCTGCGTACAATAAAGTTTTCTTAATGTTATACCCTACACTGAGTCTCGGCTAGTGACTGGGAAACCGGGGAAAATGTGTGTGTTCCGGGCTAAGGGAGCATAGGACAGCGGAGGTAGTCGGTCGGACTAGCCAGATCCATGACAAATGCCAACATGTACCGTGACATACAAAAGCAGAGCATGATTTCCTCCCCCCTCTCGGAGACTGGGCCACATAACGACCCCAAACACACTTCCAAGATGACCACTGCCTTGCTAAAGAAGCTGAGGGTGATGGATTGGCCAAGTATGCCTTCAGACCTAAACCCTATTGAGCATCTGCGGGGCATCCTCAAAGGTAAGTTGGGGGAGCGCAATGTCTCTAACTTCTACCAGCTCCGTGATGTCGTTGTGGAGGAGGACTCCAGTGGCGACCTGTGAAGGTCTGGTCAACGCCATATAATAAAATATTTACAAAATATGTGAGGGGTGCATTCACTTTTGTGAGATACTGTATAACTGCTGCTGCCGTCACTTCCTCTGGGGCTTCTATGACGGAGCGCTGGCATCACATGACCTTCTGGTGCTCATTCAAAGAAGCCTCGGTGGAAGGGCCAGCAGCGGAGGTTGTCTGCGCCCACCAGTTGCCCCACTAGGCACCAAGGAATCTGAAGCACAGAGGACAAGTCTAGGGATGCACTGGTAATAGTGGCATAAGAGGGGGTGGTGTAAGGGTTTTCTGGAGGCAGCGTGGCATATAGGTGGTTAAAAGGAATACCCCCCCACGACTTAGTATGCAACGGGACTGGGGAAGTATTGGTGTCTAAGGAAGCTGCTGAGTGGGTGTCATTACACCCTTCAATAGGACTATGATCCCAAGCATACCTCAAACTCCACCAAAGGATTGGTTGAAAAAGTAGTTTTGGAAGATTCTACAGTGGACATGGCCATCACAGTCACCTGACTTAATCCCCATAGTAGATCTCTGGTGGGCTTTTGTAGGTGGTTGCAGCACACAAACCCAAGAATATTACTGAAGTGGAGGCGGTTGCTCATGGGGAACAGGATAAGAATCCTCAGGAGTGCTGCCGGAAGCTAGTGTCAAGAGCAAAAAGGTGTTGTGCTAAGGATGCTTTTTATGTTGGGATGAATAATTTTGAGATTGGAGACGGTATTATAAATTACAGTTTAGTTTGAGGAAACCACTTGAGCTATTTCAATTGCTTTTGTTTGATTTGTTTAATGCTGCAGGGCATTTATGGGGAGCGGAGTGGCATATCAGGGTGCGCAGTGGCATATAGGAGGTATAAGGCATATCGATATTGGGCATATCAGGGGGGCATAAGACATCTGGGGGTAAAAGGTATATCAGGGGGCTCAGTTGCATATCACTGGCATATAAGGAGTATAAGGCATATCGGGGGCACAGTGGAATCTCTGGCATATAGGAGGTATAAGGCATATATGGGGGCAGAGTGGCAAGCTCTGGGGGCAGTTTGGTAAATAAAAGAAAATATAAACAAGGCTTTTTTCTCAGTTTTTATTAAATATGAAAAATAGTTAACATATGAATTAATATTTACTAATAACTTTGTATTAAAACCTAGTTTGAGAAACACTGTATTTGGGTTCTTGTAGCTTTTATTATGTCAGTAAAATAAGAAGGTGAATAGAAAGAGGCCATTGCAATAAAGAGATGAAAGTGTAAATTGTACGTTTATTACATTATTAAATTTAAAAAAAATTCAATTTTTTATCCGATTGATCAAAAAAATAATCAGCCAACTAATCGATTATTAAAATAATCGTTAGTTGCAGCCCTACTTTATACACCATGATATACCTTTTAACCCTCTAAATGCCACTGTGCCCCATGATATGCCTTTTGACCCCCTATGTGCCACTCTGCCTCCAGAAGTGCCTTATACCCCTATATGCCACTCTGGCATTTTGGGGGTTAAAAGGCATATTATGGGGCAGAGTGGCATATAGGGAGGTATAAGGCATTTCAGGAGGCAGAGTGGCGTATAGAGGGTTAAAAAGGCATTTCTGGAGGCAGAGTGGCATTAAGGGGGTTAAAAGGCATTTCATAGAACACTCTGCCTACAGAAATGCCTTATGCCCCCCTTTAACACTCTGACCCCCCCCAAACTTACTGGTGCTTCTGATTCCCCGGTCATGTAGCCGGGGCAGCGTGTAGACATGTACGCGATTCGCGTAGACATGTACGCGATTCGCGTAGACATGTACGCGATTCGCGTAGACATGTACGCGATTCGCGTAGACAACTTCCGCTGCAGTGGGGGTTGTCTGCTTCCATCGCGCAGACCTTCCCCGGCTGTCAGCATTTGCTCTGGAAAAAAAAACCTTGTCTTATAGTCGTGCAAATACAGTAATATCGCATAATTTAGCTTTCAATTGTGCCCATTGCTATGTAATTTGTCATTCTCAGATACCAGAAGCAAACTGTGGAGTGAACTTAATTTTGAAAAACATTTTAAGCATTTTTTTTTCGTTTTGAAATCCCATTTTATCCTCTACCTGCCTTCATCAGACACCTCATCCCTCCTATTGCTCCTCTCCCCATATGTACTTCACCCACATAAGCCTCAATCAGCATCTGCCCTCTGACCCCTTATATATAAAATCTTTCAACCCCTCAAATGTCTCTTAACTCCTCTCTTCAGTACTGTAAATTTTTATCAGAATCTCTCCTCCAAAAACTGCCCTCTTCAGCTAGTCCCATTCTAGGCATCCCCTGCCTAACTGCTCCCTCCAGCCATTTCAACCTCTTGTAAGGACTTACCTGCCTCTCCGGTCCCGCGCCGCTTCCTCCTCGGCCGGCTTCCCGGGCAGCGAGTACCACCGCTACCCGGTTGGCGTCTTCACAGCGCCACCGTTTGGTCAAAACATATTACACGTTACATCTTGTAACGTGTTCTTATTACCTCGGGTGACCTCCTTAATGCAGGACACACCTCCAACTGTCCTTATTTAAACCTGGACTTCCTCTTATGGGTCATCCTTGGTTGGTGTATTTCTGCTATTTGCTTGCGCATTAGATTGTTACTGACTGCTTTGGTTTGACTTGGCTTGTTGACCTCGTTCCTGTCTCCTGATTCGGCTCCTGATTCCTGCTCGTCTGGTATTGATTCGGCTTGTTGACCTCGTCTCTGGATTCTGATTTGGCTTATCCTGATTACCTGTCTGACCCGGTTGGTCCTCTGACTTTCTGGTTCCAGTTTGGCCTGGCCCACTCCGCCATCTGGGGTCCTACCTCACCATACCATTACACCTCTTATCTGACCTTTCACTCTCAAACTGTCCTTATTATCCACTTAAGAACCAATCTACCTCTTTCAACCTCCTCAGCCCAATATCTGCCTCCATCTCCACCCTTACCTACCTGCTAAAGCCACCCAACTGCCCTGTTCAGTAAACACAGACCCCCCCCCCTTTCATCTTCCCTCTGATTCCTCATATGCCTATTCAATCTTCCTTTACACCAGGCATATCCAAACTTTTTTCGAAGTGTGCCAGATTTGATGAAGTGAACATGTGCGAGGGCCGACCATTTTGCCTGACATTCTTTGAACCATTAATTTGCATTTAACTTTAACTATTTTATGCAAAGTTTATTGAAAATGGCATACTTTTCATTTTGTGACTTGGATGACAAATCTAAACGTGTTAAATCACGCTGCCTTTAATATAAAAAAAATCTATATTTGGGCAACTTATCTGGGGGGGTCTTATCAGTCCGGAACGTGGGCCGCAATTGGCCCTCGGGCCGGACTTTGGACATGCCTGCTTTACACCATCACCTTTCCTTTTCAGCCCGCTGCCTGCCCTATGACCTCCATATAAACTCAACCTCTCAAATGCCTTTAGGTACCTTAATCCTCTTCCTCATCTCTCCAACTGCCCTTTTAGTGATCTTTCTTTGGTAGATGGGCTGAGGCAGCATGTCTACTAGGCCAGATTAATAAAAAAAAATAACCCCTGTAGTGATTGCGGTTCTCTGAAACTGTCTGGGTTAAGGATTCTTCACTGCCTTATGGGGATTCAAAGTAGTCACTGGTATGTATGTTCAGCCAACATGTTAACTGGGATCAACACTTGTTTTTTTCAACTTATAACTGACAATATTTATGGAACTACAGCTCACATTAACTAAAAAAAAAAATAAAAAAAAATTAGAGCTCAATCTGCTTCTTTATGATCTGGCTGTAGGTCTGATGAAATTGCCATATGGGAAAAATGTGTTTTCTGCATCTGCAGACTGCTGTCAAATTATGGTCAAAGCAACAATCAAGAGATCAATGGAACTTTTGTTCAAAATTAAGTATTGAAAGTGCTACTGTGTGTTCAATTGACATCCGTTGCTTTGATTATGCATAAAAAAAAATTTAAAATGTAAAGTGTGTATATATAACTTATTTTATTTTTTTTATTTCCTTTTCCCTTTTCTCTTCCTTCTAGGACTGGCAACCACCTTTTGCATGTGATGTGGATAAGCTTCACTTCACACCGAGGATCCAGAGACTGAATGAGCTGGAGGTAACACTAATGTTAATGTTGAACAGTTTTGAAACATTTGAAAGGACTGATAAATATTAAAGGGAAGATATTTTGATCTTAAACTAACACACTCTTGCCCTCCTTTAACTTTCTTCTATAAATAGTAATTGTGTGGATTATGTTGGTTCATAATCTCTCCATATATTCACACAGAAAGATGCAGATGGTGGGCAGGGCACATATAGGTTTCCTTTAGCTAATTAGGCGATGCTGATAGGATTATAGGCATACATGAACACAGAGCCATATTTTTAGGTTCGAGTCCAGCACTGGCTTAACCCCTTCAATCCCAGGGGTTTTGGTACCTCAAGTCCCAGAGCAATTTTGCCATTTTTGCGGTATGTCGGTTTAGCGATTATTCTCCTTTCCTGTGAATAGTGTACCCATGTAAACTATATATTGTTTTTTTCAAGGAGAGATAAAGCTTTCTTTTGATACCATAGTTGGATGATTAGCTGAAAATTTAGAATGAGAAATTTAGTAAAAACTAGCAACAAATAAAAAAACAAACTAATTTTTTTAATTTTCCCTCTGAATCCTCACAAAATTAGGTGAAGTGATGGAAAATCCCCTCCAAGTTTATCAATTCATGTGTCCTGATTTCAGAAATACCTACTTTATATAGCACCAGGGAGCATACTATAAGGTGTACATATTTATGCCTATGGCTTAATGGGTTTGGGGGTTGCTAGGGCAATGGGATGTAAGGTTTTTTTATTTTTTTATGATCACTTTTTTTTATAGATTTTTTTTTTTTTTTTTTTAATATATTTCTTTTACACAAAAATGGTTAGAGGTTCTCTTAGGGGCCTCCTGAACATGCCAGTGATGTCACAGTGACATCACTTAGCTCACATTATTTTTTAAAAAATATTTTTTAATGACTAACCGTTTTTTCTTTTCTTTTTTTTTTTTTTCCCCCTGCTTTTCTGTTTCAGGACGAGAGGGGGGGTGGGAGGCATGGTTTCTCACTCCCCTCCCCGCAATCCTCCTGCACCCATCACACTGTGATCTCTATGCAGGTCCTCACAGGATATCCCCTGCAGGGCGTATCCTGTCCTCCGATGAACTTCCGGGTTATGTCAGCAGTGACGCAACCCGGAGGGGAATGCCAGGCAGTTTGAAATGTAACAGCTTTCCGGCTTTCATGCCGGAAGCTGTTACATCAGATCAGACAGCAGAAAGCCGGCAATGTCGTCTTCTGCTGTCAGTGGGGAGTCCAGGCTGTCAGTCTAATCTCCCGTGCAGCGGCAGGGATGTGTCCCTGACGCTGCAAGAAGGGCTGGACGTCCCGGTACGTCCATAGGGGATTGAAGGGGTTAAACAAAGTGTTTATTTTTATTGACTCTTCCCTTTTTATTGTTTAGATCTGTTTTTTCCAGTTCTAAGTAGGCCAGAGAATATCAATTCACCAATAGAATAGCAAATATTTATTCATTCGCAATGCTCCTTCAAGAGGCCGAGGATACTACTCGACAGTTGTGATCAAAAGTTTGCATACCCTTGGAGAATTGGTAATATATGTGCCACTTTTAAATGAGTAAGCAGGCAAAACACATTTCTTTTATTTTTTTTCGGGATTCATATAGTTGTCTGAGACCCTAAATTCTTGCAGGTGCCATAGCTGCCCTTTCGTCATGACAAAATGCCTCCGGGTAATGCCAAGTCTTTTGGTTGTCTTGTATGAACCGCACATTAGAGATCTCCCCAGGGTGGCTCAATGATATTAAGGCCAGGAGACTGATGACCACTTCAGAATCTTCACATTTTCCTGCTGTAACCACTGAAGGGTCAACTTGGCCTTGTGCTGGAAAGTCCCATGTGTGGGCGAATGCAAGCTGGCAGTATTTTCTGATAACATGTTTCATTCATCTTGCCATCAATTTTCACAAGACTCCCTATGCCTTTAAAACTCACACCTCCCCAAAATATCAGTGCGCTACCACCACATAGGCCTTGTTGGCGCCTCTCCAAACATAGCGCATGTGATTGTAACCATAAAGCTCTATTTTGGTCTTGTCACTCCAAACTACAATGTACTAGAAGCTGTGAGGTGTGTCAAGGTGTTGTCGGGCATATTGTAACTGGGCTTTTTTGAGGCTTTGGCGCCGTAAAGGCTTATTTCTGGCAACTCGAACATGCAGCTCATTTTTGCTCAGGTATCGTTGTATTGTGTTCCTTTAACCCCTTAAGGACCAGGCTCATTTTTCGTTTTGTACCCTGTGGGACCGCAGCTGTTTTGACACTTTTGTGGTGCTTGTGTTCAGCTGTAATTTTCTCCTCACCCATTTAGTGAACCCACATAAGTTATATATTGTTTTTTTCAGGACAAGATGGGCTTTCTTCGGATACCATTATTTTGATCGTATCATCTTATTTACTATAAAAAAAATTAAAAAAACATGGTGAAAAATTGAAAAAAAACACATTTTATGACTTTTATTTGAAAAATCTTTTACTCACCTAAAAAAGCAAGTAAAAAAAAACTAGCTAAATAGATTCTACTACTTGTCCTTAGTTTAGAGATACCCAATGTTTTTATGTTTTTTTGCTGTTTTTTGTAAGTTATAGGGCAATAAGTACAAGCAGCGTTTTATGATTTCCAAATCTTTTTTAACAAATCTGGTCATTCTGCCTCCATCTCCTCTTTGGAATATCTTTGAAGCGGGTTAACTCAATTTAACCCATTTAAACCATATATTTTTGAAAACTAGACACCCCAGGGTATTCCAAATGCTGTTATTTTAACCCTTTCCATGCACCAATTATAGAACTACACTTTGTCAAACTTTGTAATAGTATTTTTTTTTTATTTTTTTTTCACACAAATTGTACTTTAGTTATAGATATACAGGTTCTGGTATATGTCACTGTCAAACAACCCCCCAATATGTGTTCAGGAACATCTCCTGAGTACAGCGATACCCCACATGCATGGGTTTGTCAGACTGTTTGGCTGGTAAAAGGCTACTTTTGGGGCATGCGTAATCCAGGTGGTCATTTGGTCATTCTGCCTCCATCTCCTCTTTGGAATATCTTTGAAGCCGGTTAACTCAATTTAATCCATTCAAACCATATATTTTTGAAAACTAGACACCCCAGGGTATTCCAAATGCTGTTATTTTAACCCTTTCCATGCACCAATTATAGAACTACACTTTGTCAAACTTTGTAATAGTATTTTTTTTTTTATTTTTTTTCCACACAAATTGTACTTTAGTTATAGATATACAGGTTCTGGTATATGCCACTGTCAAACAACACCCCAATGTGTGTTCAGGAACATCTCCTGAGTGCAGTGATACCCGACATGCATGGGTTTGTCGGGTTGTTTCAGATTTAAAATGCCACATTTGGGAAGTGCGCTTTTTTTCTCCATTTTGGTCAGTCTGTACCTATGCCCTATCTTTGAGCTAGGCCACTCCAATTTACCCCATCAGCCATTTTTTTTATATATTAGACACCCCTTGGGTATTTGAAGTGCTTTTATTTTAACTCTTTGTTGAGATTTTTGAGAAATTTTAGCACTTGCTCAAAATAATAAACTTTATTTTTTTATTTTATTTTATCTTTTTAATACTTTTTTATATTTTTTTTACACATTTTGCAATGTACTGGATGGTTCATCTAGTGACATCACTGCATAATTATTTTTAAATGTTAGCACTTTTTTTATTTTTTTTTTAATATTTTACTAATCACATAGTGATTAGAAAGCTGGGCTCCATTGACTTGCATGGTTGAATGCAGTACCTGTATTCAACCTGCAAGTGGAGCCAGAGTTCTCTAGAGGGTCTGGAGACCGTCTAGCTAACTCTATCATCTTTATTGTTTATTTTCCCGGACCGCCGCCATCTTGCTTGATGGCGAAGATCACCGGCAGCGGCGGCTGTGACCGCTCTCCGGAGCGGTCACAGCCCACCCAGAGGTAAGTGTTTGGTGTCGCTGGATGCCTCCTGATTGAGGCATTCCAGCGACACCATTTAAGTTTAGGAGGCGATCGTCGATCGCCTCCTAAACGCTTTTAAAACGGGCGTCCGCCGCCATACAATGTATGGCGGCTGTTGACGCCCCGGGGAGGGGCCAGACATGGCCCCCGATGCCGATCTCGGCGTTACTGAATGCCTCGACATCGAGGCATTACAGTAACGCCGTTTAAGCGAAGAAAGTGATCGTTGATCACTTTCTAAGCTTATTTTATTTTATGACGGTTCAGGACCGTCAAAGGTCATTTAGCGACCTTCATGTCATGACGGTCCTGAACCGGCAAAGGTCGCGAAGGGGTTAAAACAGTCTTTTTACAGAGCAGACAGTATTTCTCCTGATGTTACCTGTGGAGTTTTTCTTTGTATCCCAAATAATTATTCTGGCAGTTGTGGCTGAAATCTGTCTCGGCCTACCTGACCTTGACTTGGTATCAAGAGATTTCCAGTGATTGAACAGTACCGACTGGGATTTTCAAGGCATTTGGATATCTTTTTATGTCCTTTTCCATCTTTATAAAGTTCTATTACCTTTTTATAATGCAGGTCTTTTGACAGCTCTCTTCTGCTCCCCATGACTCAGTACCTAGTCTGCTCAGTACATCCACATGAGGGCTAACAAACTCATTGACTATTTATACAAAGACATTAATTGCAATTTAAAAAAGCCACAGGTGTGGGAAATTAAACTCTTAATTGCCATTTTACTGTGTGTCACCTTATGTATCTGTAACAAGGCCAAACATTAAAGGGTATGTAAACTTTTGATTAGAGCCATTTGGGTGATATCTGTGCTAGCCTTAAATAAGACATATTTTCGTAATATTCTCCTCTAGTTTCCATGCCTTTATTCCTTCAAAAAATTCCTCAAGACCCACTTCTTTAAGGACGCTTACAACATAGCACATTAACGCCCTCCCATATTCCTTTAGCTCACCTTTCCTAGTCCCTCTCCTGCAATACTTTTAACTAATGTGGCTGGTCTATCCCTAAAAATGGCACTTTTACCTATTGTGTAACACACCCTAAATCCCTCTACATTGTAAGCTTGTTTGAGCAGGGCCCTCCTCACCTGTTGTGTCTGTCAGTTTATTTTACATACTACGAATTTGATGACGCTATATAAAACGGGGTATGCAAACTATTGAGCATAATTATCTTTGAAGATGCAACAATTTAACCCCCCCTTTTTTTTTTTATTTTTTTTTTTTAACCAGATTTACACTAAATGACTAGCAGTTTTTCCTGTGTCTTGCGTAGACCAAAAGAAAATTGAATCCCTGTCCCTGAAAATGGCGATTGCGGGGGACAAGTCTCTATGATCACTTGTGTAGCAGTGATCAAAGAGCTCGGGGTGGGGGGGGGGTCTCTTTTTTTTTTTTTTTTTGCTGTTGCTGGTCTACATGGGCATCAGGAGTGCCCCATACAAAATGGACATTATCCTCTATTGATATCTAGGAGCGATCAGGCAGCAGGGCAATGTTGTGGCAGGTCCCCACACTTGTGTGGGGATCCAAGCAACAAACACCCCCTTCCCTGAAGCTACATGTGGTTTACACGTTGATCCTGTAGGAGCAGTCCAAAGGCTTGCGGTGGATGTGCTGTAGGGCTGCAACTAACGTTTGTAGGGCTGAAACAACTAATCGATAAAATCAATAATAATCGTTGTCAACGATTTTCATTATCGATTAGTCGAATCGATTTTTATCGCTTATAAAATGAGGTTTTTTTCAGAGAAAATGCTCTGAAAAACTTCTCTCCTTATATAATCCGACCTCAAACAGAGATCGGATTATAACACTAGAATCCAGGTCCCCCGCAACGCTGCAGGGGACCTGGATTCCCCTCACTGTCGGCCGGTATCTCACTTCCGTCTCTCTGTCCCCTCCCATACATCACTCTGCCTCTCTCCCGACTCCCTGGTGCTTTGTGAACCTCCGTTGCTGACAGGCACTTTCACTGCAGCTTCATAGAAGCCTCAGCGTAAGTGAAGGGCAGTAACGGAGGCTGTCTGTGCGATGCAGACCCCCACCGGCTGACAGGATGATTCTCTGTCAGCCGGTGGGGGTCTACATCGCACAGACAGCCTCCGTTACTGCCCTTCACTTACGCTGAGGCTTCTATGAAGCTGCAGTGAAAGTGCCTGTCAGCAACGGAGCCGGGTAGAGAGGCTGAGCGGTGTATGGGAGAGGGGAGGAGTCAGAGGGGTGTATGGGAGCCACCCTCCCATACACCACTCTGGCTCCTCCCCCCTCCCATACACCTCTCTACCCGGCTCCCTGTTGTCTAGTAAACCTCCGTTGCTGACAGGAGGCAGAGTGGAGTATGGAAGGGGGGGAGGAGGCAGAGTGGAGTATGGGTGAGTTATAGTGGTGTATGGGGGGGTATTATGAATTTCAGGGCATATAGGGGGTATAAGGCATATCAATATTAGGCATATCAGGGGGGCATAAAACATCTGGGGGTAAAAGGTATATCAGGGGGCTCAGTTGCATATCACTGGCATATAAGAGGTATAAGGCATATCGGGGGCACAGTGGCATAGTAACATAGTTCATAAGGTTGAAAAAAGACCAAAGTCCATCAAGTTCAACCTATATACATATTGTGTCCCTACTGTGTTGATCCAGAGGAAGGCAAAAAAACCCTTATGAAGCAGATGCCAATTGCCCCATACCAGGGGGAAAATTCCTTCCCGACTCCAAATATGGCAATCAGAATAAATCCCTGGATCAACGTTCTGTCCCTATTAATCTAATATCCATAACTTGTAATATTATTGCTTTCAAGAAACACGTCCAGGCTCCTTTTGAACTCTTTTATTGAGTTTACCATTACCACTTCCTCTGGCAGAGTTCCATAATCTCACCGCTCTTATTGTAAAGAACCCCCGTCAGTGCTGGTGTAGAAACCTTCTTTCCTCCAACCGTAGAGGATGTCCCCTTGTTATAGATACAGTCCTGGGTATAAATAGGTCCTGGGAGTGATCTCTGTACTGTCCCCTTATATATTAATACATAGTTATTAAATCCCACCTAAGCCATCTCTTTTCCCAAACTAAATAACCCTTTCTGGGTACTTTCTGGGTTCCCCTTATTACTCTGGTTGCCCGTCTTTGAACCCTCTCCAGCTCCACTATATCTTTCTTGTACACTGGTGCCCAGTACTGTACACAGTATTCCATGTGTGGTCTGACTAGTGACTTGTACAGTGGTAGAATTATTTCCTTGTCGTGGGCATCTATGCCCCTTTTGATGCACCCCATGATTTTATTTGCCTTAACAGCAGCTGCCTGACACTGGTCGCTACAGGTAAATTTACTGTTAACTAAAACTCCTAAGTCCTTTTCCATGTCAGTCGTCCCCAGTGTTTTCCCATTTAATACATATTCCCAGCCTGGATTTTTCTTCCCCATGTGCATAACCTTACATTTATCTGTGTTGAACCTCATCTGCCACATCCCAGCCCAAGCCTCCAACCTATGCAGATCCATTTGTAATCGTGCACTGTCCTCTATTGTGTTAACCACATTACAGAGCTTAGTATCGTCTGCAAAGATTGATACTTTACTATACAATCCCTCTACAACAGACCTGGGCAAAGCACGGCCCGCGGGCCACATCCGGCCCGCTGAATAGCTCGGACCGGCCCGCAGAGTGTCCTGGTGACTCACCAATGAGTCCGGTGTCAGCAACGGGAAGCAGCGAAACTATGCACTCCGAAGCCTTGTTCATTTTGTTCACTTCTGTGCTGTGCTAATAGTTATTCAGGCCTTACTTATTTAAGCACCTCTACCAATGACGTAGGCTTGAATAACTTTATTAAACAGCACATAAGTTAACAAAATGGACAAGGCTTCGGAGTTTGTAGTTTCACTGCTTCCCGATGCTGAGTAAGTGATGCCACTGTAACTTCTGAGTGCCAGGATGCTCGTTGCGGACCTTGGGGAGTGCCAGGACAATCGTTCCACGCTCGTCATTGGTAAGTGTCAGGACTTTTCCCTTTGCATTGTAATTACAATAATAATAATGCTAATAATATTCACTTTTTAAGCTCTCTTCTTGGGGCAGCTCTCTGTGCCCTCTCCTAGGAGCATACTACTGTGTATTAAAAAAATCTATTTTCCGAGGTTAGCTGTTAACCCTTAAATATGGCGGCTAACATTAAAAAAAGAAAAATTGATGCAGAATGCCGAGTTTTTAACAAAGAATGGACTTCTAAATATCTATTTACTGAAACCAAAGGTAAAGCTGTGTGTTTAGTTTGTGGAGAGCAGATAGCTGTATTTAAAGATTACAATTTGCACCGCCATTATGAGACTAAACACGGAGAGAAATACAAGAACTTGACGGAGGCAGAGCGGGCACGGGTATCTGAAGATTTGCTAGCAAACCTGCAAAGTCAGCAAGGATTTTTTAAAAAGCTTCACTCATCCAGGGATGCAGCCGTAAGGACCTGCTTTGTAGTATCCTACAAAATTGCAAGAAACAGTAAGCCATTCTCTGATGGGGAGTTTGTCAAAGAATGTTTGGTGGACTCTGCAGCGCTAATTTGTCCTGAGAAAAAAGCATTCGCAAATGTGCCCCTCTCCAGGCGAACTATAACGAGACGGGTCGAAGACATAGCGGGGAATTTGGAGCTTCAGCTGCAAAAGAAAGCGGATGATTTTACCTTTTTTTCCTTGGCTCTGGACGAGAGCTGTGATATCCGAGATACAGCCCAGTTACTTATTTTTTTACGTGGGATAACAAAAAACTTTGAGATGATGGAAGAGCTGGCAGCTATGCGATCAATGAAAGATACTACAACGGGGAGTGATTTGTTTACAGAGGTAAATGCATCCATGGACAAGCTAGGACTAAAATGGAACAAATTGGTAGGTGTTACAACCGATGGCTGTCCAAATCTGACAGGGAAAAATGTCGGACTTTTGAAGCGGATGCAAGAAAAAGTGACTGAAATGAATCCAGAACAGAAATGTATATTTCTGCATTGCGTTATTCATCAGGAGGTGCTGTGCAAGTCGGTGCTAAAAATCAGCCATGTTGTTGATATTGTAACTAAGATAGTTAATTTCATCAGGGCAAGAGCACTAAATCACAGACAATTTGTTGCACTGTTGGAGGAGCATGACAGTGAACATAGTGACATAGGCTACCAGACGGCTGTGAGATGGCTCAGTGTTGGCAAGGTGCTTAAAAGAGTATGGGACCTGAGAGCCCAGATTCAGGAGTTTTGTGAGCAGAAAGGCAAAGACATCCCAGAGTTCTCAGATACACGCTGGATGGCAGATCTGGCCTTTGCTGTTGATGTGACTGCACTCATGAATGAACTAAATGTCAAGCTGCAAGGCAAAGGCCTCTTTGTACATGAAATGTTCAACTTTGTGACAGCTTTCATGAGAAAGTTGACGTTTCTTTCAAGTCAACTGAAGGACAAAATTCTCACTCACATGCCAACACTGAAAGAAGTCACACCATCAGCTGATCACCTCCAAAGGTATTCATCCATGTTAGGGGCACTACATGATGAGTTTTCCAGAAGATTTCAAGACTTCAAAGCAATTGAGAGTGAAATGCACATGATTTCTTCTCCCTTTACATGCAGTGTGGATAATGCACCCAGTGATGCCCAGCTTGAACTCATTGATCTGCAGTCTGACAATCTACTGGCAGAGCATTTTAAGTCAGTATCACTGCTGGAGTTTTATTCTTCTCTCAAGGTGGAAAACTTTCCACACATAAGGACGCATGCTCAGAGGATGTTAGTTCTCTTTGGATCTACCTACGTATGTGAAAAAACATTCTCAATGATGCAGTTCAACAAATCCAGATACAGATCCTCTCTCAGTGATGATCACCTGTGTGCTGTCCTTCGCATAGCCACCTCGGATATTCAACCTGATTTTAATGCACTTGTTCAAGCCCAAAACAGGCTAGATTTCTCTCATTGAACGTTTTTGTATACATTAAAAATGGTAATGTTACGGTGTTTGTCACTGTTGTGATTTTTTTCTCTGTTTTTGTATGTTGAAAAATTTATTAAAGAAATATCTGATTTAAAAAAATGGTAAGGATGCATATACTGTAATGCAGGTTCATTAAAGTTTATTATCTTTTCACTGACTCATTGTAAAGTTTCATTTACCATTTTTTTAAGAAGGGATAGTATATGTATGCAGTATACAGGTATTGGTAGAATGAAGTTAAGGGCTCATGCACACTGCTGTAGTTTCGCCCGGGCCGTAACCCAGGCGAAACTACGGCGTGCTGCTGCGGAGAGGAGATGGGAGTGCTCCTTACCGCTCCCCTCTCCATTGGCAGACACGGGGGCCGCGCTGTAAAACGGGGTGAAACACCGGTTGCTCACCGCGCCGTATTACAGCGCCATTCATTTTCAATGGCGGCCGTATTCTGGCCGCAAATCGGGCGGCTGGAATACGGCCCCATTACGGCAATGTGCATGGAGCCTTCGTATGTTGGTCTGGCCCTCTAAAACCATTCCAATTTCTCATGTGGCCCCATGGGAAAATTAATTGCCCACCCCTGCTCTACAAGGTCATTAATAAATATATCAAAAAGAATAGGACCCAAAACTGACCCCTGTGGTACCCCACTAGCAACAGTAACCCACTCAGAGTATGTACCATTAATAACCACCCTCTGTTTCCTATCACTGAGCCAGTTACTTACCCACATACACACATTCTCCCCCAGCCCAAGCATTCTCATTTTATGTACCAGCCTTTTATGTGGAACCGTATCAAATGCTTTGGAAAAATCAAGATATACGACATCCAGCGATTCACCCCGATCCAGTCTTGAGCTCACCTCCTCATAAAAGCTGATCAGGTTAGTTTGACAGGACCAATCCCTTGTAAACCCATGCTGATATGGAGTCATACACTTCTTTTCATTGAGATACTCCAAAATAGCATCTCTTAGGAAACCCTCAAACAGTTTACACACAACAGAAGTTAAACTAACAGGCCTATAATTCCCCGGGTCACTTTTTGTCCCCTTTTTGAATATTGGCACAACATTTGCTATGCGCCAGTCCTGGGGAACAGACCCTGTCACTATAGAGTCCTTGAATATTAGAAATAGGCATATCAGGGGGCACAGTGGAATCTGGCAAATAAGAGGTATAAGGCATATATGGGGGCAGAGTGGCAAGCTGGGGGTCAGATGTGCATAACTGGGGGCAGTTTGGTAAAAAAAAGAAAATGTAAACAAGGCTTTTTTCTCAGTTTTTATCAAATATGAAAAATAGTTAACATATGAATTAATATTTACTAATAACTTTGTATTAAAACCTAGTTTGAGAAACACTGTTTGGGTTCTTGTAGCTTTTATTATGTCAGTAAAATAAGGTGAATAGAGAGGCCATTGCAATAAAGAGATGAAAGTGTAAATTGTACGTTTTTTTATTACATTTTAAATTTTAAAAAATTGCGTTTTTTTTTATCCGATTAATCGAAAAAATAATCGGCCAACTTATCGATCATTAAAATAATCGTTAGTTGCAGTCCTAAACGTTTATTTTCATAGTTGGCCGATGTTTTTGTTTTTTATCTGATCGAGAGAAAAAAAATGCAAATTTTTTGTTTTAAAATTTAAAACAAAACAAACATCAGTATAAAACACTTACGTTAACACTTATCTCTCACAATGACATTTCTATCATTGCCTTCTTATTTTACTATAACATAATAAAAGCTATATTTTAAAGGACCCAAACACTTTCTCAAACTAGGTTTTAATACCTAAAAAAGTTTTACTAGTAATTATTTAATCACATGTAAACTATTTTTAAATATTTAATAAAAACAGATTGAGAAAAATGCATTTCTTTTTATTTGCCAATCTGCCCCCAGTTATGCACATCTACCCCCCCAGCTTGTCGCTCAGACCCCTAGCTTGCCACTCCACCCCCTTATATCCTCCTATATGGGAGGGGGGGGTACTAGTAAATACTAATTCACATGTAAATTATTTTTTGTTTTATTTACTTTTATTTGCCACTTTGTTCTAGTTATGCACATCTGCCCTCAGATATGCCTTATAATCCCTTATATGCCTCTCTGCCTCACCAATAAGCCACTCTGCCCCAAGATATGTCTGTTAATCCCCTATTTGCCACTCTGCCTCCCAGATATGCTTTATACACCCATATATGCCACTTTGCCTCCCTGACATGCATTTTAACCCCCTATATATGCCACTCTGCCTCCAGAAAACTATTAAAACCCGCCCCCATGCCACTTCTGTGGTGGAGCACCGGACGATCATGTGATGCCGGTGCTCCGTCATAGAAGCCCCCAGAGGAAGTGCCGGCAGCAGCAGAGGTCACCAGAGAGGAGGATCCGGGTTCCCTGAGCACTGTGGGGGATCTGAATCTTAGTCTTGTAATAAGACCCCTATTTGAGGTCTGATTTAGAAGACGACCTTGAATGTAAGAACAGGAATATTTTTTTCAGAGCATTTCTTCTGGAAAAAAAACCTTGTTTTATAACCGAGCAAATACGTTAATCCTTTACGGTAACTTTTGTTTCACTATACATAGCCAATGCAAATAGGAAAAAAGGAAACTCAACATTTTTTAGATATGCTGGGAGTTGGGCCCAATAGTGGCCAGAAAAAGTAAAACTGCTTAACGAAATTGTAGATCTTTTTGAAAGTTGGCATTGCAAAGCATTTTAGCTCAAGTAAGTTTGCACACCCGTCAAGATTTCGGACACCTTGCTTGCCTTTCTGGATCACCTACAGTAAGCACAAATCTAAACAGAAATACTAGAGCTTGAGGTTTTTATTCTACCTTTTCACATGCCTGAACAATCTTATCCCTATCATCTCCAACCATAAACGCCCTCCAGTCTTTAACTGTATCCTATGGAATTCCGCTCAATATGCAACAAACTCTCTTGTGTGTGTATATATGACTTTTTTTTTCTCTCCCCATGATTTTAACTTCCTAGCACTTACTGAAACCTGGATACTACCGCCTCTGCTGCACTCTCCTTCGGGTGTTGGTGTAGGCCGCCTCCTCTCACCTCACTGCACCTTCCAGCATATATACCAAGCCCTCCCTCTCATTTTGTTCCTTTGAGGTTCACACAATCCATCTTTCCACTCTCTCTCTTCAAATTGCAGTAATATATTGCCCTCCAGGTCCTACCTCAGTTCTTTGACCACTTTTCTGCCTGGCTCCATTTCTTCCTCTCTCCTAATATCCCCTGTCTTATGGGTGACTTTAACATTCCTTTATATATATTTTCTTCTGGTCTTTCTGAATGGACTAATTGCCCTACACACACTGAGGGACACTCACTTCTCCAGATCATGCTCCCTTTCAGATTTCTCCATCTCTCCCTTCCCTCTGTCTGACCACCAGTGCTAACCCCTAAAAAACAAACTTGCAGTGCTCGCCTCATATTTGTAGGCCATTACCCAACTGCCTCACTAGAACCTTTCTTACCTTCCAATTTTAACCCTTTCCTGCCCAGACGCAGCAGCCTCTTTTTATAACAATACACTTGTCTTATCTCTTGATAGCATAGCTCCAATTACTAAATGTTACCCCCGACAATTGAAACACCAACCGTGGCATACCAAAACCACACGCTTTCTTCCGAAGTGCTGCTGCATGGCTAAATGCTACTTCAGAAAACCCAAATCCAGCGAAGACTTTATTCACTATAAATTCATGCTTCGCTCCTACAACTCTGCCCTCTCTCTCGCCAAACAGCTCTACTTCTCCACTCTCATATCCTCTTTCTAATGACCCGCGACGCTACCTTAAACTCCCTACTCTGTCCTTCTATACCCACACCACAAATCTCTCTCATTGCCCTCTTCAGAGACAAGATCGAGACTATTAGACAAGACCTCTCTTCTTTACAACCCCCTCCTACACCACCCACCACCACCACTCTCTACTTTTCCCCTACAACGGAAGAGATAGCTGCTCTATTTTTTCTTCCTCTCGCCCAGCAACCTGTCCCCTTGACCCCATCACGTCTCCAAGTCTCTGTCTATCCCTTGGTCCATCACTAACCCACCTATTTAATCTTTCTCTGTCATCTTGAACTGTACCAACAGCCTTCAAGCATGCGCTAATCACACCTATTCTAAAAAATCCTTCCTCAGATCCCATCTGTCTAACTACCGCCCTATTTTTTTAAATTTTTTTTATTTTTTACAAGCTTTTTATTGTACCTGGGATGCACACCATGAGGGTGGAGGCAACAGAGGTTATGCCTAGGGAGGGCCTAAAGGTGTACATGTCACTGACCTATACTATGTAAATTGGGGTCTTCCACGGAGAGTGGTCAGTTGTATTTGATACTGTCACAGACCGGCCTATCAGCTGAGATGGTATGTGGGAATATGGGTGCGAAAGGTTAGCAACCAAAAAAAGTTTCACTTTCCTCGCAGGCCACAAAGCAACCACCACGAACATAAAACAGGCTCTCCCTCATTACCAGTTGTCCACTTTTTTATTCGTCTGTGTATTCGTGTCACCTGAGCAAGGGGATGGGAGTAGGTGGTTCTGCAGATTATGGCATTCTGATGACAGGGTGATATCTGCTCAACTTTGCCTGTGATCACACACTGTGCAATATGACGCCATATTTTCAACAGATTACATATTGAATCATATCTGTCAACTTTTTCAACTTATTTTATCTTAAACAATGCAGCATTCAGGATAGGAAAAAGTCACACGTCACAGCCATTGATGGTGTGGTTCTGCAAATATAAAGGACAAGCATTAATCAACATCGTTTATTAAGCATCCCTCCCTTCAATAAAAAAAATCATGATTTATAAACGACTATTTTTGGGGGGTTAGCTATAAATAACACAATTCATCCACATATTCATTTCTTGCTTTTTATCCCCCCTTTGTCCATCTTCTTACTCTATCTACCCCCTCTCCACCCCCTTCTCACAATATCTACCCCCTCCCCCTTCTCACCATCTAACACTGCAATATTAGGATGCTTTCCAAAATGAAACGCTTAAGGGACAGGTGGGCCATGCTGTTATGTGTCC
This sequence comes from Spea hammondii, assembly GCA_029215755.1. NCBI lineage: Eukaryota > Metazoa > Chordata > Amphibia > Anura > Pelobatidae > Spea > Spea hammondii. The sequence goes on along the minus strand of JARDYJ010000002.1, from coordinate 98,391,593 downwards.
GTTCTCCCGAAGCAAGTGTATGCAAACCAAAATGGTTGTGCTTCAACTATGTCCTTAATCATGAGTGTCCTTAGAAGTGGGGTATGTCTGTACTGTAATTCTTACAGTAAAAAAAGACACTGAACTAATAAACCATGCTGAAAAACATTTCTCCTGTCTTTAGGCTCAGACCAGGGTGAAGCTGAACTTCTTGGACCAGATTGCCAAGTTTTGGGAGCTTCAAGGATGTACTCTGAAGATTCCTCATGTTGAACGCAAGATATTGGACTTATTTCAGCTAAACAAGGTGAGAACTTGAATTGACAAGTTGGTATACGTCGTGTTGGGTAGTGTTAATTTTGATGGGAAATGCTAATATTTTAACTCTGTTCATGCGACAAATCAAACACTATATGAAAGAATTGTGGATGTTTATTGATTGAAAAAACCCTCTTTTTATAGAGCAAATGCTCTGGGGGGGAAAAAATACCCCTCATTTTATAATCCCATTTCATTCAGTGTGACTAACAGCAGATACTACATACCAGTCCCTCCCTGCAGTTACTGACCCCGCCCCTTTCTGCTGCACAGTCCCTCCCTGCAGTCACGCTGACAATTGGCCCTGCCCCTTTTTTCTCCAAGTTCCTCCCTGCAGTCACATATTGGCCCATCCATTTCCTTATAGCATCCACACTGCTAAGGAACTCATCTAACTGAGTATAATGTTAATATTTGGGCTGCTGAAAGTTAGGGGAGGTGGGGGTTAATTTAGGGGCAGTTATGGTTGATGGGGTCAGTGTGCTGTGAATCTGAATGCACTATGGGATATCTGGGGGTTATACGGCATATCTGGGGAGGACAGTGACATATCTGGGTGTATAAGGCATATCAGGGGGCAGAGTTGGCATATCAGGGGCTATACGGTATATAGGGTATATAAGGCATATGTGGGGGGAGGCTGTGTGGGAAGCCTGGGCTCAACTGTGCATAACTGGGGGTAGGTTATGGTAGGTAGGTTTGAGAATTTGAGTCTGTCTTCAACCCAAAAAAGGTCCAACTAGCTCGTCTTTGATAATACCAGCCCATACCAGTACCCCATCCTCCAGCTTGCTGGCATCTGAGTAAAAGTGGAGCCCTGTGGCCGTTACTGATCCAGCCATCTACACCCTCAATCACTCTCATCTCATCAGTCCATAAAACCTTTGAAAAATCTGTCTTCAGATATTTCTTGCCCCAGTCTTTACGTTTCAACTTGTGTCTTGTTAAGTGGCGGTCGGGGTTTAGTCTTTCGTACCATATCCATGTCTCTGAGCACTGAACACCTTGTAGTTCTAGACACTCCAGGAAGGTTGCAGTTCTATAATATGACAGAACTGGGGATAATGGGTTCCTGGTAGCTTTGTATTCTTAAATCTCTGGCAGTTAATTTGCACCCCACTATCCTAGTAAATTCAAGAGTGCTGCACCCCTGTGATAGACTTTTTAAAGTTTTAGACCTTTCAGAGTCAGCCAAATCTTATTTTTTTTTCTTCTTTTTTTTCCCCTGCCCATTTTGCCTGAGAAAATTAAAGCTGCATAATAATTATGTGAATCTTGACATTACATAAATACACATCATTGATATGCTTAAATACAATAAGTATTCAAGGTTATACAGCTTGGAGTGTGAAAATATGCAGTGTATTTCTAAGTAAGCAAGTGTGTTAACAGTTGTATGAAAAGGTTGTTAACCCACTTAGAATTCTACGGTTTTACATATCATCAGGACTTAACAATCATCTGTCCTTTAGCAGGTGTGAACATTTGTTAAATACAACTAGGGCTGCAACTAACGATTATTTTAATAATCGATTAGTTGGCCGATAATTTTTTCGATTAATCGGATAAAAAAAAAATTCAATTTTTTTTAATTTAAAATACTTACAATTTACACTTTCATCTCTTTATCACAATGGCATGAAATTCATTATACCCCCCATACACCACACTGCCTCCCTGAAATTCCTTACACACCCATACACCACTCTTCTACCATGAAATTCATTATACCCCCCATACACCACTATAACTCACCCATACACCACTCTGCCTCCTCCCCCTCCCGTTCACCACTCTGCCTCCTTCCCCCTCCCGTTCACCACTCTGCCTCCTTCCCCCTCCCGTTCACCACTCTGCCTCCTTCCCCCTCCCATTCACCACTCTGCCTCCTTCCCCCTCCCATTCACCACTCTGCCTCCTTCCGCTTCCCAGTCACCACTCTGCCTCCTTCCCCCTCCCAGTCACCACTCTGCCTCCTGTCAGCAACGGAGGTTCACAAGACACCAGGTAGTTGGGTAGAGAGGCAGAGTGGTGTATGGGAGGGTGGCTCCCATACACCACTCTGCCTCTCTCCCGACTCCCTGGTGTTTTGTGAACCTCCGTTGCAGATAGGCACTTTCACTGCAGCTTCATAGAAGCCTCAGCGTAAGTGAAGGGGAGTAACGGAGGCTGCCTGTGCGCATCGCGCAGACCCCCACCAGCTGACAGAGAGGATTATCCTCTGCAGGAGACCTCGATTCTCTGTCAGCCGGTGAGGGTCTGCACGATGTGCACAGACAGCCTCCGTTACTCCCCTTCACTTCTGCTGGGGCTTCTATGAAGCTCCAGCGAAAGTGCCTGTCACAAAAAAAAAAAAAGCCGGAGGGGAGAGACGGAAGTTGTCTGTGCGCATCGCACGGACACCCACCAGCTGACAGTGAGGGGAATCCAGGTCCCCTACAGCGTTGCGGGGGATCTGGATTCTAGTGTTATAATCCGATCTCTGTTTGAGGTCGGATTATATAAAGAGGAGTTTTTCAGAGCATTTGCTCTGAAAAAAACTTTTTTTATAATCGATGAAAATCGATTCGACTAATCGATAATGAAAATCGTTGACAACTATTCATTATCGATTAGTTGTTGCAGCCCTAAATACAACCTCAGATGAACAACACATGACATATTACAATGTCATGATTTATTCAGCAAAAATAAAGCCAAAATGGACAAGCCATTTGTGAAAAACACCCTTACTGCTTCCATAGGAATTAAGATGTTAAGTAGCAGACAGATGCTGCTTATTAAATGCCCTTGGTTAATGGATCATCAGCAAATATGCATCCCTCTCTATGAAAGCCAAAGTTTTAGCAGTTTACTGGTCTGGAGCATGCAGGTGTGTGTGTGTTAACGCAATGTCAAGTAGGCAAGACATCAGCAATGACTGTAGATAAGCAATTGCTTCTTCTCATTAATCTGGGAAGGTTATAAAACCATTTACAAACAATTTAAACTCCATTACATAGTGAGAAAGATTATTCAGAAGTGAAAAACATTCAAGACAGATGCCAATACTGTCCCAGGAGTGGACGTCCCAGCAAATTCAAAGTTACATCTCAGACTCTACAGGCTTCGGTTAGCATGTTAAAGTTTTGGCAGTAAAATTAGAAAAAGACTGAACCAAATATCAAGTAGGAAATCTACAACAGAATGGCTAAAAAAAAAAAGTCAAGGTGTTGGTATGGTCCAGACCTCAACCTGATTTAAGTGGAGGGACCTTAAGAGAGCTGCCTACAATGTTGTAAAGAAGAGTGGGCCACAATTCCTCCACAACAATGTGAGAGGCTGAGTCATGCAGAAAACATTACTTCAAGTTATTGCTGCTAAAGGTGGTACAAGCTATTGAATCATTAGGTGTATTTAGTTTTTCACACGTGGCTTCTCAATTTTTGTTGAATAAATCATAACATGGTGTAATACATCATGTGTTTATCTAAGGCTGTAAGGAGCAGATAATTATTACGTCCTGATTTTCACACGACTATGTGCCTTTTTTTTTTTTTTCTTTCGGTTTCTTGACCTTTGATAGTGTGGATTCTGGCCGTTCTTGGAATTATTGGGCCATACTACTATAGCATTATTGTATGTGTTAATTTACACTGCATCCTTAAACTTTAAAGCTTTGACTTTGTACATCACTTTTTTTGTGTGTTTTTGTAATTTGTTTAAAATGGTTTTGTGGAATTCTTTTACCATTTCATAGTTTTGAAATCATTGTATCTGTCAAAATCTCTTGCCTGTAGTTGGTGGCTGAAGAAGGAGGCCTTGAAGTGGTTTGCAGAGAAAGGAAATGGACCAAGATTGCAACCAGAATGGGTTTTGCTCCAGGAAAAGCAGTAGGGTCTCATATTAGAGGGCACTTTGAACGCATTCTTTACCCTTACAATTTGTTTCAAGCTAGTGCCAGCCTGACGGTAAGTACTTATGTGATATCAGATTAGCTATCATTCAAACTTTCTTTGTCAACGCTAGGGCTGCAACAACTAATCGATAAAATCGATAATAGATAATGGAAATCGTTGCCAACTAATTTCATTATCGATTAGTTGAATCGATTTTTATAGATTAAAAAATGAGGGTTTTTTCAGAGCAAATGCTCTGGGGAAAAATACCCCTCGTTTTATAATCCATTTCACTCAGTGTGACTCACAGCAGTTGCTACTTACCAGTCCCTCCCTGCAGTCACACTGCAGATTGGCCCCGCCCATTTCCTATAGTGTCCACATGTAACAATCATCTAGCTGAGTATAAAATTAATATTTGGGCTGCTGAAAGTTAGGGGAGGTGGGGCTTAATTTAGGGGCAGTTATGGTTGATGGTGTGTTAGCGTTAATTTAGGGGCAGTTATGGTTGATGGGGAGTTTAGGGTTAATTTAATGAATTTAATAAGGTTAACTTAAGGTGCAGTTAGAGGTAAAGGGGGACATACTAAGGGGAATCTAAATCCTGGGGGCAGTGAAGATTAATCCTGTATTTACTTATGAAAGTGTGCTGTGAACGGGTCTGTGAATCTGAGGGGACTGGTATATCTGGGGAGTGACATATCTGGGGGAATAAGGCATATCAGGGGGCACAGTGGCATATCAGGGGGTATTGGGCATATAGGGTATATAAGGCATATGTGGGGAGGGCAGTGTGGCATATCTGGGGGTATGTGACATCTGAGAGGTAGTGTGACAAGCCTGTGCTCAACTGTGCATATCAGGGGGGCAGGTTGGAAAATAAAAACAAGAAATGCATTTTTATCAGTTTTTTTTATTCTGTTTGTTTTTAACATCCAGTTATTTTAAATAAATGAAACATTTATATTTTTTATCTGATGAATCGATTAATCGAAAAAATAGTTGGCCAACTAATAGATTATGGAAATAAGTTAGTTGCAGCCCTAGTCAACACCTCTTCCATTATTCTAACTAGGACATTTTTGAAATGGTTTTATAACCCTGGATTTTCTTTGTGTTTATGCAAGTCTAAAACACCTATTATGCAGAACCTGTATCCAATTTTATTTATTTTTTTTAAATTGTTTTTGGTAATTAGGAAGTAGACTTGCTATACTTCTACTAGCTGTCGGCTCCCCTTATCAATGCTATAATTACAGAAAAATAAAATCTAATCAGAGGGTAATTTTGCCCTTTTGCTTATGTTGATCCTTTTGTTTATGCAACAGGCTCCTGATTCCTGTACAAATTTCTCAGTCTTCCTGGATAATGCAGAGCTGGAAAAGGTATTATGTAATTGTTGGATTATTTTCACAGAATTTTAGCATGCCTAAACACTTAATGATGAATGTTCTATGTTTGCCTCAAAACACTTCATGACTGAGGATGGCATAGAACATCCATGCTTACCACTTGTGTGGTGAGTTTGAACCATAGAAAATCGACTGTCTGAATGGCTGGTCCCCCCTCGGCAAGAACCATCTTAACTCTGCAAGTGAACCAGTTTGGCCCCCAAATCCTAACAGTTTTCCAGACTTCTCTGGGCTAGGTTTGTCAGCTCACTCGCTTAAGCACAGACAGCAGATGCACAGAAATGCCTTCGTTAGATTCAGACCCTGCAATACAGAAATCACCAACGGGTCTAAATACCGTATTGGCTCGGATATAGGCCGCACCCGAATATAGGCCGCACCCTAAAAGTTAGGTACTTTTTTTAAAGAAAAAAATTTTAGTAAAAAAAAACAAAAAAAAACTTAGTAGAACAGATATGCTGCCACTCTGCCCTCCCCAGACATAT
>JARDYJ010000002.1:98273021-98380521 GCA_029215755.1 Spea hammondii | reverse complement strand
AACTGGGTTATGCAGCAGGACAATGATCCTAAGCAGTCCACCAATGTGGCTAAATGTAAACAATTCACTTAAAAGTTGATTGCGTTTACTCATGTCTTTAATTAAAATTAGTTGGATTAAGCCTCCTTGGTCAGGGGATGCCGTCTGTAGCGTCGTCCATTGTCAGTCCTCTTCCAGTCCGGTGTGTTGCGGATTTCCAGTAGTGCATTCAGAACCTTGTTTTTGGGTAATTTTGAAAAGGTTAATGCCATTTTTGCTGCTGTTCCACCCTGGAACTTGATTGCTGGCTATTTAAGCGCGTGAGTAGAAAGGAGAGGAGTGCCATCATTTGTTTCAGAGAACTGCAGACAATGGTTTCTGTCCCTCCTTCGAAGCAAGGTTTGGGTGTTTATTCTTTGGTCTAACTTGTGCCAAAAGCCTTGTGAGGATTCTGTTTGTAGCCCTGCACTTCCTAAACAGTCCCCTCTGGTATGTCTGCTTCATGAGGGGAAACTATAATATCCACTCTGGACACCTTATGTCTCCATAGACCTGGAAGATGCGTATGTTCACGTTTTTATCCATTACGCTCTTCAAAAGCACCTACCCATAGCCACCCCTTGGGATTCAAGCATACTGCGTTTCCAGTTTCAAGCCCTTTCTTTTGGTCTGTCGGCAGCTCCCAGAGTCTTTACAAAACTCGTGGTGGTGGCGGCGGCTCGCTTAAGGCTCCGGAGCATTTCAGTCATTTAAAAGTGATGGAAAATCCCCTCCAAGTTTATCAGTTCAGGTGTCCTGATTTCCGAACTACCTAATTTATATAGATTTTCCATAGTTTCCCAGCACTTATAGGGAACATACCATAAGGTGTACATTTTTTTTTGTAGAATTTTTATGCTTATGGCTTAACAGGTTTGGGGGTTGTGAATGGGGGCAGGAGGGTTATACTGGGTAGATGTTGTGCTAGGGCAATGGGATGTAAGGTTTTTTTTTTTTATTTTTTAAATGGTTAGCGGACCTCTTGAACATGTTATTAATGCCAGTGATGTCACAATGACATCACTTAGCTCACTTTATTTATGTCATTTTAATGATTTTTGTATTTTTTTTTTTTAAATTTCCTTCGTTTTCTGTTTCAGCATGGGAGGAGGGTGAGAAACATGGTTTTTCACTCTCCTCCCCGCACTCCCCCTGCACCGATCACACTGTGATCTCTATGCAAGTCCTCACAGACGTGCATAGAGATTGCAGCGTCTGTGCCTCATCGGAGGACAGGATATCCCCTGCAGGGGATATCCTGTCCTCCGATGAACTTCCGTGTTACGTCGGCAGTGACGCAACCTGGAAGGGAATGCGATCGGCACTTAAAATGGCTTTCATGCCGGCTTCTGTCAGGGGGGAGTCCAGGCTGTCAAACAGCCTGATCTCCCATGCAGCGGCAGGGATGTGTCCCTGCCGCTGCAAGAAGGGCTGGACGTACCTATATGCGTCCATAATGGGATTCTTGGGGTGCGTTTTTTGGACGTACCGGTACGTCCATAGGGGACTGAAGTGGTTCAATTCTTTCCCACCCTTCAGCTTTGGTATATCTATCCGTAGTGTCTCTTGGGACGGCAGGGAAACGGTAAATTCTACTTCCCGAGAGCTTCTTTTCCCTTCCGATCCCTCGGTGGGAAAATAAGCTCTCGGTAAGTAGAAATTACAGTTTCTGTACTCTAGATAGGGCAGGGACAGTGCATACATCTCTAACTAGACAGTGGTCCAAGATCCCAAAAGTACTGTGCACAAACACTATGCTGATATAACGTTGACAGTATGCATTTAATGTAATAGGACTGGAATGTTCCTTTAACTGGTGAAGTTATAATGTATCTTACCACTAACTAAATTTTAAAACTGTACTTAAGTGTTTCCTGCGTGCTTATTTCAGAAACAGATTCTTTCGGGACCTGATGTGAAGGAAAAGGAATACAAACCTCACGATATCCCACAGAGACAGTCTATACAACCATCTGAAAGCTGCACCGTTGCTAGACGGGCAAACCGCATCAGACCAGAGGTAGCGCAGATATTAAACAATATTGTGTTTTCATTGCATGGCAACATATTACTACTGCACAGAGGTTTAATGTATGCAAGAGACCTGGTAACAACAATGGGATTTTCTAAATTAGTAATAGCTGCTGAGAGGAAACAAATGTTCTTTGAGAGTTCTAAGTGATAAGCTCTTTATTTTGGTTGTTTAGTTGGTTCATATAAATTGCACCCCATCTTTCCTTGTAAATGGAAAAAAAGGGCATTATGGTTAAGCAGCCATGTCACGGACAGGGCTATTGGCCAAGCAGTGATGTGGGAGTGAAAGGGTTAAAGGCCACCAGACTTTAGGTGCAATTTTTCACTTTCCCAGGAGGGCACAAAGCAACCACCAAGAACCCCAAATGACCACCCTCAAAAAAACCCAGTATAAAACAAGCTGCCACCACCAAGAACTTTAAAACTGGGCTTACCTAGTAACAGGTTACCAAAAAACGCTAGGACTACAAAATACACCCAGTCCTCTTACTGACAAATTGTCTATATAATTAACCCCTTAGTAACATAAAATATATTTAAAAATGGCTATCTCTAGGCTTAATTTGATTGGAAAACAAGACAGAAAATGAAAATCTGCGTATAAAATAGGTCACATTGCTTTTACACAAAAATGGATATCAAGAGAGACATACCGTATTTCCCCATGTATAAGACGCACCTTTTTTTTTTTTTTTTTTAGAAAAATTCGGGGTCTGTTTGGGTGCATCTTATACAGTGGTGGTAGATTATTATTTTTTTAATTTTTTTTACCGGACAGGGTACCCGCTGCTTACCTCTGTGTTGCTCAGCAGCGTCTCTTGATCTGTCGAGGTTACACAGGAACCCAGTGGAGTCACGTGAATGTACATCACATGACTCCGCTCCGTTCCTGTTCAAGCAACACAGAGGGTGTGTGGGGGGGTGTAAATGAATGAATATGTGTGTGTGTGTGTGATAGCATGGATCTGTGTGTAGGGGGCACAGGGAGGCTGAAAGTGATGTACATGTACTGGCTGCCTGAGCATGATAGGAGTGTGATTGTTAACAATTGCTAGCAGCTAACATCAGTCACACTCATATCATGCCCAGGCAGCCAGTACAATAACTTTATGTAATATATATTTTTTTTTAAATTTCGGGCCCCATAATTAAGGTGTGTCTTATACATGGGAGCGTCTTATACTTGGGGAAATACGGTAAATGCAAGCACACAGTCGTCAAAATAAAAAGGCCAAAACAAAGTGCCTTCCATATTTGTGATCCTTGGATGTTGATGTCTCCTTGATGGTACATAGGTTCTCTCGAATTACCAATTACTCACCTTTTTATCACCATCCCCCCAGGACCCCCCCCCCCCTTCTCCTGTCACCTGTGCAAGGCAATGGGAGTAAGGGGTTCAGCCGGTTGACATCCTGAAGGCAGGGTCATATGTGCTCAAATGTTGAGCTTGGCATAATTATGACACCAGGATCATAAATTATTTGGTCCCAGTGATCATTTTCACCTACATGGAGTGTTTGTTCTCCCTGAAACCCGCATGCAATGTGCTTAGTGATATAATCTATGGTGGGGCCCAAAAGTTGTACACTCATCATATTTTGGACATTATGCCTTCAATAATTGTTTCATTACGGATGTCTGGTCCTACTACAGGTAACGTGTTCCTGTCAAAGTTAACACCCGACATGTGCTAATCAAGTTTTATATTGGGCTCTAGCCCTAAAAGGGAAAGGTGTGAACAGATAAAGGTAAAAATGCCCAAAAGGTGACAAATATACCTTGGTAAATTAAGTTTACAGCTGTGTTTGGTATGTTTATGGTATTTTTAAATGTTTCCACTAAATATTTTGAAACACACCAAGTCAGTATTAACCCCTTTAACAACAAAGCCCGTACATGTACGGGTTTGCCGTGCAACCTGATAACACAGCCTGTAAATGTACGGGTTTGCAGTGCAACCTGATAATGACAAAGCCCGTACATGTACGGGTTTGCAGTGCAACCTGATAATGACAAAGCCCGTACATGTACGGGTTTGCAGTGCAACCTGATAATGACAAAGCTGCATCGCCCCTATATGTCTTGGCTGGGGTGTCTAGTTTTTAAAAATATATGGTTTGATGGGGTAAATTTAATTGGCCGGCTTCAAAGATACCCGAAATAGCACATGGGGCAGCTTTGGGGAAAAATTGGTTTTGAAATGGCAAAAGTGCTACTGGTACTTATTGCCAAAAAAAACCCACAAAAACATTGAGTATTTCTAAACTCAGGACAAATAGAATCTATTTAGCAGGTTTTTTTCATTAGTTTTTGCAGATGAGTAAAAGTTGTTGTTTTTTTGGTTGTTTTTTTTAAGTGAGAAAAGGGTTTTTTTTGTTTTGTTTTTTTTAACAAAAAATTCACCATATTTTATAATTTGTTGTAGTAAATTAGATATGATAAAAATAAAAAGCCCTGTTTGTCCTGGAAAAAAACCATTATATAATGTGTGGGAGAAATGAGAGAGAAGAAAATTACAGCTAAACGGTAACACTGAAAAATCTTAAAATAGCCTTTGTCCCAAAATGTATTACGAGTAAGAAACAGTATTGTCATTAAGGGGTTAAACTGCTATATGATAAACAAGATGTTGCATACTTCACAACTGTCCCAGTTTTCACATGAAGCTGTCCTGGGTTGCTGCCTGCACTATACTGGTGAGCTGTAAAATCAATGAAGGTGCAGTACTCTTGTGGATTTATCTTCATTAATTAGCATTGTTTTAAACAATACATCCATTTGGTTTTTAGTGAGAAATGTAATTCAAATTATTACAATATATTACTCATGGTGCAGCACTTCTTTCAACTAGCGTTGACAGACTAAAACGGTCCAATGCATTAATTAAAGAGGGTCCTGCTTGTAAGCTTGCAGTCTACAGGTCTGTCTCAAGGTCTCAAACAAATCATGTTGATGGAATAGTATGAGATCGATCCCACCAAAAACCCAATTCAACTGGTGAGATTAAATGTTTCACAATTACAACCCACGAACTGATAAACACCATAGACTAAGTAAAAGAGTAGGAGAGATTCACAGGCATATACCTTACATTTATTTATAGAGCGCTAGCAGATTCAGTAGAGATTTACAATCAGTTGGTAGGATAGATGTAACATCACAAACAATAACTTTTACAAAATGAAAAGAGGGCCCTTTTGCGAGGTTATAATCTAGTCGGATGAATCCGGAGGGAAATCGTTGAGTACACATAGTTTACAGCTCTGTTCAGGAGGATACCACTACTACTTTATCTTAAAACGACACTGTTTTCAGACAGTTTATATATTTTGAAGGAACGGTTTTACCTAGACAAACAAATTGAATCCACCATAAGTATGCTAAGCAAACAGACCTTACCAGGTCTGTTGTATTCCTCGGAAGGCTTAATTACACAAAGGCAACACAAGAACTTTATTTTTTTATTGTAACAAACTGTCAGTGTCTGTTATAGCATTAAACACAACACTAGAAATAATGTCTCTAACGCTAAATGGAGCAGATGTAAGGTTCTCCACGGTACATAAAAATGTTTGTCGGAATTACCCCCAAACTCTTAGAAGAAAAAAGAAAAAAAAAGCTTCTGCTTTAATAAATTGACTTCTAATTTTTTCTCTCTCAAGACAGTTAAAATTAAAACTGAAGATGGTGAAACCATTCAGTCAAGAACTCTGCGTCGTAGGATGGAATCCACTCCCTCTAGACATGAAAATGGTGGGTGTAGGAGTACTAGCACTGAAATTGTATTTGATGAAAATACAGTTTGGTTTGGGATGTCAATACTAACCTAGTCCCTCACCATGAATCTCTTCTTTCAGGTAAACAGATTAAATTTATGATTAAACACGATCAAGTTGAAACAGTTATCGGAAAGCCAAAAGGGTATTCCAAGAAATGCAGGAGCCTGGTGAGTATCACATGCCGGTACACTGATGTAGTCTGTATGCTAGGAAAGCGTATGTAATTACTTTATGGTAAAATGATTAGCCTTTTTTTTTTGTGTGTTCTATAGGTGGATTTATATGTCTGTCTTCTCTGTGGGAGTGGTAGTAATGAGGATCGTCTTCTGCTGTGTGACGGATGTGATGACAGCTACCACACTTTCTGTCTCGTTCCCCCTCTCCATGATGTTCCCAAGGGAGACTGGAGGTGTCCAAAATGTTTAGCACAGGTATTGGCATAAAATTAAAGCACATTATAGAAATATGATTCAACTTTCGAAAATTTCTTGTAATCTATATAAAACCAAACAAAAAAACAAAAATCCTTCAGAACTGTGACTAGTCTGTGTAATACATAAATTAATGAACAAGTCACACTGACAAGCTCATGTTTTGTATTTTGTGTGTGTATGTATACATATCTATATATAGTGTGTGTGTGTGTGTGTGTATGTATATGTATTTTAAACCGGTTAAAGGGGGAGGGAGATCTTTGATCTCCCCAACCGAGCCTGCTCCTCTAGAGGCAGACATTATACTCCATCTCTGGAGGGGTGCGCACCCAATGCCATCATGGTGGTACCCCCCTGATGAGTGGCACTCAGGGCGGACTGTCCCCCCCCCCCCCATATGCCCCCCCTAGGTATGTTACTGCTAGTTAACACTTTTTGTACCACCTGGTGCCTGTGTGCTGCCTTAAAGTGACTGCATTCACAACAGAAATAGATTTAAAAAAAAAAAAAGCTCATTATTGCTCAGAGGATCAAATGAGAAACACACTGAGCATCAAATATTAGATTCATATATTTGTTTTTGTCTGTGGGTTATATGCCTACAAAATAGGTGGCATACAAGTATACAAATACATTCTCATTATATATTGCTGTGTGTCTTTTGTTGTTTTCAGGAATGCAGTAAACCTCAAGAAGCATTTGGTTTTGAGCAGGCATCAAGAGATTACACTTTACGCATGTTTGGAGAAATGGCTGATAATTTCAAATCTGATTATTTCAACATGCCTGTGCATGTAAGTTTTAATATTGAGTCGAACTCTTTGGATAAAGAAGAAATTCATATTTACAGACCACAGTTTCTTTACATCTCAACAGATGGTACCTACAGAGCTAGTAGAAAAAGAATTTTGGCGTTTGGTGAGTACTATAGAAGAAGATGTAACTGTGGAATATGGAGCGGACATTGCTTCCAAAGAATTTGGAAGTGGATTTCCTGTACGTGATGGGAAACTTCATGTAAAGCCAGAAGAGGAGGTAATAATTAGCTGTTTTGGTTAAAGGTGAGATGACAATAGGGATAAACAGGAAAACATTTTCCCATATTTTGATATGTCCCTCACTTAGGAATACCTGGATTGTGGCTGGAATCTCAACAATATGCCTGTGATGGAGCCTTCTGTACTGACACACATCACAGCTGATATCTGTGGAATGAAGTTGCCATGGCTTTATGTGGGCATGTGCTTTTCCTCCTTCTGTTGGCACATTGAAGACCACTGGAGCTACTCTATTAACTATTTGCATTGGTGTGTATGAATCAAGCGATTGTCAACATAGGATATAGAGAAATGACCTTTCAAAAGGTTCTGAAAATAATGTGTTACACTAAGTTGATACATCAAAAATCCTAAAGAGAGAAAGGACCTTTATGGTTTCACCAAGTAAAAATGTTGTTGTTCAGAGGCAACTAGAATTAAAAAAAGATTAGGCCAAGGGAAGTAATAGAACTGGGCATTACAAAATTAATAGAAATGAAAATTAAGGCAATTTTTTTTTTAGGGCTTGATATTAAAAATGTTTAAGTTGGAAGGTTATAAGAGAATAGCGAGAGTAAAACCTAGGATCGGGTAGCAGAATAAAGTTGAGGATAACAGATTAGGAAGGGGCAATAAGGAAGGCCAGAAGGAAAATCTCCTGTAAGGTGTTTAATTTGCTTAAGTAGTTTGCAATGTTTAAGAAATATTGAGCATAGAGATCAAAGCCATACAATGGAAAATGGCTATTGGATAGGTTTGTGAATGGTGGTTCTATGCAACAGACAAGAGGGACCATGTCTGGCCCCACATCGGGGCGTCAACGTTAAAGATGAGCTTCACTGGTTTTGCAGAAATGCTTCGATAGGGAGGCATTCAGCGACGCAAAACAGGATGCACTGTGACCGATCCGGAGAGCGATCATGGCTGCCACTGTGAGAAATTTTGCCACTTGCAAGATGGCAGAGTTTCGTTTAAAACAAATAAAATACCCTTTTGAGAAAATAAAATGGTAACATGTAAAAATAATTCTCCACTGATGTCACCATCAGGGGAGCCTTCCAGTTCCAAAAAAAATTTAAAAAAATAAATAAAAGGCCAAATCAAAGATGTACCAAAGGGTATGGGCACAGGATTACCAGGATCACCAAGTTCAACATTGAAAAATGTGAATGCTCCAAATGTGGCTCTTTTGCCCCCAAACAGCTAGGCAAACCCATAGTTGGCCGATTATTTTTTCGATTAATTGGATAAAAAAATTTACATTTTTCATTTATTTAAAATAATTTAATAAAGTAACGTAGGACGTAATAAACAAAAGGCAGAATAAAAAAAACTTTGATAATGCATTTCTTGTTTTTATTTCCCAACCTGCCCCCCCCCCCCCCCCCAGTTATGCACATTTGAGCCCAGGCTTGCCACACTGCCTGCCAGATATGCCACATACCCCCAGACATGCCACACTGCCCTCCGCACATATGCCTTATATACCCCAGTATGCCTTATACCCCCTGATATAGATATGTCACTCCTTCCTCCCAAGATATGCTGTATACCCCCCTGATATGCCATGGTGCCCTCATAGGTTTGCAGACTCGTTCAGATACAATACTTTTATAAATAAATACAACGTTAATCTTCACTGCCCCCAGGATTTAGATTCTCCTCAGTTTGCCCCCCTTTACCTCTAACTGCACCTTAAATTAACCTTATTAAATTAATTAAATTAACCCTCAGTCCTCTGCATTAAATTTAATGTATTATTGTGCTCAACAAGTAAACTGTGATTACTATGTTGAAATTGATAAATATAGAGGCAAATATGTATAGTATTTAAAGTGTTTCGAAAAATATGTAAAAAAAAATGTTGTTGAAAATGTGATGTGAACAACTAATATGAATATAGGTGTATGTCTGAGTGCCGGATCCTTATAGTAACATTTGAATTTAAAGTGCAGGAATCTGCATAATCCGTGTCCCGTGTACCAGCATCTCAGTCTCTATATATGTATATATAAAAAAGTGTATATAGTGCTGTAATCGTGTATATTGGATCAATCATATATATCTCCAAGTGCCAGGTGCTTATAATTACATGTTTATTTATGGTGCAAGGATCTGCATAGTCCATGTCTCTTATACTGGCATCTCAGACTCTATGTATATATATGTAAACATGTGTATAGTGCTATACTTGTATCTATCAGATCACTTATATTCATATAATAAAAAATATAGTACTTAGAAGATGTGAATATATTATAATAAAAAAGAAATGTATAAACTGGTGTGTATGTATATAGTGTAAATTATAGATGTATAATTAAATAGATACACGAATCCATTATAGTGACAAATTAAATAGAAATAGAAATATTCAATCATGTAAAGTAATAACAATCACTATAACTAATTAAATCAATATATAATTCAATAAATAAATATAAAAACTTGATATGACCTAATGTAAATATATACTCATAATCCAATAATACCCCTATATGTACAAAGTGAAAATTATGCCTAATATACTTGACCTGTTGATATTAAACACTTACTAATCACTATTCATAGAATAATGCACCACATAAAACAATGCTAATTTCTGTGAAACATATAGAATAATTATATATTGCTATAGTTGCAAGGCTCTCATATTTATACTAAATATATGTCATATGTCATTAAGTTTTTGGGCTCTCACTTCTAACCAAGGAGATTTAACCCCATTATATTCATTAGACCAATATCTTTAATGCTATAGAAACGAGGAAAATGTTAATTTCTCATTTAACCCCCCTGGTGCCATAGTTTTTAAATGAACTATCCAAAATGTCTCACGCTGTAGTAAAATTTTGCCTCTATCCCCCCCACGTCGGGATTCAGGAATGTGATCAATAGCTATGAAACGAAGAGATGATAATGCATGTTGTTTTTCCAAAAAATGTCTAGCTACTGGTTTGTCTAAGGTCCCATCTCTATATGCTACCCTAATGCTTGAACGGTGTCCCCTAATTCTTTCACCTAGAGTATTTTCCGTTTTACCAATGTACGACAGTCCACATGGACACTGTATTTTATATATTACGTACATTGTTTTACATGTAATCCTATGTCTAATATTAAATATCTTTCCCGTATGTGGATGGGAAAACGTTCTGCTCGGTATCATATGACTGCATGTAACACACCCCAAACATCGTACACTGCCATTATTCATATATTTTTTACTTTCCTTAATGTAGCTATCCACTGGGTCAACTTTTACCAGTAAATCTTTAAGACTTTTATTCCGCCTATAACTGATCACTGGTCTATGTTGAAACATAGTAGGAAGTGTTTTATCTTTGGCTACCATGTTCCAATTTCTATGAATGCTGCTGGTAAATTCATAACTACTTCTATTATACGTAGTACTACAATATAATGTGGAACTATCTGGTGTCGTCTTCTCTTTGGGACCTAATCTAGCTTCCCTCAGGGATTGTTGTAACAGGTCCTGTTTATATCCCCTTGCCAAAAATTTATGTTGCATATATTCTAATTGTTTCTCTGTGTTAGTTACATCAGAATTATTGCGAAACACCCGCAAAAATTGGTAGAGACCTAATTAAATGTTTGGGATGGGCACTTTTGGCGTGTAGGATGGTATTACGATCAGTGGGTTTAGTGTATAATGTATAATTTAATTTATTATCTACAATATAAATTTCTAGATCCAGATATTGGATCCTAAATTTATGTATCTGTGAAGTAACCTAAATCGGTGTAGGTAATTCATTAATATACTGTACAAATTTCTTAGCTTCTTCCTCTGTACCTTTCCATATAATGAGAATATCGTCGATATATCGAAAGTATCTGACGATATTCTCACTATATTTGTCCAACCGATAGACTTTCTCCACCCCATAAACATAGGCATTGGCATACATAGGAGCCATAGCTGCTCCCATGGATGTGCCTGATAGTTGCATGAACCAATCATTTTCGAACCTAAAATAGTTCAATTGTAAGGTTAATGTTAGTAATTCTAAAACAAATTCAATCGGAGGTCCATTATAATGTAATGACTCTGACAATAAACTTCTCATTGCTTCGACCCCATCTTCATGCGGGATTACTGTGTATAAGCTACTGATATCCATAGATATTAGGACTATGTCTTCCATGTCCATGTCCACGAAAATCAGCCATTGTCACAAAGGGGGTTAATGGCGATTTTGTGATGACATTTTTGTAAAAAACTGCTATGCTGTCTCACAAAATGGAGATCAAGGATCCTGGAAAATGGCATGTATTATATGAGAGAAGAAATGGAGGTAGAGAAAAATTGAGTCTACTGGCAGAGGATACGTTGAATTGTATGCGCACTCTACATGTATGTAGAGCAAGATTTATATATTTCAGTCAGCAATGATGGTGCTATTCATTAATTAATAATAGCTTCGATACTTTTGCTCTCTTTGCATTTATGGGGAAGTGTACTTGTGTTGTTTTTTTGTTTTTTGTTTTTTTTTTAACCACTATATCTAATGTGATATGTAGTTTACTCCAGACTTGGTATCCATGAATACTTATAAAAAAAAAAAAAAAAAAAGCATTGCCTCCCACATGGGAAAAAAACACAGAAGGCTAAGGGAAGCTAGGCTCAAACACCATACGTCCATAAATAATATTCACACTTTAATTATGTTCTTGTGAGGTGGCTTAAGCCTCAGATAAATTAGAGAAAAATACTATTGTCATGATTTATGTGTGTTTTTTTTTCTGTTTGTGGTGTAGGGGGGAGCCAAAGACTTGGTATGGAGCGCCTGGGTATGCTGCAGAGCAATTAGAAGAGGTGATGAAGAAGCTGGCACCAGAGTTATTTATAGCACAACCAGATCTCCTGCATCAATTAGTTACCATCATGAACCCAAATACCCTGATGGCGCACGGTGTGCCGGTACGTGCCTTGTTTTATTGGTTTGTCATTTACAGCCACATTTTTACTAAAGTGGCAGTAAAGTAAGCTTTTTTGTGAAACTGCTGTTGATTCGCCTAAACACTGCTCATTTACTGTAGTGGCAGATTTTCTGTTCCACTGTTTACTGTACACAAGCGTTTATGTGCTCGGAATGCCTGTTCTCTCCTAAACACAAGCACCGCAGAAATGCTAGTACAGCCATTTTCATGAAGGGTACAAAAACAAAAATCAGAAGAAATGGAGGTAGTGAAAAATTCAATTACTTCCTGACTATTAAATTGAGTCTGCTGGCAGAGGATAAGTTGTATTATAAGATTTATATATTTCAGTCAGCTCTGATGGTGCTATTCATTAATTAATAATAACAATAAAACATTTAGAAAAGAGGTGGGAGCTTTTAAAAAAGAATAGCTTCGATGCTTTACCTCTCTGTTTTGGCATTTATGGGGAAGTGTACTTGTGTTTTTTTTGTTTGTTTTTTTAACCACTATATCTAATGTGATATGTAGTTTACTCCAGACTTGGTATTATTAGTAGGCTTAACTAATAAATAATAAAAGCAACCTTGCTGTCTCTTGTCCATGTAAATGGAACTCTGAACAGCAGAGCAGGCACTGTCGTAAATCCAATATACATGTTTGAAGGGGGAAAAAAAGCAATCACTTGGTACGGGTTGCCGTGCAACGTGATAACGACAATGCCCGTACGGGCTGCCGTTAAATAGCAGCATTTTCGCGGCGCAAGATCGCGGCGGGCTAAACAGCTTAAGAAGCGATCAGAATCGCTTCCTAAGCATAAACTGTGTTGCTGACATGCCTCGATATCAAGGCATGTAGCAACAGAACCGCCCTACCCCGATAGCCTTGTGATTGCTCCGAAGAGCAACCACAAGTGCCATCCTGTAAATGACCTTGCCGTCATTCACAGGATGGCATTAACAATAGAAAATGAGTTCACAGAGGGTCTATCCAGACCCTCTTGAGAACTCTTGAGCTCCAACCATGCAAGGTCAATGGAGCCCAGCTCACTAATGTTAAATTTAACATTGTAAAAATCCCCACTGTCACCAAAAATACCAGGAGCGGTAAATTTATACCTGAAGTGCAACGTGTGTGGGGGAAAAAAATACAAAAAAAAATTACTACCATAAAGTTTCACAAAGGCTGGTGGTAAAATCAGTGCATGGAATTGGTTAAAATACCAGCATTTCAAATACCTTGGGGTGTCATATTTTTAAAAATTAATGGTTTGATGGGGTAAATTGCATTGGCCGGCTTCAAAGATACCCAAAATGGCACATGGGGGGGAAGAATTATCAGATTTGGAAAAAATGGTTTTGAAATAGCAAAACGCTACCTGTACTTATTGTCCCATAACGTGTAGAAAAAAGCAAAAACATAAAAACATTGGGTATTTCTAAACTCAGGACAAATTGTAGAATTTTTAGCAGGTTTTTTCATTAGTTTTTGCAGATGAGTAAAATTTTGTTCAAAAAGTGAGAAAATAACTTTTTAACAAAAATACCCATATTTTATCATTTTTTTTATAGTAAATTAGATATGAAAATAAAAATTAATGGTATCTAAAGAAAGCCCTGTTTGTCCTGAAAAAAAACAATATATAATATGTGTGGGAGCATGAAATGAGAGAAGAAAATCAAAGCTAAACAGCAACACTGAAAAATGTTAAAAGAGCCATTGTCCCACAATATACTACGAGTAATAACCCCTATTGTCCTTAAGGGGTTAAGGTAAATGCCCGCTGTGCAAGACAGCCTTTAGACAGAACCTGGGTTAAGAGGTGTAGTAGCCAGATCACCACTCATGGACAGATGTTTCGTCCTTAATGGGACATTCTCTAGCCCCATAGCTAGGGGGTGGCAGTTAGATCTGTACTAGCAGAGCCAATGTGTCAAAAACCAATTATGTAACACTTGCTTGCAATCATGTCTCCTCTCCTAAATCTAGTGTCTATTCCATGTATTACCCCTCACTTACCTAGCCACCTTGATAAAGAACTGGAGTTAGCAAGGCCTCATCCCTAGAAATGTAGGGGTTTACCTATCAGCAGGAACTTTGGCATAATGAATGACCATAGATAGAGGTCTTGGACACTGATGTCATCTTTGCTAGCAATCCTGGATAGTTTGGGGAGACCGAATTTATTCCAACAACCCTTATCGGCATTAGAAATATTGGTCATTTTTAATACACAAGCTTTTTGTACGTACAAATTTCTGTTAAATGTGTTTTTTAAAGTACAGATTGTTTACCCCCAGATATATCGCACCAATCAGTGTGCTGGAGAGTTTGTTATTACCTTTCCACGTGCTTATCACAGCGGATTTAACCAGGGATTCAACTTTGCAGAGGCTGTGAATTTCTGTACTGTAGATTGGGTAAGAGCATATTACTATATATCATTTGTTTTGATTAGTTAATGAGTTAACTGTCTGCAACTTCAACATTTTTAGAGTTAAAACTGAATTTCTTCCTATGCTCAGCTACCTCTTGGACGGCAGTGTGTTGAACATTACAGAATGCTAAACAGATATTGTGTGTTCTCTCATGATGAGATGATATGCAAGATGGCCAGTAAAGCAGAGCAGCTGAATGTGGTTCTGGCATCCTTTGTGCAGAAAGATTTGTCTGTCATGATTAATGAGGAAAGGACACTTCGTGAAGCTGTCAGAAAGCTGGTGAGGATGCTTTGCTTATCACAGTAGAGACATAACTGCGGGCAAAATATATATGTAGAGAATAGTCTAGTATGCATACCTAAGTTACAAAATAAGTTAACTTCCTCCTCCTTGGTATATTACATTGCTAATAACGTCTAGACACTCTGGCAGTACTGTTCTTTGTGTTTTGACTCCTAACCCAGGGTGTTGTGCAATCAGAAAAGATTGACATGGAGCTGCTTGCCGATGATGAGCGGCAGTGTGCCAAGTGTAAAACAACTTGTTTCATATCAGCAGTATACTGTCCATGCAGTCCTGGAACTCTTGTGTGTTTGCATCATGTGAAAGATCTGTGTTCCTGTGCCACTTACAAGTATAAGTTGTGGTAAGTCTCCTTTATAAATAAACTTTAATAACCCATTTATCACAAGCCAGGCACGTCATGGAAATATGTCTCGTTAATAACAACTGACGTTCTCCACAAACTGCAGCAGGGGCTTCTCAGAGTGTTGTGCAACATGTTTAATAAGGCTCCAGTGGCTGCATTAGAAGAAGTTGAGAGGAGATCAGTGATCGCCTCTTAATCTCAAGCAGTGTAATACTCACCCCAGGAGAGCAGTCGCATGTGCTATAGCAAGAGGTTTTGCCTCTCACAAGATGATTCCCTCCAGTAAACACTTAACAAGTCCCTAAGTAGTTTTCTCCAGACTTACCTGAGAACGATGGTTCAGGTACTGCATTCAACAATGCAAGTAATTAGAGACCAGCTTATTAATTGCAATGTACCTTATTTGCTCGATTATAAGACAACCCCCCGAAATCTAAATATTAATTTGGGAAAAAGAAAAAGCCTGAATATAAGATGACCCTATAGGAAAAAAGTTTTACTAGTAAATACTAATTCATGTAAAACAAATGTCATATTTAATAAAAGCTATGATCGAGAAAAATATCACATCTGCCCCCATGCTTGCCACTCTGCCCCCAAAAATGCCATATACCCCGTTATATGCCACTCTGCCTCCCTGATATGCCTTATAGTGCCGGTGACACGTTCGGGAGATGTAAATTTACACCGGGAAAAAGACACGCCTAAAAATACTACTGCAAACTTTGACAAAGGCTGGTGGTAAAAGGTGTGCATGGAAAGAGCTGAAATACCAGCAGTGTATGGTTTGATGGGGTAAATGGAATTGGCCAGCTTCAAAGATGTTCCAAATAGGACATGGACATTGGATGCCCAAACTCCAAATTGAAAAATGCCAAATGTTGCCAGATATCCCCAAAACAAACCCATGCTTGGGTGGTATCACTGTACTTGGGAGATGTTGCTGAACACATATTGGGGTGTTGTGTGACAGTACCATATACCAGGAGCTGCAAATTCATACCCGATGTAAAATGTGTGTTGGAAAAAACACAAAAGAATTACTACCACAAGGTTTGGCAAAGGCTGGAGGTAGAATTAGTGCATGGAAAGAGTTAAAATACTAGCATTTGAAATACCCTGATTGAGGTAAATTGAACTGACTGGCTTCAAAGATGGGGGGGTGTAAATAGCAATATACTACTTGTACTTATTGCCCAATAACTTCCACAAGAACATGTACGTGACACGCCATTGGTCATTAAGCATAGTTTATAGTTTATTGTGTATAATGTGTTACTGATCACATATGTATAGATGTAGCGTTCAGATGCATACTTCCACAACTTATGGAATACATATGAATCATCTGATACCATATGCTGTATTCTTCTAGCTATCGTTACACCCTGGATGACTTGTATCCTATGATGAATGCTGTGAAGCTACGAGCAGAGTCGTATGACAAATGGTCATCAAAAGTTATAGATATCCTGAAGACTTCAAGCCATAAAAAGGGTACATTTGAACTACCACTGCTTTAACATACCTAAAAAAAAATGTCTTTAAAGTACCTTGTGGCGGTCTGTCTTTGCCAATCATCCCTAGATGCACAGTCATCAAGAATCTATGTTGTAGAGCTTTCGTTAGTCTTATAAATGACTAAAAAAAAATAACGTAGCTACATGATAGCTGTACGTCCACTGCTTGTTGGCTTGACCAAAATTCCCCAGTAACTAGACATCCACTTACATATGTATGTGGTCTTGAAACATGTAATCTGTTCACCTTTTATGTAAAATGTTACTTCTAAGAATAAGTGGATTACTTTGCTGCATGTACTTCCTGCACTTTATACCCATTAATCAGTTCTTGTTAATTACCTTATCAATGAAGCCTGCAGCATGAGCAAGGTGTCTTTGCTTTATAATAGTTCAGATCATGTAGTAAAAGGGTGGGCTAACATTAATAGCATATCACTTAATCACCAGATCCCTTGGTGTCACTCTTCCAGCACAGAGATACAATATCAAGAGAATGCTAAGCCATATTAAAGATGGAACTGATATTTTTTTCCTAAATACTCTATTACTTTTTAATTTGCCACAAAAAGCGGTAGAGGGTTCTTCACACATAAATGGAAATGCATGTAGTAAACAATATGCCAATTTTGGTTGGGGGGCTGACAGATCTTTTGCTTGATCACAATTCAAATGCATAGATCTCCAAACCTTTTTTCCCCAGACCTTTCATGTCTACAACTGCTTGTGGCACAGTCTGAAGAGGAACATTTTCCAGAAAATGACCTCCTCCGTCACTTACGAGTGATTGTAAAGGATGCTGAAAAATGTGAAGCGCTAGCTCAGCAATTGCTAGATGTCAGACACCATACATGTTCAAGGTACTATTCTGTTTAAACCAAGGGTTATAGCTTTAAAAACTTAAAAAAAGTTCAAATAATTAAAAAAGATCAATAAATGATTTAACTAAATCCATTCTTGCCAAGCGTAATTCACATTATTCTCTCCTGTTAACACTTGCTGTTTTTGTCCCTTTATCTCCATTGTACAAACTAATTTATCTCTGATTTTCTAATAGGTTTCGTTCAGGTGGTGGAAAGTCTCCGCAGCAGTTGACTGTTGCTGAATTTAGGTCATTTGTCAGACGGCTTAATTCTCTGCCTTGTGTTATTAATCAGGCATCTCAGCTCAAGGTAACTATGGTATACCCCGTTACATTCACTCCAAGCGCTCTCACCTCAATTTTTCTTAACACTTTTCAAAGCATGAATTGAATAAATAAGCTGATGTATTTTCTCACTTAAGCTTTCACTTTTCTCTTTATCTGGTCTACTGCTTTAAACTGTGTTTGTTCTCCTAAGGACTTGCTGCATCATGTGCAAGAGTTCCAAATGCGGGGCCAGATACTGCTTACTGAAGATAAGCCTCAAGTCAGTGAACTGCAGCGACTGCTTGACTACAGCTTCCAGTTTGACTTGGATTTACCGTTAGGAAAGCTATGGGAGCGCTTGGCGCAGGCACGATGGCTGGAGGAACAGGAGCGTGCATTCCAACATCCTGAAAAACTTACCCTTGAGATTATAAGGAGGCTTATAGATTTGGGGTTTGGGCTCACACCCCACTCGTCTGTTGAGAAGGCAATTGCCAAACTACAGGAGATTCTTACAATATGTGAACATTGGGAGGAAAGATGCAGGAGTCTTTTGAAAGCCAGGTATACAGTGTTTATCTGTACTATGTATAAAACCTACACTAGTAAATTAAAATACAGAATATAGTTTTGTAATCTTCATTTGAATGTAAAAATGTTTCAGATAAAATGGTACTTGTGTTAACAGGCTTATTTACACCAAAAGCACTTTCCTTACTGTGACAACATCACCGAAGAGCTACTAGTGGGATTTTGTAATTTCCTGTAAAAACATTAATTACTGTCCCCAACAGCCCCACTATCGAAGAATGCATATTATTATAAGCATTCTTCAGAAACCAAAAATGACTATAGGTGAGTAAATCACGTGGAATATGTGTTCATCTGAAGAAAGGAGCAAAACAGCATATGGGGGATTCTGTAGAATCTTCTCATTCTTTTGCAAGAGGATTACCTTGACAATTGAAGTGCAAATTATATAAAAGATGATTGGAGTTTCTCTTCAAGGTTTGGTGACTGTCTTCCTAAACGAAGCTTCCTTCTGCCAGTCTCGTTTTCAGATAATAGGATGGGGGGCATTTAGACTGATCATCTGTGAATTTGAAAGAAGCTGCATGGGGTGTACTTTAAGGTGTTTTGCAGTGTAATTGTTTAAGGTAAAATGTTGGTAGAAGTAAAGAAAGGCTTGTTAACTTCAATCTTTTGATATCCTTTATTGTGTCATTATATTAGTCCTTTGTTTTACACAGATCACGGCATACTCTAGGGAATTTATCAATTGTCCTGAGGGAAGTAGATAATATTCCAGCTTGTGTGCCTAGTGTTGAGTCACTGAGAAACATTCTGCGGAGAGCTCAAGAATGGCTACAAAAAGTGGAATCATTGCAGGTAAGTAACCATCTTATAGCAGTTGGTAATTTTATTATTATACAACTGAAACCTCGTTTAACATTCTACACTTTCAGAATGGGACTAAAGTTCCTGTTATGAACACTTTGGTGGACTTAGTGACTCAAGGTCAAACTATTCCTGTTCATCTTGAGCCATTGTCAAAGCTTGAAGCACTGGTGGATGAAGTACACACCTGGAAGGAATCTGCTACTAGTGCCTTCCTAATGCCAACTTACCCATATTCTCTGCTAGAGGTAAGAAGCCGCAAGTGGCCTTTTCAGTAAGAGAACAATAGAGAAAATAGTTATTCCATTTTAGTACCTTGAAACTAACACATAGTTGTGACTGAGAAGACAAATCTTTTGTTGATTTGAATACTGTTGACTGGTGGCAGAATGTCTTGTTTCAGTTTAAACCACTTAATCGCTGGTAAATAAAGATCATATTGAAAAACTGGCTTTATGAATGAAATGTATAATAATCACATTTGCTCTTCATTTTTAGGTGCTCTGCCCTCGAACTGATTTTAGATCTTTGTGTTTGAAAAGAATAAATAGGAAGATAAAAGCTATGTTAGCTGTTGGAGGAAAAAATAAATACTTCAAACCTGATGGTCTGAAGGAGCTGGAACAAGCACTGAGTGAAAGCAGCGATACTGGCTCTGCAGTAGGTTTCCAAAAAAAAAACAAAAAACTGTTCATTACAGGGTTGGGAAATACAATAGATCACTGATATTTTATTTTTTTGACCATGTGCTCCAACAGATGGCACTCTTAAGTGAGGCTCGATTACATGAGATGGAATCTTTGCATGCATTGCGGATTTCTAATGAGAGCATGTGCTGTAAGCAACAAAATGATTGGAAGATATGTGTATGCCAAGGGATGCCTTTTGCCCCTGTGATACAGTGTGAGTCATGCCGTGCCCGTTTCCATCCTAAATGCGTTAAAGCCCCGCAACCTGGGCCAAAGGTGTGGCTGTGCCCACATTGCCTCCGCTCTAAAAAACCTCCATTGGAGAAAATTCTGCCTCTTATGGCATCTCTCCAACGGCTGCGTGTGCGACTGCCAGAAGGAGATGCCCTGCGTTATTTAATTGAAAGGACAGTCAACTGGCAACATCGGGCACAGCAAATGCTATCATCTGGGATTTGGAAACAAGTGCAAAAAAAGATCAGCTTGAGTCGATTGCACACCACATGGCAGGCCACCACCAAGCCTCTAGAAGAAGCCAGTAACGTAAGCATCACTGTAGTCTGAAAATAATGCTTGGGGTGTCAGTGACAGTAAAAACCACAAAATTATGTAATTGAGCTGGGCAAGAGGGATTCATAATTTGCCAACTTAGTCATTAGTCCACATTTTTTTTAATGTAATTTTTCATATGCAGGTATCACAGTGTATTGGAGTCACTTCTATTTCTCTACCTCATGAGTCGCACCACGGCACCATTTATTTCCAGTCTTCCTTTGCTCCAGGACACAGCTGCATTCCACTGAACAGTAGGTTTTTCCACTCAATATCTGTCTATGTAAGTCAGGGGTTCTCAAACTGCGGCCCTCCAGCTGCTGCAGGACTACATCTCCCATAATGCTCCTTCAGCTAAGGGGCTGGCTGAGGAGTATGGGAGATGTAGTCCTGCAGCAGCTGGAGGGCCGCAGTTTGAGAACCCCTGATGTAAGTGATGTTTAGGCTACAGATTCCTTTTTTATATGAACCTTATCACTTTAGCGAGCAGAACTGCTTGTCATAGCATATTCAACTGTAATATTGTTGGTAAATATAAAAATAGTTGTATCTTTTAATTATCAGATTTTAGTGCAGAGTTAAATGAGTTGCTGATGGAAGCTCAACTTCTACAAGTGTCACTTCCTGAAATCCAGGAGTTGTATCAAGCCATTGTTGTCCCAGAGTTCATCTGCTCTACCTCAGGGGTTGGATGTGAGGAAGGAAACATAAATCAACAAGAAACAGACAGGACCTCTGTACGTTCTGGGGTAATATGTTTATCTGTATATTATGGTGCAAAGATTCTATTAAGCTGGGTTCAGACTGCGCCTTGTAAAGTGTGTGGTTTTAGGCGAAGGCAGATCCAGAGACTGACTTTGGGAGGGGCACTAAAACACATCCAGATGCCTGCATGCACACACTCACACCAACACACTAGGCATTACGCACTAACACACGCAAGACACTTGATACTAACACACATTCACACCCAGACACCCAGATACCCACACAAACATACAGAGATACTCAAACTAAAGCAGCCAGACACACACACATACCCACAGACTTATTTTGACACCCTAACATACCCACACACGCATACATAGCCAGACACATGTTCACACACACATATACCGACGTGCCCAAAGGCACGTGTTCAGCAGTTGGGGGTTGTCTTATGTTTAAGCAATAGCCACCTTACCTTACTCATGTTCAAAAACATTTTTAGGCACACCTTAGAACCATATTTAAGTGGCTGTGGCCATTATCTTACATTTTTTTTTTTAGCTTGCTAGCTCTGCTGGAAATCTGTAACTAATATCTTTCATTCCACATTTCAGGACAGTTTCAGTCTTGCTCGAATACTCCCAAACATGCACTAACATCATATTCTTACAGATGCACGCACTTAGCTCACCCCATACACTGTCACACACACTAATACAACCTCTAACAGTAACACATTTACTCTAACCGCATACACTTTCTCTCTTGAGCCTTTCAAGAGAAGCCGTTTTTTTTTTTTTTGTGATTCTCAATGAGGAATTGGGCAATATTGGGCTTACAGATTGATTATTCCCAGGCTCACCATTAGACATCAACAAGGAGGTTGTCCTGACAATGTTTCCTCCAAATCCTTGGTGTGCCAGAAAGGAAGGATTTTAGAGGTTTAACAACGTATCAGGAAAGATTGCCAGGGTCTAGGAATTGTTCCAATGCATTCTTCCTGTTAGTCAAGATGCCGGTTTGAGGAGCCTCTCCCAATTGGAAACATATAACCTTGTCAGACTATGATCCTGAAGACAGTAGATTCAAACAGACTGCATTTTCCTCAATCATCCCTCGACGGAACACATTTGTTTAAAAAACAAAAAACAAAATGCAAGGAACTTTAAGTCAGTCTGTTAACAATGGGAGGTTGGGGGCTGTAGTTTTTAGTTGGTTCTGTCATTAACCCTGTCATCTGACTTACTACTATAGTTTAAATTAAATCAAGGTGGGCAACACACTTAATATAACCCTGTTCCTTTAAAGCTCTTTCCATTTTAATGAAATCCTTTGAATTTTCAAAAATGAAAAAATATTTTGAGACCACTAATTAGACACCTAGCATCCTGAGTTTATGATCATTTTTTTTTTTTTGGGGGGGGGGAAACTCTAATTACCAAAACCCTCAGATACATGTATAAGAGCACGTGTCAGACATCTCTTTAAATTATATATTAGTTACCTAAATGAGATAAAACTCTATATATTCATAAGATATGCTATTTTATTCTGGTTTCATTTTTTTAAACCAATTCTGCACACTTAATTTCTAAGGCTCTGAGTTGCATACAGAAGGATAGATCTTATCGGAGGTTGAAGAGATGCCATGAGGGAACAGAGGTCAGAATGAAAAAAATATCTTGTTACCGCAAAAGAGGGATTATCTCACTGCCATCCATAGACTTGTGCTGCCATGAGCAACTACCGGACGAAATCCGAATCAGTGACTTTGCCCATGAGTCTGATGATGACAGCGCTGTGTGTCCTGCAGATTGTTGTATTGAACCAGAAGGAGATGAGGTGAGATTTTAATGTAGGATGCCAAGTTATTTGGTGATATACTAATGCATACTAATATTTCTAAAGAAATATTAGTAATGCTAGTTTATTATTAGTAATGTGCTGCTACAGTTTTACTGTTACTTGCTACTTTTTTTTCTATATTTATCTTTAATTTATGTACAGATCTTGCAGCAACAACATAAGTTACAGCTTGCAGTCGAAATATAAGTGAGAACCTGATAATCGGGCAAGAGATGGCTAAGAATTAGTGAAATGAAAATGTTTTCGCATGAACGTCTATGTTTGGGGGCCATAAGAGAGTTGAAATAGAGTAAGGTAGTTAGTAAGGTGCTCCAATCTTGTAGGCTTGATTGGGAGGAGGTGTTGGAGAAGCTGCATTGATTTTTAACTATGTATTATACGGTGCCAGCCAAACAATTCCTGCAGCAAAAGCTTACCGAAGTTGGTCCTTCATACTGTAAAGTGAAGTTAAGGTGGTGAAACACGCTCCTTTTGGTGAATAAACCAGTTTGCTTCAAATGCCTACAGAACTTTTCAGGGCTGGTACAAGGATTTTTGTCACCCTAGGCAAAAACAAATTTTGCTGCCCCTTGGCTCCACCCCTTGTACAACACCCTTGAGAGCAGGTCATATGAGAGTAAATTTGCCCAAATCATTGCTGTGATAATGAATAGAGAACGGTAGAGTCATCCAACATATAGCCTTCATGTGGCCTACAAGGATTTTGCAAATATATTACTCACTCCCTAAATGCATTGGCTAATGGCAAAGTAGCATCAGAAGACCTGCTGCTTATCTTCTACTTTGAAACACTTTGTGCTCTTTAGTAATCTATTACTAATTCTTTGGTGTAGGGGGCTTGTATCAGCTTCAACATCCTTCTCTTACTTTCTCCATTCCAGAAGCCTCTCGTTTAAAGTTCATCTCGGTGAATGTTACATATATCTCTTACCTTTGTGCTCAACTACTGAAAATTTCCCTTTTACTTTTGAAGCTTGTCCTTTACACATGGAAGCCTCCTGGAGATCAGACATTGCACAATGCAGTGTGCAACATAAGTGTTAATGTATGTCGCCACCCTTGCAGCTCTTAGTTTTCCTGCTCTTCTGCTTCAAGTTAATTACTATGTACTTAGCATACATTGGTAGGTATCCTACTTTCAAAAGAAATATGCCGCAAACATAAGAAGAAAAAAAAAAATGGAGTTCCCCTTTAAGGACATGTGAGGAGCTCCTGTTAGATATGCTACATCTAAGGTAAAAAAAAGTCTACTTAAAGGCTGCTGCTCGTTGAGTATATAAAAGATTGCTGCCTTTAGGCACTGGTTTGTCTGGAAGTCAATGTTGCTACATAGTAATTTAGAAAGTTATGCTACCAGCTGATCCATTGTGAGATAAGATGTCCAACAGGCTGGAGAAAAAGTGGGTTCACTGCTAACCTGTAGAGATTGTGTTAAGGCTTTTACTGCCCCTTGGTCGCCAAAGCCTGGCTAAGAAAAGGCAACACTTAACTGTAGTGAACACTGCATTTACTGCTGGTAAATCACTCTGGGAAAGGAGAAACCAGAAAGTTTCCTAATATTCTGTTTCAAGTAAAAAAACAGGGCAATGTCACTATTTTAAACATGGGCCACCAAAACACTCTTAAAAAGTAGAAAATTAAAATTTTTAGGATCTCTGAAAATACTTTAATGGCATCTGCATCTTCTTGTCTCTTGTAGGTTGACTGGGTACAATGTGATGGAAGCTGTAATCGCTGGTTCCACCAGGTGTGCGTTGGACTCTCTGCAGAAACAGCCCAGAAAGAGGATTACATGTGTACTCGCTGCAATGAGGAGAGAGCTGCAGCATAACTATAAAAGCAGATTACTTGCTTCTTGGCGGAACAAAGATATTTAAATGCGTTTTAGAATTCCTTTTATTTCCTTTATAATATTGGGTTTCTTTATGGTGCTTTTAGCACCTCCAACACTTCCACAGAATATGGAATCCACAATGAAGAAATTACAAAAATTTAAATATAATTTCTCTGGCAGATTCTCTACCACCAATCATTTGTCATTTGGACATGTATTGATTAACACAACTCAAGGTTTATATGGTGTGGGGGATTAGTTAATGGAGGGAACATTAAGTTAAAAACACTAAAATATGTAGCGTTGATAAGATCGAGATTCCCCCTCTCAAAAAGCATCCTTCTTTACTTTCCAGTAGGGCAATTTTTATATGAGCAATAACTTTCTAATTCATAATATTTAAAAAAAAAATGCCCTCTTCAACAGGATTTCTGTACAGATATATTTGCATAGGTGCTTAGCACAAAAACATGTTAGATTGGGCTGTGTATCAGCTTTCCTTCAATGGCTGATTGGTTCGTTTTTTGTTTTTTTTTGTTTTTCTTGAATCATATTTTAAACTTTCCATTGTGGAATAAAAACATAATGAAAATGAAAGACCTAAGTTGCAGAGCTATTATGTGAACTTGTGAATGTAATGCTTGTAGAGGTATTTTGGTTGTGTGGAATTCGAAAAAGATTAAATCAAACCTACTGGCAATACAGAACGCATCCTCATTCACCAATATTCGTTTGAATTACCAAGAATAACCACCTTCCGCCGCCACCAATGGTGGCTTTGTTACCAGGAGCCTCCCCATGTAATTGTATCCCAATGTATCCCGTTATCAATCTTAACTAGCATATTTTATTCAATGTGAAAAATTAGTGCATATATTTTATGGAGCAAATAAATGCAATTTTCTTAAAAATAGGGAGCACAGGTATGTTAACAAATGTCTAGATGTAAAATAAAGAATGAACTCAGCATCAACAAGCTTTGGATGGCTGGAGGACCCTGTACCACATGTGCTGCAGAGGCTTGTTTTATAACCCTGCACAATGTCCAACTTTCCATGGATAATCTACCCGTTTTTTGGGGGTTTTTTTTAAACTTTAAGAACAGGTTCCCTTTAAAGATTTCCCATTTAAAAGACCTTGTCCCATTATCTTAAACCTCAAATAATGTGAATTGAATTGTAACTTAACAGAAGCCTTTATTATTGTATTTTACATGGATTCACTCATACCAGTGCTGTTTATAGATAAGAATCTACCCTGATACCCCCTGCCCCATAATTTTTATTATATAGTTAAATAACAGGTGTGTACTTTAAGCTTTCTAAATGGGACCAATACTCAAATCTTGTAGGATCCCTGGATAACAAAATATTATGCTTTTTAGAGCTAAATTATACTGTGATATGCTATACCCAATAAACCTCTGACCTTTTATCATTGACCTGCACATTTATCACACTTATTATACCTAAGAGAATAACACAACGATGCCTTTTAATGATTTACAGATCTTTCCAACACCCTGGTCCGACTACCCTCTAAATTCAGTATTAAGTTATGTGTGTAACACCTAAATACTATCAACTGCTTTGGATAACCCAGAATAATACTTAAAATCAAAATCAGTGTCTCACTTCCAGCATGCCTAAAGTTACTCGCTCACTGTCCACTACAGCACGTGATCACTACTCCCTAGACTTGTGTATGGCAGGCGAAATAGATTGTTTCCATTTTTGTTTTTGCCACATTCACTTTCGGTCAGAAGGTTCAATTTAGGGAGTTTTTTTTTTGTTTGTTTTTTTTAATTCAGTTAGGTCAGTAGTATAGATAGTCACAGTAGCACACTAGAGCAAAGCAGCCAGGCACTCAATCCATGAGTATATGGATTTCTCCAAAATTACAGTTTTAATGAATTGATTCCTCAGAGTAGGGAAAGGTGATAGAGCTGCAGCAGTAGGGCACTGACAGACAGGCACATGGCATGGGACTGAATTCTAGGTCAAATACCTGAGCAGCTTCCAGACTGCCATTACCTGCCTTATTAATACCCATTCCCCTGTGCCCAGTATGCAGGACAACCTGGTGTCTGCTCAGAGCCCACCTCCACCTGATTGTCAACACAACCGAGGAACAATCTTGCTTTGACCTGCATAACTTGTTGATGGTAGTGTTGATGTATTACTGAAGAACAACCTTAACCTTAATCTGTGTCCTGGTCTGCCTGCCTATTTTTTAAAACAATGTTTCTTATTTAACGCCTTAAGGACCATAAGGACTTTTTTTTTTTTTTTTTTTTTTTTTTTATCCTTTGTGGTTGAGGCTGTTAACATTTTCTGCAGGCTGTAGTTTTCTTCTATCTCATTTAGTGTACCCACACAAGTTTTATATACCGTTTTTTTAATGGCTTTTTTAGGTACCGTTATTTTGATCATATCCCATTTGGGACATCTTTTAAAGCTGGCCATTACAATTTACCCCCATCAAACCTAAACACTAATTCTGCTACCGCCCTTGTTTTTCTGTCTTTTTTTTATTTGATGTCTAGTCAATCTGCACTTATGTCCTATTTGGGACATATTTGAAGCTGGTAAATTTTAATCTACTCCATCAAACCATATATCTATATATTTTTTTTGGAAGGTTGCATAGGTCAAGCATTGGATTTCACCACAAGGGCCAGCTCTCCCTCCCCATGTGCATCAATGAGCCTTGGCCAACCATGTTGCTAGTTACAAATTTTTCCTTCCTTTGACCAATTTTGGAGATGCTCTGAGCCAGTCGTCTAAATGTTAACTTGCTGCCTAATGTATCCTACCCACTGGCCTGTGCCATAAGATTATCCGCGTCATTCCTTTTCACCTGTCTGTGGGCATAATGTTTTGCCTGATCGGTGTGTTCTTCCTAGTGGAACTGCCCCTCAAAAGCCTACATACTGGAACATAGGCTCCCAAAATAACGGAACATATAACGTTTAGAGTGTGGAAAGCCTTACTACTGAAATCTGAAAATAAATTAACTATGGCTGATACAGGAGCCATAAAAGGATTTCAAAACTTAAATCCAAGACAGTTCAGTACTTAAGCTTATTGCAGCGAGGGGCAAGTAGGCTGCCTATACATATGCCAGGTCTGGAGGTAGCAGACCTCCTCTGTTTGTTCCGTATGGAACATAATCATGCTAACTGTGGCCCCCCTCAGGCTGATTTGTACCACTGTCTCTTGCAATGCCCTTGACTCGCTTGGCTTTTGGAGAATGACAGCAAACAGTTAAAACTCCTCTTGATAAATATCACACCAGAGCTGGAGGGTTTTCCAAAGATGGATAAAGTGGAAATCAAGTCAAAATTGCAATTCAGACAACACCTCTATTACCAGAAATTGAAGATTATGCTAGCATTAGGGTATTTATAATCTTAAATTTAATAATGACAGGAGGCGAATATTTTGCTTATCTCTTTTTACTAGCTCCAAACCGCAGCAAACAAGGATATAACAAAAAGAACCAATCACAAAACCAGTGACAGTCTATATAGGCTGCTGCATTCCAAACCACTTTGTCAAGGCCCGGGTAATCAGTTTGGGTAGCCTCATTGCAGGGGAAACATGGGGTTCTGTCTGCACACGGCGCTGCATGGTAACGAAAGATAAGACAGACAGGCAGGCACAAAGGAATACACCACAGTAGGGCTGCAACTAACGATTATTTTAATAATCGATTAGTTGGCCGATTATTTTTTCAATTAATCGGATAAAAAAAATGCAATTTTTTTAATTTAAAATAATGTGATAAAAAACGTACAATTTACACTTTCATCTCTTTATTGCAATGGCCTCTCTATTCACACACAGTGTTTCTCAAACTAGGTTTTAATACAAAGTTATTAGTAAATATTAATTCATGTGTTAACTATTTTTCATATTTAATAAAAACTGAGAAAAAAGCCTTGTTTATATTTTTTTATTTACCAAACTGCCCCCAGTTATGCACATCTGACCCCCAGCTTGCCACTCTGCCCCATATATGCCTTATACCTCTTATATGCCTGATATTCCACTGTGCCCCTGATATGCCACTGTGCCCCCAATATGCCTTTATACTCCTTATATGCTAGTGATATCCAACTGAGCCCCCTGATATACCTTTTACCCCCAGATATGTCTTATGCCCCCCTGATATGCCTTATAACTTGCAATATGCCACTCGCCCCCATTTATGCCTTATACCTCCCTATATGCCACTGTGCACCCTGATATGCCACTACGCTCCCCATAAATGCCCTGCACCACCCTGAAATTCTCCCTGATTCACCACTCTGCCTCCCCCAGATATGCCACTCTGAAATTCATTATACCCCCATACACCACTCTGCCTCCTCCTCCTCCCATACACCACTCTGCCTCCTCCCCCTCCCATACACCACTCTGCCATAGAAGCCTCAGCATAAGTGAAGGTGAGTAACGGAGGCTGTCTGTGCGAAGCAGACCCCCACCGGCTGACAGAGGATGATCCTCTGTCAGCCGGTGGGGGTCTGCACGATGCGCACAGACAGCCTCCGTTACTGCCCTTCACTTACACTTAGGCTTCCATGAAGCTGCAGTGAAAGTGCCTGTCAGTAACGGAGTCGTGAGAGAGGCAGAGTGATGTATGGGAGGGGGGAGGAGTCAGAGGGGTGTATGGGAGGGGGAGAGAGACGGAAGTGAGAGACCGGCCGACAGTGAGGGGAATCCAGGTCCCCTGCAGCGTTGCGGGGGATCTGGATTCTAGTGTTATAATCCGATCTCTGAGGTCAGATTATATAAGGAGAGGAGTTTTTCAGAGCATTTTTCTGAAAAAAACCTCTTCATAATCGATAAAAATCGATTGGATTAATTAATAATGAAAATCGAAAATGATTTTCATTATCGATTTTATCGATTAGTTGTTTCAGCCCTACACCACAGGCACAATTCCAGGTAATGCTATGTATTGTATATTATGACAGGACAAGCATATACAGATTAAACAGTCTCTTAGCAACAAAACGTACCTATGGCAGGAAGGCCACTTGGAAGGGCATAATGTAGGAACAAGTCAGGATCAGGTACACAGGAAGCCAGAAACAAGTCAGGATCAGGTACAGGGATTTTTTATTAGCTATATGCTACAGTACAATAAATACAGGTTAAAGGACATAATGGAACATTTAAAATGATAATGAATGAAAACAGTTTACATAAGATTAGAATAAATACATAAAACCAGTCTTTGGGACGTTCATGCTAGTAAAATGTTCCACATACTAAGGCACCAAAGTCTCTGCGTTCATTGAACCCTCCGGTTTTTAAGCTATACAGTTGTTTTATATGGCCTTTTTACCTGTCCCACAGCTGACCAGTCGCGTGTTTTATGGATTATGAGAAATTGTATAAAAGCAATTTGGAAGACCGGACTTATTTTACTGTTTCAAAAAGAATATATAGACCCTTCCATTTGTCTTAAGATGGCTTTAAGTGGCATGTACACACATTTTTTTAAACATTCGTGCACTACCTGCCATGCAAGATCCCTCTCAGAGTTGGCAAGAAAGTGGCGACATTCTGCCAATCTCTGTTGGACTCTATGAGAGAGTATTGCACCACTTGCTCAGTTTCTTCCATTGATAATATATCAGGAGTCAACTTCTTTGGATTTGTTAAATTATCCGGGCTAAAATATTGGAGATGATGCAATTGTATTGTTTCCTCTAAAAAGACATACTGCTTTGGAGGATTTAAAAGCACAGGAGAGTTAAGAGACAGTGAGTAGAAGTTATATTTCCTAAAAAGTTTTTAAAACGAGTAGTAAAACATCTTATATATAAAATACGATTCACATCAGGCATCCCCTTACCACCATTCACGTTTTGTTTGCACGCTTTCTCTCTTTTAAGTTTCAGAAAAACATAAAACAAACATGCATTAGTCAGAAGGGGGAAATACCACTCCTAAATACATCATTATTGCCTTGGTGATTAAAATTCTCCCTTTCGTTGTCAGCTTTCGGGTTTGCCATAATTCTATTTTGCGGTTTAATTTTTCCAAAACAATATCCCATGATCTCTTGCCATTATTTGCATAATCAAAAACCACTCCCAGAATTTTTATACTGTCACTTTGGGTCTGGACAGAAGGTGTCTGACTTCCATTCCAATCGCCAGTAGTGAGACAGCCGCACTTGTTAAGATTCAGCTGAAAACCAGAGGCACAAGTAAAATACTCGCTAAACGTATCCTTTCGTAGAAGGGCTAAAAGGGGTTCAATGGCACCGACAAAAAGGAAGCCATTGATTAAAATTTCGCTAAAAGACAACGTATATAAAATGTTAATACGCTGAATAAAATCATCTGGGAATGCCATTTTCTTTAAAACCATAAAGAGATATTCATGGGATACACAATCAAAAGCTTTTTTTAAAATCAAGAGATAAAAATAGCCAGTTTTTGTTTACGGTCTTTCTGATACCAGATCAGATCACGTATTACATTTAGGTGTTCCCAGACAGCACGTCTTTGGATATCACAGATCTGATCTGGGTGAATAACCTTATCTATGACAGCTTTTTGTTCTATTACCTAAAATCTTGGCCATAATTTTATAGTCGCCATTCAATAGGGTGATAGGCCTCCAGTTCTCCAATTTTGAGCTATCACCCTTCTTAAAAAGGAGCGTAATAATGCCTCTTCTCCAGAAAGAGGGTAACTCCTGGGCATTAAAAGCTTCTATAAAAATATTAAAAAGATCGTCCCGTAAAAGTTCCCAAAAACATGTATAAAATTCATCTGCTCCTGGGGACTTACCAGCATAAAAGCTTTCAATTGCATCATGCAATTTGGTTACCGACAGCTTTCTGCTTAAAGGCGCCTGATCATCAGATTTTAAAACATTAGTTATGGCCCCCAGGGTATCAGTTAAAAAGGAACGATCTATGACTTTCTCATTAAAAAGGTTTTGGTAAAATGCTTGCGACACGTTTAAAATGCCCGCAATGGAGGACTGGCCTTCCATTTAAAAAAAAAAGCGAGAGCACTTCTCCTCTTCCTCCAAGTGCTTTACCCGGGCATTAAAAATCATTACCTTTAAAATCTCATGAAGACCTTTTTCTCCTGAATTGGCCATCATGACGCCCCTTCCATACCTGAGGCCAATATCCTACACACGTGCTGTCCATAGAGTATCTCGGCATTTTCTCTTTCGACTTCTCTCCGCCCTGGGACTAGGTCCATGCTTTGTACAGATGATTAAGGCTATGTATACCAACTCCTCTGCTTACATACGTATTAATGGGACTCTGTCTGAGAGGATAATTCTTTCCAATGGTACCCGTCAAAGCTGCCCCCCCTGTCTCCATTATTATTTATTCTCATGTTGGAGCCATTAGCGGGCCAACCCACTTATTAATGCCCTCCAGGATGCCCCCCACTCAGGAGAGGGAATGATCAGGATTCTGTATAAGCAGAAAGGGGAGAGATGTGATCTAAAAAATTTACGTCCCATCTTTCTCCTAAATGTAGACTACAAGATCTTCGCCACCAGGTTAAAGAAAGTAATCAGGCAGATCATCCATTCCGACCAGACCTGCAGTATCCAAGGGTGCCAAATTGCAAACCCTCATCAGAGACGAGATTCACTACATCAAAGACCGCCACGTCCATGCTGCTCTGGTGACCCTGGATACAGTGAAGGCATTCAATCGACTGTCTCATGGTTTTATGGGTATATGTGTGTGAAAAGATCAAAATAAAATGCCCAAATGGAAAAATAAATAGGAAATACCAATATGGGTATTTCTTAGATAACCCAAATAAATGTGAATATAATTCAGGGGTAAAAATATGTGAATTAGAATAAAACAGATATAATACTTCTCTTCAGTGGTTTTTGGGCAGCCTCCCTATTACAACACTCTCCAAATGTTGAATCACACCAATTCTAAAGAATCTTTCCTCAGATCCCGTCTGTTTGACTAACTACCGCCCTATCTCTCTGCTTCCTTTTACCTCTAAGCTGCTGGAACGGATTGTGTACAATCACCTCACTAACTTCCTCTCCTCTAATTCCCTCCTTGTCCCTCTACAATCTGGTTTCAAACCCCTTCACTCTACTGAAACAGCTCTAACAAAAGTCTCCAACGACTTGCTCTCTGCCAAAGCTAAAGGTCACTACTCTATTCTAATACTACTGGATCTCTCTGCTGCTTTCGGTACTGTTGATCACCATCTTCTAGACTCACTTGCTTCTATAGGCATTTGAGATACAGCTCTCTCCTGGATATCCTCATATCTGTCTAACCGTTTCTTCTCTGTCAACTTCTCTGGCAAGACATCATCGCCCCTTCCACTTTCGGTTAGTGTCCCCCAAGGCTCAGTCCTTGGCCCTCTGATGTTCTCTCTTTATACTTCATCTCTTGGCAAACTAATCAACTCATTTGGCCTCCAGTATCATCTATATGCAGATGATACCCAAATCTACCTGTCTTCTCCTGATCTCTCTCCATCTCTCATGTCCCGTATTACCAATTGCTTGTCTGCTATTTCTTCATGGATGTCACAACACTATATGAAACGTAATCTTTCTAAAACTGAACTCATTATCTTCCCTCCCTCCATCTCCACTCCACTACCTGAATTCTCTATCACCATTAACAACACGACTATCTCTCCTACTAACCAGGCCCGATTCCTTGGGGTCATCCTTGACTCAAACCACTCCTTCATCCCTCACATTCAGTCCCTCGCCAGATCCTGCCACTTGCACCTAAAAAACATCTCTCGTATCCGCCCATTCCTCACCCAAGAATCCAGAAAAACTCTGGTTCATTCACTTATCATTTCCCGTCTTGACTACTGCAACACTCTTCTGGTTGGCACTCCACTGTCTCGACTCTCTCCTCTACAGTCTATCCTAAATGCTGCTGCTAGGCTCCTCTTCTGCTTCCCCCCTCTGTGAAACCCTCCACTGGCTCCCAATTACCTCTAGAATTAAATTTAAGATCCTAGTACTGACATATAAGGCCATCCATAATACTGCTCCTCCGTACATTTCTGACCTCATTAGCAAATACTCTCCTACGTTCTTCCCATGGGCTAAGGCTCTCCTCCTCACTCATCACCTCTTCCTTTTCCAGTCTACAAAATTTCACTCGAGCTGCCCCATATCTCTGGAATCTACTCCCAAGGAACCTTCAGCATTCACCCTCCCTCCCGACATTCAAGAAACATCTAAAAACCCACTTCTTCAGAGAAGCATACCATCTTAGTTGCTAGAACTTCCTTGTCATCGATACAACCACCACACTACCTCTCACCCTATGTTTGTCACCCCATTTCCCTCTAGATTGTAAGCTTGCGAGCAGGGCTCTCTCCACCAAATGTATCGGCTTGTCTTAGTCTGTCAATTCTTGTCTTGTCATATCCCTTGAATTTATGTATTGCATTAAGCACTACGTAAACTTAAAATGAAATGTAAGAACCAAGATCCACTAGGTGGCGCTCACACAAAACCAAAAGAGAAGAGATACAAAATGATCTGCAACAACGTATCCTTCGTAACCACAAAAATCCCCCAATGCACTCACAATGATTAGTGTTTTTTTTTCAAGCCTCTTTCGTTTTCTTACACGTTTTTATATTGTCGTTTTTCCCTGTATAAAATGATTCACAGATGGTAAATACGGAATTTGCACACATTAGAATATATTAAGTGACCGGTACTTTTTACGGAAATATACAAATACAGACTTTTACCAGAATATCTCAAAAAACACCCCCCTCAAACTATTCTCTGATCTAAGAAAGTTCTTCTTTATGTTTCTGCTTCCTTCTGACTGATAACGGTCCGATGTTCCGACGGCTCCCCTAAAAGAATCAGCTGAAAGGAAGAGAACAAGCTCTTTGAGTTTGATGTTCCGAGGCAAGAACACACATACACCGAGAAACAACTCACCTGTCAGGACAACATCATCGGGGGACACACGAAAGTGAACCCGGTACCTTCTTTGGCAACCTGAGGAAGTATAAAAGAAGACAATTGGAGTGAGTGGATCAATGATTGATACCTCCTGATGAAGCCACTTTCTAGGAGGACGCATAGAGGACTTTCAACATGAACTTTTAATACAGACTTTTGTTTTTTATCTTCAAATTCAGAGTGATATTATCCCACAATTAAATACAATTTTATATATAAAAAAGAAATCTGGTTACTTACCTTTATTTTCCAAATACACTGTGGAGATTTCAGAAGAAGCAGAGGGCAATACGCATTCGTGAATCCCCGGCATGGAAGGATAAAAGCCACCCCCGGAGTATAAAACGCGATTAGCACATTTAATTGATGTGCCACCAGCTGCGTGCAATCTTTATTTTTCAAACATACATTAAGTTTTCATGCTACACTATTGTCTCCCTTTTGACTGTTTTCCATCTAGAAACTCTGAAAAGAAAACGCTAATCATTGTGAGTGCATTGGGGGATTTTTGTGGTTATGAAGAATACATTGTTGCAGTCTGCAACAAATGCATCATTTTGTATATGTAAGGAACTGGGTCCATGCTGATGACTCAGAGGACCCAGCGCGCCCAAAGATGGAGTTCAGGAGTCATCGTGCGGTAGCGGAGATGGACAGTGCCTGATGCAGGGTGACCGCACTCACCTGGGTGTTAAGCATCTAGGGTTGTGCAGCCAAACACCAGCTCCCTGATATAGCAGCGGATGAAGTCCAGAACGAAGTGAAATCCTGCAGGCACCCTGGAACAGGCATGAGACATTACACAAGACTCATGTGCGGGATGCTGCAGGCTGGGAGTATGGAAGCTAAGCAAAGGATATATGGCAGAAACATAACAAGCAAGGGACAGGGAGACCAGGCACGAAACATAACCAGACAAGATATACATGTTACAGGGCACAACAGTGAACAAGACAAGGAATAAACATAACCAGACAAGATATACATGTTACAGGGCACAACAGGGAACAAGACAGGACACCCCGCTGCCGGGGATACAGGACAGGACACCCCGCTGCCGGGGATACAGGACAGGACATCCCGCTGCCGGGGATACAGGACAGGACACCCCCCTGCCGGGGATACAGGACAGGACCAGGGCCGGCCTTAGGGGTGTGCGACCTGTGCGACCACACAGGGCGCCATGGTAGCAGGGGCGCCTGCCCGGGACTTAACTTAAAACATCGGGGTTTTTTTTGTTTTGTTTTAACTTTATTTAACAGCATTCATGTTAAATAAAGTTTAAAAAAAAGTTCTCAGCAACCGCTCGGTGCCCCTTACTCTCCGTGACTCCGTCGCTGTGCCGGCATCGCATGTTGAGCGCCGGACTATTCCGGCGCTCAACATGAAATGCCGACACCGCGGCAGAGCGAGAAGACGGATGCCTCCCGCTCTCACCGCAGGACTCCGGCAACAAGGTAAGTGTGTGTGGGGGGGTACTTTGAAGGGGCGGGGGGGTAGTTTTATGGGGCAGAGGGGGGTAGCCTGAAGGGGCAGAGGGGGGGTAGCCTGAAGGGGCAGAGGGGGGGTAGCCTGAAGGGGCAGAGGGGAGGGGTAGTTTGAGGGGGGGTAGTTTGAAGGGGCAGAGAGGGGGGGTAGTGAGGGGGGGCGCCAGAGGAGTAGTCCGCACAGGGCGCCACAACGCCTAAGGCCGGCTCTGGACAGGACACCCCGCTGCCGGGGATACAGGACAGGACACCCCGCTGCCGGGGATACAGGACACACACATAAATACAGGAACTAGCCTAGGACTGTTTGATAACTATTGGAGATTCCGTCACATTTTATGGCCATAGTATGCTTAGCCCACCACTACGCCAAAGTACTCCAATGACGGTGGGTCCTAACGCTAATCCCTACTGACAAAGGTACGAAACAAACCAAACATGAAATCCACTTTGGAGATATGGGCAGGGGGAGATGTTCCTATGCTAATCTAATGTACCTTGATATTTGAAGCTGGTTGCTGGTGAACGGCTGAAAGACAAGGCTGCCCTCTATCACCTCTTCTATTTGTCTGTTGTATAGAGCTCTTCGCCAAATGCATCAGATGGAATACAGAGATTAGAGGTATCACCACACTGGTCAGAGATAAGAAAAAAATAAAGCGCTCGCTCTACATGAATGATGTGACAATCTTCTGCACTGACCGCCAGTGGGTGAGAACGCTCGTCCAGACATGCAAGGACTTCAGCAAAGCTTCAGGCGCAAAGGTCAACTGCAGGAAGTTGGAGACCAAGTTGTTCTGGCAGTGGGATCTGACTTCCGACCTGATCCTATTTCCCATCAAGACTTCCTAAAGATCC
This sequence comes from Spea hammondii, assembly GCA_029215755.1. Lineage (NCBI taxonomy): Eukaryota > Metazoa > Chordata > Amphibia > Anura > Pelobatidae > Spea > Spea hammondii. The sequence continues at coordinate 98,343,161 of JARDYJ010000002.1, read as the reverse complement.
TGGGAGCCTGGTTCGGCAGAAACAGCGTGGCCCTGAAAAGTTGGGAGGAGAGACTCGCTAAAGTAAAGCAGAAATTTGGATTGTGGAGCCTCAGATACCTTACGATCAAAGGGAAAGTGCGTAACAAGATCCTTCCTGTGCTGCAGTACATTGCTCAGGCCTGGCCCTTGCTGGTCACCATACACCGAGCAGTTTTCCACTTCATCTGGGGCTCCAAAATGGACACAGTATAGCATGCAGTGATGTACAAGGAACCTCGCAAGGGAGGCAAAGGTGTGCCTGACATCCCTACCATGCTGAGGGCTTTCTTTGTGTGCAACTGCGTGTGCAGGACTCTTAAGAGACGTAGTGAAAGGCTCTGCTGGAAACTCCATGTCTCGCTTCTCCCTACTGCCCCTGTGGAGGAAGCTCAAGTGGGAAAAGTGGGACAGCTCCGTCCCTTGGACTATGCCCTGGTTCTGCTTGGACGTGGGCAAATTTGTAATTGAGCACCAACTGAAGGGAGTTAAACCAGATCTGTGGTCACCTTGTGTGATCCACAAGCTCATCAGAGCCAAAGACATTATTGAGAACATCCCAGGGCTCCCTGCTGCCACAGCCACAACTGTTTGGGCTAATGTGGCATTGAGGCGGCTGGCCAACAGGCATAAAGACATTGACATTGACAAAGACATTGATGGCCATTCACATTTATGCATGCCAGGGGGCTGTGCAGATATAGACACTGCCCACAGTGCATTGTGGAGGAGGAAACTGCCCTCCACTTGTTCTGGCAGTGGCCGTTTGCACAGGATTTGTTCAAAGCCCTGGATTTGGAACTCAAGGACTCTATCGAGAGAAAGTACCTGTCCTACCACTCTGTACTTTACAGACTTTTTTCAGGAACACACACTGACAGCGCCATTGATGATGCTTGGTGTTTCATGTGCTGTGTAAAGGATGCTGTATGGTTTGCCAGGAACCGCCTGGTGTTGAGGAGGGAGCACTTCTGCCACAGAGTTATCCATAGCCTGATGAGAGACTACTCTTAAGGACAGTCTACAGGCTGAGGACTAGCCCCATCTCCCTCAACCCCTCACCCACCCTGGACACCATTTCCCCAGGCTGTTTCCACTAATCTGCTAACTATATGTGCCATGTCTGGAATTGGAAATTATTCTAGCCTTGGTGCACGAATAATTATAATTTTAATATAGACAGGAGGTGAGTATTTTGCAAAACTTCCTGTATCACAGGGCGGAAGTCGCCGGTGCGTTTGTGCACCAGGAAAACAGAGCTGAGGAAACCTATGGGACCAGGGGCTCGTTGAATGGCTCCTTTGTCGCGCAGGGCCCGGAGCTCCTTCTCTATAAGCGCCTGCTCGGCCGCGGATCGGAAAGCAGGACGAAGTCTGCGTATCTGAAAGGGGGGAGAGACAAAGTCTATCTGGAAAGCCTGGACCACTTGGAGGATCCAAGGGTCGGACGAAATCCACACCCAGTTGTGGAAAAAATGGGATATACGGCCCCCAACCCACAGAGGGAAAGAAGGATAAGAAACAGTTGGAATTACCAAAACCGGAACGTCCTCTGGGGAATCCCTCAGCACCTCTGCCTCTGTAACCTCCACGGGTGTTGAAGGACCTCTGGTGATAGGGCGGTCTGTATGAAGACTGTGGCTGAGGGAAATTCCGGGGACCTTGGGATGAAGTACGGCTGGCGGCCATCCTGGAAAAACGAAGGTTCGGTTGGAAAACCTTCTTCATGGAAAGCTTCGCCTTGTTCCAGGACGTCATGAGTGACACGTGGTGATTAAGTTCCTTCACAAACGCATCCCCGAAAAGCAAGCCGTTAGCGGCCGCTCCTAAATCTTTGGTGCCTAACTCAGCCAGGCGGGGCGCCTTACGACGCTCCGTAGCGAAAGAGACGTTAGCGTTTCCCAGGAGACAAACTACGCGAAGGGCCCAAACGCGTATAACTTTGGGGTCTAGGGGGGTATTTTGTAAAAATGCCCTGTCTGCTAGGCATTCGGCTCTGAGTTTATTACGAACCTCCTTAGGAAGCGGCTTTCTGAGCCATTTATGGAGGTATAGAGAGATATGCTCAGGGGGAGCCCATTCGGTGGCCCTAGGGTGGCGCATGGTAGTGGGATCAAACATAGAAGACCCAGTAGGGTCAAGGACCGGGAGGTCGGTGGACGTGGAAGCTGAATGGGATTGAGGGGGATCGGCAAGGTGGGGCTCATCCACCAAATACTCACGGACGAACCCGGAGTCAATATCTCTGGACGAGGCCAGATTAACTGATATATCAGATCCAATGGTCCGCCATTCGTCCACTACGGATAGTGGATCATTAGGAGTGCCGGAGGTTTTAGGGCGTTTAGCGGGTGCCTTGCCCTTGCCCGCAGATACACTGCTGCCCTTCCAGGGGCGTTTAGAACCGGAAGCCTCCCCTTCCGATTTATCAGAATCAGAGTCTGAAGGGGCATTAGTAGGGCCGGTCGGGACAGGAGGTTGCCCTTGGTTAGGTAGATTTGCGGACATTTTAGAAAAGAATGACTCTACCGAAGTAGAGAATTTAGATTCCAACCAGGCCATAAAGGCATCTTGGGATGGTATGTTGTCCTGAGACATATTGTCTGTAGAGAAAAAGAGAGGGCAGTGTAAGGGCAGGTAAATGGAAGTAAAAAAGGCACTCTAATATATATATATATATATGTGATACATCATCCACAGGGGCTCAGCCTGGGATCTATAGCCGATTTTTTTTAAATCCGCCAAACAGCAATAAGGACACTCAAGAATAGAGCTAGTCTGCTAATTATACCTGAAAGGAAATAAAAACCTGGAAAATAAGAAAATAAAGGTAGCTCACCTGAAGTGGAGAGCAAACAACAACTGTAATGTCGTCAAAAGGAATGAAAAAACACGAAAACGAGATGAAATGGACAGAAAGTGGCGACCGGAACTCACCAGAGAGATGAGAGACCCTGCCGCAATACCGAACAGACGGCCGACAGTGAAGTAGCTCTATGGGAGCAGCAACATGGCCGCCGCACGCGAGGTAGAGGGAGAAGCAAGATGGCGGCTGAAATCTCGTTACGCAAGACTTCGCCCGCCCAGCCAAAATGGCCAAGCCAAGACTGAAAAACCCGCGAAACGCGAGTGAACCTAAAGAAGAACTAGGCAGAAGAAAAACGGAGATAGCAGGGAACCGAGAAAGGTAAAAATAAGAAGACAGAGAGGAGAGAAAAGTGGGAAAGCCGAGAGAAAAAACCCAGGCAGAGGAAACAAAGGAATAAGAGGGTCTAGAGAGGGGGGGGAGACACCGGGGAAAAAAACGGGGAGGCCCGGGGATCGGGGAGTCCCGGAGATCGGGAGACCGGGTGTGAAAGGGAAGAAAGTATCTCCCCAGACCAGAATTAAAGTCCGTGGAACCGGACAAAACCAAACACGAGGTACAGCAATACAGTACAAATACCAAAATAAATCAATAATAAATCAATAATAAATCAATAATAGATATATATATCCGAATTTTGAAAATAGAAGTAATTCTGACAAAAGGAAGAGGACTGACCTGCAGCTACGGTGAGCAGCAAAGAAAGAGGAAGAGGAGGATGGCTTAGGGGTTTATATACCTCCTATGTAATGTTTTTCTATTGGTTGTTCCACTTATGATGTTAACTCTTTCTTTTCTGCTACTGTGAGAGTAAAGGAAGTTATGCAAAATAGGAAGCCTCCTGTCTTGCCTAAAAATTGTAATTGTACACTGCTCTTACTGTATTATTGAGCTTCCCATTAAGTGAAGTTGTACTATAACGTGTATTGCCCTGCGCTGCGTCGCAGTACTGCTTATCAACTTTTTTGTGAATGGGTGTTTATTGATATTATGTTTATTGAACAATAAATATTCAATAAAAAAATCTGACTTTTTATGGAATATCTTGTGGATATCACTGGGGACCTGGTACCACCTAATAAGAAGCTTATAGGCTGTCTCTTGACTGGCTACTGAGATGGAGCATTTCTGTGAAAGTGTAAAGATTTTGTCCTCCTCTGTAAAACTAAGTCCGATATCTCTATCCCATAGCCCCATGAAATAAGGTAATAAGGTACTGATCCTGAAGCCTTCTCAACTATCCCCCTATTTATCACCGAAACGAGTCTAGTTGGGTCATCCGGATCGAAGCATAATTTCTCAGACACTGTCTTGTCTAACGGTAGAGTCACCATTCGTTGTAGGGTTTGAATGTAGGGCATGAGTTGATGATACGCAAATGTGGTTGTAAATGCCCTTCAGGGGCAAGAACTGTCAGGGTTTTTAGCTTTCCCTTGTCAAGAACATGTCCTATACGGGGGAACTGCACCTCCGGTGGGAACAGCCGAGTCACGGCGCCTTCGTGTTGTCCGGAATTCCTCTGGAGCTGAATTATGTGTAACGGGAGAAAGCAATGATTGGGAGTGGATCAACCTCGTTTTGTTAGTCAGTCCTGTCCACACCCTCAATGTCGGAGGGATTGTGGGGCGGTCTGCCGAGTTACAGTGCCCCCGTCGTCTTGGAAGCCATGCCCCCACTGGCACCGTGGCAGACAGGTAGTTTTGCTCCATTGACACACAACTCCTAGATGACATACACATCCAATTCATTACCCTAGACGCCATCATGGATTTAAAAGAAATCTCAAAGTCTGGAAGACCCACGCCCCCTCTGTCCCTAGGTCTTGTCAAGTAATTATAGCCAAATCTTGCTCTCTTTCCTTGCCATATAAACACTAATAGTAAGGACTTAAGTTGTCTGAAAAATGTCTTGGGGATAACAATAGGTAGTACCCGAAGCAGGTGTAACACCCACGGGAGCAAACTCATTTTGAGGATGGCAACTCTACCAAACCAAGAAACTTAAGGTCGGTCCTCAGAGTTCAGTAGCACCCCATGATTTAAACCAAACAGGGAGTCCAGGTATGATTCCGAAATATCTTATCGCATTGTCTCGGGCCCACTTAGATGGGTGAGTGCCTTGTAGTTGCCCTACTTGATCTTCTGGGATGGATATATTTAGTAACTCAGACTTATTATAGTTGATTTCCCTCCTAATAGCTGGCAAAGATGTCATTGGTTTGGTAATGATAAATAAAAGATTGTATGCGAAAGCAGCTATTTTGTGATGGGCCCGACCCATCCTAATCCCCTGAAAGTCCACCGCTGTTCTAAGAGCGTTTAGCAAAGGTTCCATTGTAAGCAATTACAAAGGACACCCCTGTCTAGTGCCATTTGAGTCAGCGGTCATGATAGTCCCCCAATAACTCAGATACGAGCTGAGGGTATGTGATACAAGGCCGTAATAAAGTTCATCATATTAGGCCCAAGACCTAAATGTCGCAGAGTGGAGAATAAAAATGGCCATCCCACTCTCTCGCAGGCCTTCTCTGCGTCGGTTGAAAGCAGTGCCATCGGGACACCCCACAACCTGGACCAATGAATAACATTAATAATTTTCATGGTGTTGTCACTGGCTTCGCGTCCAGGGACAAACCCAACCCGATCTCTGCCCACTATTCCAGGAAGAAGGCTTCTCAGTCTAACACCTTTGCCAATATCTTTACATCTACATTTAGTAAAGAAATTGGACGGTCTCCTCTATCTCCTCCTGGGTTATGTCTCTGTCTAAAAGATCTAATGCCCACATGTCTAGAGATATAATCGTCAATTTGGGTATCGATCCCCCTGGGAGACAACATACTATGATGTTTTATTTTATATAATCATTGATAGAATTTGAGAAAACATTCAGCTATCTGATCAGATCTAAACCTTAGAGTGCTAAGGCACTGCCCACCTTGTTACCATGTTCGTAGTATTTAGACTGTATATGGGTGTATGCCCTGTGAATCTGTCTATTCAACAAATCCGCTAATTTGGACCGGACAGCAACTAGCCTTAGGGGGATATTTGGTTTGGAGCAGGCTTTATGAATGAGCTTCAGGCGTGCATTTTCCCCACAGAGTTTCTCCTGTTCTATTCTACAGATCTTTTTATTGTACGTTCCCATGCTAACAAGGTATCCCCTAAACACTGCCTTATGAGCCTCCCAAACCACGGTCTGATCAATATCCTCTGTGGAGTTAAAAGTGAAATATTCCCAGATGTGATTTTCTATACACGTTTTATTTAGGGAGTCCGTAAGCAATGCTTCATTAAGTCGCCACTTTCTGGGACGAAGCCCACTCAAGGGATTAGCCAACTGCAAAAACACAGGCGCATAGTCACTCCATGTTATGGACCCCACCTACACCTTACGCACCAAACGGAGATGTCTATGAATCAAAAACAGCATTTCCATTCTAGAGTATCTATTATGAGCCCTCCATGTGTTTATGAGTTGTGCCTTCAGTAGACACTTTTTCACCAATTTGATATGAGCAGGAAGTGCCTGTTGAACTGTCCAGCCCGGGGCCATGGTAACGTTAAAGTCGGCCCCCTAATATTACTAAATTATCTGCTAAGTCATCCAACCTGAACTTGGGGTATAAATATTAGCTAACGTCAATTTCTCATTACCCAAGCAACCGTTTAGGATGACTGCCCTGCCCTCACTATCACTCCATGTCTGCAGCAGGGTGAAGGGGACATCCTCACATATAAATCGTAACTCCTTTGGTTTTATGGAAAGGTACATGTGAAAAAAACATATGAGCATATCTCTATATGGCAAACTTTGGGACCCTATTATGCTTGAAATCATCAGCGCTATGTGTATATTAGATTTGCACATGTCATGAATCAGCATGGAATTCAAGCATCTGTGGTTTTTGGGGACATCCCTCCGCCCTGGGTGAGCCAGCATAATAATATATTATAATATAGAGGCTTAGTCTCCTGTAGCCCCTAATTAACCACCCTCTCCTTCTACCCCAAATCCCCACCTGGATCACTCTACCGCCAGTGAAGCCGAATGCATTTGGCTTTCTTATGAAACCGACACACACCTGAGGACGGAATGCAGGAGGAGGGGGCACAAGCCTTATCTATACCCCCAAAGTGAACCCCACTCTTGAACCCCCAACACCCCCCCCAGCCCGCTCCCCATGCCAGTATACAAAGATTATGTTATACAAAGCCCCCTAAGGGGAGAGTCAAATTGTCCAAGCATACCACTTAGAAGACTAGCAAGAGTCCACTTCAAAATTACCTTCATATAATGCAGATATCTGTAGTTCAGTGATGACAAAGTCTCTCACTCCATATGTCGTGGGTTAGCCCAGCGAGGTTCGGAAGTGGATGATTGGTTCGGAGACCGTTTTCCCGCAGATCTATCCATCTTAGCTCTTTTCTTCCATTGTGGTTGGGGAATCCATGGTGTGTTCATCAATTGAGGCAATCCTGAGGTGATCGGCTCCTGTTGGGACCATTCCGAGTCACCTGTGGTATGTCTAACACTCTGCAGAAAGCTGGAACGTCCTCCGGTCTGTGTAACAAGTGAAGGGTGTCTCCTCTCCGGACTGCTCTGAAAAATAACCATCGTCAAATAGAGGTCTGACTACAAGACTGAGATCCAGATCACACGCAGCGCTGCAGGGGACCCGGATCAACCTCTCTGGCAGCTGGTGGCCGTCTGTGCGATGCGCGCAGACAACCTCTGCTGCTGCCGCCACTTCCGCCGGGGCTTCTATGACGGAGCGCCGGCGTCACATGACCTTCCGGTGCTCATTCATAGAAGCCCCGGCCGAAGTCCCAGCAGCAGCATCGCGCAGACCTTCACCCTCTGCCCCACTGAAGCACGCGGAACAAGTCCCTGCGCTGCAGGGGACCTGGATCAACCTCTCTGGCAGCCGGTGGCCGTCTGTGCGATGCGCGGATACAACCTCTGCTGCTGCCAGAACTTCCGCCGGGGCTTCTATGACGGAGCGCCGGCGTCACATGACCTTCCGGTGCTCATTCATAGAAGCCCCGGCCAAAGTCCCAGCAGCAGCATCGCGCAGACCTTCACCCTCTGCCCCACTGAAGCACGGGAAACAAGTCCCTGCGCTGCAGGGGACCTGGATCAACCTCTCTGGCAGCCGGTGGCCGTCTGTGCGATGCGCACAGACAACCTCTGCTGTTGCCGGCACTTCCGCCGGGGCTTCTATGACGGAGCGCCGGCGTCACATGACCTTCCGGTGCTCATTCATAGAAGCCCCGGCCGAAGTCCCAGCAGCAGCATTGCGCAGACCTTCACCCTCTGCCCCACTGAAGCACGGGGAACAAGTCTAGGGATGCACTGGTAAGTCGGGGGAGGGGAAGAGAGGCATATGGGGGGGTATAGCAGCTTTCTGGAGGTTGGCATATAGGGGGTTAAAAAGAATATCAGGGAGGCAGAGTGGCATATAGGGGGTTAAAAGGAATATCAGGGAGGCAGAGTGGAATATAGGGGTGTATAAGGCACATCTGGGGGGCATAAGGCATATCTGGCGACAAAGTGGCATATCAGAGAGGCAGAGTGGCATATAGGGGAGTATAAGGCATATCTGGGGGGCAGATGTACATAACTGGGGGCAGGTTGGCAAATAAAAACAATTAATGCATTCTCAATCATAATTTTTATGAAATATGAAAAAATTGTTTGCATGTGAATTAATATTTAATATTAAAACTTTTTTCCTATGGGGTATTCTTATATTCAGCCCCCCCTATATTAATATTTAAATTTTGGGGGGTCGTCTTATAATCAGGACCATCTTATAATGGAGCAAATACGGTATGTCCGATTTAATTTTTAGAAATTGCATCCTTAATTGTGGACTTGAGTTGTTCCCAGAGAGCTGCAAAATCTTGTTTGATATGTTGAGTGAGAGCCTTCAAGTCATCTTTTATAGGGATGTGCATAAATCTGTCTCTCCACCCTTCCGTGTCTTTAGTATGCGAGGATTCTCTATCCTTATGTATGCTTTCATGGTTGGATGGCGCCTCCGCCATATTATCGACATGGAGCGCGGAATGCTGGATCAGCATTAACAAGTCCTTTACGGAGGATACTCCGCTCACCTTAACTCTTCGTGTTGTCGTGGGATTCTGGGGTTGTTTCCTGAGATTCTTCCCCAACGTAAGCCTCTAAATTGCTTTGCAAATGATACATTTTAAACCCGAGGCATTGGCTGTTGCCCACACCCCTCCCCCTGTTCATTTTTAATGTTGGCAACTATGTAGAACATCTTCAAAAAACATATCCAGTACAACCATATACCCAAAATTTGATAGTAGAAAGTTGCCATTTAATTAATACAAGTGACAATGCTCAATTCCTTTGTATTATATAAAAAGGCAGGCACAAGGAAGAAATATACCTCATACAGTATATAATTGTGTAGTTAAACTAAATGAGAAAGGAGAGAAAACAAGGTAGGAAAAGTGCTAAAAACCCATTAGTATAAAATCCTTTAGTCATTAAGGGGTAATGTATATAATAGCTGCATGATCCATTTAAATTTGCATGACATTCCCTTTACAAATTCATGGTGGAGTGGGTGGAACTGGAAACCATGGGGGCCCTGGTGCGAAGTCTTATAATCGAGCAAATAGGGTATATAAAGATATTTTCATGAGCAAGTCCTAAAATTACCACTATATCTTCAAACAATTCTCGCATAGAAAGAGTTAAAATACTGGCATGTTAAATGTCCACGGGGTGTCTACTTTTAAAAAATGTTTGATGGGGTAAATTGAATTGGCCGGGTTCAACAAACGTGGCCTTTTATCCCCCAAACAACCTGACAAACCAATGCATGTAGGGTATTACTGTACTCAGGAGATGTTACTGAACACATTGGGGTGTTGTGTGACAGTGATATATACTGGGAGCTGTAACGTCATACCTAAAGTACAACGTGTGTGGGAAAAATGTACACAAAAAAATACTACTGCAAAATTTGACAAAGGCTGGTGGTAAAATATGTGCATGTAAAGAGTTTGAAATACCCTGGGGGGTATAGTTTTTTTTTTTAAATGGTTTCTTTGGGCACATTGAATTGGCTAGGCCCTAAGATGTACCAAATTAGGCATGGGCAGTGGATCACCAAATGCCAAAGTTCAACATTAAAAATATGCATGTCCCAAATGTGGCCCTTTTTCCCCCAAACAGCCAGGCAAACCCATGTATCACTGTACTTAGGAGATGATACTGAACACATATTGTGGTGTTGTGTGACATATACTAGGACCTGTAAATTCATACCTGAAGTAAAATGTGTGTGGAAAAAAATGCAATAAATGACTACCACAAAGTTTGACAAAGACTGGTGGTATGATTAGTGAATGGAAAGAGCTAAACTCTAGCATTTGAAATACCCTGGGGTGTCTGGTCTTCAAAAATATATGGTTTGATGAGGTAAATCACAGTGGGCGGCTTCAAAGAAACCCCAAAATAGCACATGGAGAAGAATTACCAGATTTGGGAAAAAATATTTTTGAAATAAAGACACTACTTGTACTTACTGTCCTATAACTTGCAAAATATATATATATATATATATATATATATATATATTGGGTATTTCTAAACTCAGGACAAATAGTAGAATCTATTTAGCTTTTATAGATGAGTGAAAGATTTTTCAAGTAAAATTCAGAAAAGGTCCTTTTTTTCTCAATGTTTCACCATATTTTATATGTTTTTCCTTGTACATAATATGATACAATCAAAAATAATGACATCTCATCCTGAAAAAAACCCAAAATATAACTTGTGTGGGTTCAGTAAATGGGAAAGAAAAAGTTACAGCTAAACAGAGCACCACAGAAATGTTAAACAGCCATCGTCACCAAGGGTACAAAAATAAAATCAGCCATTGTCACGAAGGGGTTAAGCTTTATATTTATTGCTATGCTAAGGTACATTGACCCCTTCAGTCCCCTATAGACGTACCGGTACGTCCATAAAACGCATCTAAAGAAACCCCTATGGAAGTACCGGTACCTTCTTGCAGTGGCAGGGACAGATTCCTGCCGCTAAACCGGAGATCAGGCTGTTCAAGAGGTCCCTAAAAGGACCTCTAACCAAACTGCACTGATAACAGTGCATTTAAAAAAAAATACAAAAAATGAAATAAAAAAAATAAAAAAATATGAAAAAGATAATAAAAAAGAAAAAAACCCTTACATCCCATTGCCCTAACACAACCCCCAAACCTGTTAAGCCATAAGTATAAAAAATACTCACCTATATAGTACTATATGTAAGGGATGGATATGACCCTCTAGAAAGAAAAAAACTAAGGATGTGGGCTATCGCCGTAATCAGGAGATGCAGCTTAACAATTTTGGCTGGGTTTCTCTGCCGTAACACATACCCTGTGCAAAAAAATCTAAGCAACACAGAAGTGTAGGCGGAAAAAAAGTGCAGGAAATAATTTCTGCGGCCACATTTGACAGTGATTGGTTGCCAAAAAGCTGCGTGAAGAGTGATAGTCTGGGTTGTCTGCTTTACAGAAATATATACTTTTGTGGGTAATTTTGGTTTATTTGTTTACAATTAGAGTTCCAATCCCATCATACCTAATGTAAAAATTCTACTAATAATGTACACCGTATAGTATGTTCCCTATAAGTGCTGAGAAAGAATGTAAATTCTATATAAATTGGGTATTTCTGAAATCAGGACATCTGAATTGATAAACTTGGAAGGGATATTCCATCACTTTACCTAATTTTGTGGGGATTCAGAGGGAACATATATATAAAAAAATTTGGTTTTTTTCTAAATTTCCCTAGTTTTTACAAAGTTTCTCATCCTACATTTTCTGCTAATCATCTAACTATGGTATCAAAAGAAAGCCCTCTCTCTCCTTAAAAAAAACAATATATAGTTTACATAGCTACACTATTCGCAGGAAAGGAGAATAATCGCTGAACCGACATACTGCAAAAATGGCAACATTGCTTTGAGGTACCAAAAACTGAAGGGACTGAAGGGGTTAAACACTAAAACGTATTTATGGGACATACTAAAACGAATGACAAAATGGAATGCCCATAGACTTTAATGGGGAGGAATGCCCATAGACTATAATGGAAGGGAAAAGAATAATTGATTTTTAAATAAAATCTTAAGAAATAGCATTTAGATCTTTGACACACATACTCCCCTAGTACACACATATGATCTAAAACTCAGATTAAGTGGGATTATAGCTGTTTTCTATGGAATGACAGGTGAATGACAGTTTTGAGTGAATGCCCATATGATATAATGGGAGAAAAAATAATCTTGTTTTTTAGAGAAAACTCTCTGACATATCATATACATCTTTGGCACACATACTCCCCTAGTACAGCTACAGGTTCTAAAACTCATATTTAGTGGAATTATAGCTGTGTTCTATGGAATGACAAGTGAATGACACTTTTGAGAGAATGCCCATAGGATATAATGGGAGAAAAATCAAACCTATTTTTCAGACAAAACTTTCTGAAATATCATATAGATCTTTGTCATGTATACTCCCCTAGTACAGAGACAGGATCTAAAACTCATATTATGTGGGATTATAGCTGTTTTCTATGGAATGACAGGTGAATGACAGTCTTGAGGGAATGCCCATAGGATATAATGGGAGAAAAATCAAACCTATTTTTCAGACAAAACTTTCTGAAATATCATATAGATCTTTGTCATGTATACTCCCCTAGTACAGAGACAGGATCTAAAACTCATATTATGTGGGATTATAGCTGTTTTCTATGGAATGACAGGTGAATGACAGTTCTGAGGGAATGCCCATAGGATATAATGGGAGAAAATGTAACTTGTTTTTTTTTTAGAGAAAACCCTCTGACATATCATATAGAACTTTGGCACATATACTCCACTAGTACAGACACGGGGTCTAAAACTCATACTATGTGGGATTATAGCTGTTTTCTATGGAATGACAGGTGAATGACAGTATTGAGTGAATGTCCATAGGATTTTTTTCAGAGAAATCCATCTGACATATCATATAGATTTTTGTCATTTTGAACACTGGTGACACTTGTAATATGTTGGTCACCAGAATGAGGAATATGCACACACACCAAAGGAACTCTTTGCCAGGAAGGGCCAGCTCCCCAGTAGATCAAAATAAATAAAGGCTCCAGGCACTCAAGGGTTCCAGCTCAGGCAGATTTATTAAAAGAAGATAGCAACAACGTTTCGACCATTTATCAAGTTGATAAAACTGTTATTTTGTTGAATTGAGTCCTCACACAAGTATGCCATCCACTCTTCTCTGCTAAAACATAAGTTTGCCAGTTGGTAACAAGCAGCTGCAATAGACAATAATATGTCACAATTTTATTTTGCTCTTTCTTTTTCCTTAATGGAATCTATGACTATCACCTCCCTGGTATTAAAAGGGACTACACCAAGGCACCAGTGCTGTCCGGAGCCCCAGGAATCCATGTTAAAAAGAACCAACAAAATGTCTTTGTTTAAGGCGACATTTTCCCCCAAGAAGCTGTAGAAAATGTCTGCTCTTCCTCGCACCAAAATCAGTTATTGTTTTTTTGACTAAATAGGTTGTATTTCCGTCTATGGTATACAATGAGGTGAGAGATTAATTTAAGCCTCTGAATAGAGCTGGATATTTCAATATGCTGATTTAGACATGTGTTAAACTAGACCAAACTAGGCTTATTCTGCTGTTAAAACATTTCCAAATGAGCCCAGCATAATACATAATTCAACTGGTAACATTTATTTAAGGCTGTGATTAACCTGTTAATGACCAGGGTTTTTTTTTTTTGGTTTTTTTTTTACAATGCTTTCCAAAAAAATATCAGAAAAATTTCCATCTTTATTCAACTATGATTTCCTACCAACTCATTCAGTCCATCCCTACAAATTATATATTGTGTTTAAAGAAGACAAGTAGGATCTTCATTTGAAAAAAATATTTTATACATAAACCATTATTTAATATGAAAAAAATTCTAAAAATAGGAAAAATTCAAATTTTCACAGTTTATTCTATTACAAAATATACATAGCCAGTGCAAAGTAAGAAAAAAAATGTATTTAGGTATTTGCCTTGATTTTGGAAACACCTCATATGGCTGGTATTTATTTTGGTAGTTACTGGGCTAAACTGGGTTACTGGGATATATATAATATGTTTGGAGTTTAACCCACAAAAGTGGCCAGAAAAAGCTATACTGCTGTATAAAGATATACAGTGCCCTCCACAAATATAGGCACCCTTGGTTTAAAATGAGCTAAAAATGCTGTGAAAATTTGTCTTTATTGTTTAACCCTTTCATCTTTTCTTCAAATAATACACAGAAATGCTCTGCTATCATGGATATCAAACAATTGCAAACACAACACAGGTTTTTAAAAAAATAAATAAAAATGAAATATATGTGTGGCAGAATTATCGGCACCCTTTTAGTTAATACTTTGTGCTTACCTCCCTTTGCCAAGATAACAATATAGACACACATACTCTTCCTTCCAGGTTAATTCATAACATTTCCAGTTGACTGGAACTCCTTCATTATTTCACTGGTGGTGGAAGTAGGCATTTTCAGTGCTTTTGCCATTTTCTTTCTTTATAGAAAGTGACGGCAGATAACAACCATTCGCCTCATCCAGTCTGCCCAACATTTTAAAACTTTCCTTAGTACCTGGCCTTATCTTATATCTAGCTTAACCTTATGCCTATCCTATGCTTTCTTAAACACCTTCTCTGTATTAACATCTACCATTTCTGATGGAAGGCTCTTCCATGAAGTCTCTACCCTTTCAGTATTTTCTGATGTTTCTCCTTTTAAATAAACTCCCTTTAAGTATTTAAAAACTTAAACCATATCCTCTGAAATAATTACCCCTAAATCCCTTTCCTCAAACGTTGAGGTTAGGACCGTATCAAATATTATATACTCTGCCCTTGGGTTGTTATGCACAGGTGCATTACTTTGCATTTATCAATGCCACAGCTCTGACCATTTTTCCAGTTTATCTAAATCATTTGCCATTTGGCTTATCCCTCCAGGAACATCAACCCTGTTGCAAACTTTTGTGTCATCTGCAAAAAGACATACCTTTCCATCAACAATATCACTAATAAAAAATATTTCCCAATTTCTGAAGCTCAACAATATTTTGCCCCACATCCAGGCCCGGACTGGCCATCGGGCAAACCGGGCGTTTGTCCGGTGGGCCGGGCCGGATTGACTTAGGGGCTGATGGAGCTGCAGCTTCAGGCCCCTACCTTAAAATAGGCCCAGTCAGGACCGAACTGACTGGGCCTATGCGGCCTCTACGGCCGCATTAACGCATAGGCCCAGTCAGTCTGGTCCTGCCGCGGGCCCGGCAGCAGTTGCTGCTTGCTCCAGGAACAAGGTAAGTAGGGTGAGGGAGGGGGGTGCAGTGAGAAGGGGCAGAGGGGGGTTAGATAGTGAGAAATGGGGAGGGGGATAGATAGTGAGGGGGGTACATAGTGAAAAGGGGTACATAGTGAAAAGGGGGAACATAGTGAGAAGGGGCAGATAAGATGGGGAGAGGGGGTAGTGTGAATGCGTATGAAAATTAATGAATTCATGTGTGGATGAATTGCTTGAATGATTTGTGAGACTGCATTAATGAATGTGTTAATGATTTGTGTGAATGAGTAAATGCAAAGATGGTACATGAAGGGTGGGCTTTAACAATAAATAAATATGGGCTGCTCGGGCTTAAATGCCCGGGCCTATTTTTTGTCTCAGTCCGGGCCTGCCCACATCACAGCCATATTTTTTGGTTTTACCCATTATGATCAATGACTAAGGGAATTTGGCCTATTATACCCCTGTAAATTATACCCCTGTAAAACAGGAAGTCATGGTTGAACAACTTCCTATTCCAAGTCACCCAGATGTACTAAAAAATATAAACTATCAATGGAAACATACGTCAAGACAAATTTTCACAGCATGAGTTTTAGATCCCGTGTGTGTGCTAGGGGAGTATATGTGCCAAAGTTCTTGTCACGACCACGAACACCAAGGCACTCACCGCAGAAGTTCTTCTGCTCCGAAACCCCTCACCAAGGGAGACCCTTAGAGACAGGGAGTGGAGGCTGGGATGACTCCAACAGTGAGGAGGCCTGATGCAGGTGGATAAATTAAGGGCCGAGTTGGTGTGCAAGGTGCAGAAGCCCCGACAGCCGGACCCGTCCAGCCGCGCCCCCATCAATACAGACAGGAGGAACGCCACTGGACCGGGAGCGGGTAAGTACCGTATACTGGGGATCAGTGCTCCGTCGGGCATCATGAATCCGGACGGCAGCACTGTCCCCAGATCCCACATTCAAACCTTGATGCCGATGATCGGAAACCCGATCGTCAGCATCGTGGGAGACAACCGTAACCCCCGGAGCCGGGCGCTCGCAAGTGGTCCTCCGCCCGCGAGCACTCGCCACCGAGGGAGAGATTGTGACAGTTCTATATGATACGTCAGAGGGTTTTCTCTAAAAAAAACAAGTTTAATTTTCTCCCATTATATCCTATGGGCATTCACCTGCCATTCCATAGAAAACAGCTATAATCCCACATAATATGCCTTTTGGATCCTGTGTCTGTACTAGGGGAGTATGTGTGCCAAAGATCTATATGATATGTCAGAGGGTTTTGTCTGAAAAACAGGTTTGATTTTTCTCCCATTATATCCTATGGGCATTCCATCAATACTGTCATTCACCTGTCATTCCATAGAACACAGCTATAATTCCACTTAATATGAGGTTTAAAACCTATAACTGTACTAGGGGAGTATACATGACAAAGATCTAAATGATATGTCAGAGGGTTTTCACTAAAAAACAAGTTTAATTTTTCTCCCATTATATCCTATGGGCATTCCCTCAAAACTGTCATTCACCTGTCATTCCATAGAAAACAGCTATAATCCCACATGATATGAGTTTTAGATCCTGTCTCTGTACTAGGTGAGTATGTGTGCCAAAGATCTATATGATATTTCAGAGAGTTTTGTCTGAAAAATAGGTTTCATTTTTCTCCCATTATATCCTATGGGCATTCCATCAATACTGTCATTCACCTGTCATTCCATAGAACACAGCTATAATTCCACTTAATATGAGGTTTAGAACCTATAACTGTACTAGGGGAGTATACATGACAAAGATCTATATGATATGTCAGAGGGTTTTCTCTAAAAAAAATGCCTATAGGCATTCCCTCAAAACTGTCATTCACCTGTCATTCCATAGAAAACACCTATAATCCCACATAATCTGAGTTTTAGATCCTGTGTCTGTGCTCGGGGAGTATGCGTGCCAAAGATCTAAATTATATGTCTTAAACTTTTATTTCAAAATCAATTATTCTTTTCCCTTCCATTATAGTCTATGGGCATTCCATTTTGTCATTCGTTTTTGTATGTCCCCGTATTTATTGTCAAAGACGTTTATTTTTCCGCGGTACTTCCTCTTTTAAATCACAATTGACACGACTGTCCTTGGACACGTTATTTGCATATGAAATACATACGTACTTTCAGCACTTGGAATGTCAACTTATAAACTTCATATGACGATATGTATTGTTAGTTAATCAATACTCCCAAATGCAAACATTCACACACGAGCAAATACAGAAGACGCGCATATCTAACATCTGTCATTACGAAATATCATATACACACTTCTTGATAGACAGCATGCATGCACTTTTTCGGTCAAATGTTTGGCACCCTACCGTCTTTTATTGTTTTTATTTTTCTACTCTCCTACGCAAAACCCCTGAAACATAATATTACGCAGGAACATCCTGCCCATGATATTAACGTACTCTTTTATATTCTCGCGGAAGTTGCGTCTGGGTGTTTTGTCATTTCCGATGGTGCATTTCCGGAACCTGGAAGAAGCTGAGGGTAAATACATATATCTAATGATTTATTTACTTTTTTTATTATTATTAGTCCTATCAGTCTGTTTTTGTACACTACAATACACTGTGATGTGGTTGCATGTTGTAAAACCGCGCGCAATTGTTTTCCGTGTACTTTAATTTTATTTAAGTATTTTGATACTTCATTGTATAAAATTCAAATTATGTACTTCTTTCCAGTGTGCATGCTGACTTTTAAGGTTGGTCTGTGTTGTGCACATACATTCTCAATCTCTTTTGGGAACGAAAACACAATTGGAAATATATTTCGTTTCCAAATGACGACTAATTATTATGGATTTTAATTTGGATTATCGTGTTTATTTTATGCTAATGGCATTTTCGAATTTATGGAAAATATACGAATAATCTTAATACCTTTGTTCATAATATGGTAGTTTGAATGCCACCCCAGGCAGCAGGTACATAACATAAGACATTTAACCAACATACCAGAAGGTTTTTAAAATGTGTGTGTGTATATGTATATATATATTGCACTACACTACAAATTTCACGTATACAGGTAAAACAGTACAAAATTCTATTCTATTGTTTTTGGGAAACGAGACTAGCGTTTTGCAGATAAAAAATATAAACTCAAGGTTTGTTCTTCACAGGGCAAAAAATTGCAACCTTATTTTTTTTGGTTACTGAAAGCACATGGTAATTATTACATTTGTTTTCATTTGGATATGGTACATATATTTGGCATCTGGTGTTGGTCAACAAGATCTTACTCTATTGCTTTTGAGGTTAAACAAGACCAGGTGTTTTCAGGTTATGTTTCTGAAGTAACACAAAAGTGCTGTAGCAACCTTGATTTATCTCTCATTTATGCCTACAATACTTAGAGGGTCCACCCCCATTTTTCTGTATTACTAGTATCAAACTAAAAATGCCTATTAAAAATATTTTTAAAGGGACACTCCAGCCATCTTATGGAATTAAATTAATGTGTACTCCCAGTTGAAAATATTTTCCTTTTCCCTACTTCCCCCCAGCTGTTTGTCATTCAGGTGATGTGTAGGGCTGAACACATCACTGACAGGTGTTATTCTCACTACCAGTCAGCTCCAGCAGTGACTCAGCAAGCATTCCATTGATCTCAGTAGTAGAACTTTTCAACACTTCAAGCAGTCTCTCAGTGGTATGAAATGGTGGACCATAGAGAAGGTGTGCCTCTGCAGCTACAGTTTCTCACAGTGAGGTGTGAGACTTTTCTTTAAGCATTAGTAAATGCATATTAAAGTGCTTTACATTTTGGAGGTTTTGACTGTGAATGGGAGACAGGATGGTAAGGAAAAGTGAAGTAGAGATTTTAACTTACGGCTAAGGAAATGGTATCAAAAACAGAGAGATGGTTATCAATTTCATTATTATTTTGGACATGTATATAAATCAATAAATATACATAAAAAATACTGAAAAATGTGTATAATAAATAAAATACTAAAGTGTCCAATGTCTCCTTGACACGTTTCGCCTAAAAGTTTGGCTTCCTCAGGAGGATGCATCTTTCTTCCAAAGGAACAGAAGTTCTTAGTGAGCAGTTCAGTGTTTTTATTAACCCCTTCAGGACCAGGATTTTTAAGCTAGGGTGTCGCTAAAGGACCGGAGACGTTTTTGTGTTTTTGCCATGTCTTTCTTCAACTGTAATTTCTCTCTTATCAATTGGTGCACCCACACAAATCATATATTGTTTTTTTCAGCACAAGTAGGGCTTTCATTTGAAACCATATTAAGCTGGGTAGTACATTGTTTTGTTTGAAATAAACTGGAAAAAGTGGGGAAAAAATGAAAAAAACGCATTTTTTTACAGTTTTGTATACATACAAATTGTACACACATTGAACCAATGGGAAAAAATTATCCCAAATATATTCATTAAGTTGTCCTGATTTGGAAACCACCCAACATGGCCAGGATTTTTATCTATTTTGACCAGTATAGGGCAAATATTGCAAGGCATGCATCACGTTTTTGAAATGTAATTTTTTTTCAAATTTGGCATGGTAGTCTAATAACTGCAATAGTTGTCACAGATACTGATTATCCCCCCAAAATTATATGTTTATGAACAGTAGATAAGTCAAGGTGTACAACTAGGGCCATTTTGACACTTTTCAAACAGGGATTTTATCGCCAATTGCTGCCAAATTTTGAGGTATTTTTATATTTTTTTGTTTTTTTTTGCATATGTTGCAATGTTGCTTTAGATTTTATATTATATTTTGTATAGAATATGTGCAACTGCAGAAAGAAATACCAAATTGTGTTCACCAACATCTCCCGGTTCCAACAAGGCCTCACATGCATGGTTCATGCATTTTTTGAGGAAGCTATGAGGGCAAAACTAGAACATGCGCATTTTAGTTTTCAAATTTGGAATTTTCAGAAATTGGTTTCCTGGGCCCATATCCCATTTGGGACATTTTGGAAGCCCCCACTGTAAATTACCCCATAAAAGTATATATTTATGAACAGTAGACAAGTCAAGGTGTTCAACTAGGGTATTTTTGACAGTTTTCAGCTAGCCATTTCTTCACTTATGTCTGCCAAACTTCACAGGGAAATTATTTTACTGCTTTTTTAACGCATACATTTCAATGTTGCACTGAATTTCTTGCACACCATAAGTGCAACAGTGGAAGAAAACAACACATTTTGTTCACCAAGATCCCCTGATTCCAACAAGACCTCACATGCATGGTTCATGCACTTTTTGAGGAAGCTATGAGGGCAAAACTGGAACATGTGCATTTACATTTTTTTTTATATTTTTTTTCATCAGATTACTTGTAAGTGACAGGTTTAGGCCGCTGACATCAATCAGGGAGACCGATCAATAATCAGCGACTTAAAATGTCACCGACAAGTGATCAGGTAATAATTATGATTATTTCATTTATTAATAAATTGTGTTTTTATTAATATGTGTTAATTACCCTAGATGACCCCTCTCTCTTTGTAGAGCAGGGTCATCCGTGGGCTGCCATAATGATCCGATCAGTCCTATTGGCCAGGAGCGATCTGATCAGCCCAGCATTTGACCTGGAAGCACCCTGGACTTTCAGGTCAGTGCTGTTATTTTTTTTATTATTATTATTATTTTTTTTTTATTATTTTTTTTAACTCTTTCAATGCTGATGCTCCATTGAAGCACAGCATTGACTGATATTTAGTCCTCACAAGGTTGTGGGGACTAATATTAACCCCTGCAATGCTGCGATGGGGGTCATACACAATCGCAGCATTGAAGGGGTTAATTGAGGAAGAGGTGGGGTAGGGGTTAACTGAGGAAGGGTGGGGGGGTCTGGTCTCCACATGAGACCAAAGAACCCTGTCTTCCTGTCCCTGAAGCTGCCTCTGGCTGGGACACAATCTCCAATAGACTGGAGATTGTAGGGGAGGAGTCTCTCTGATCAGTCCTACAGGACTGATCAGAGGACTTCTGGGGGGTCGTTTTTGCTGTTGCTGGTCTGCCTGGGCTTCCAGGCAGACCACCAGCAGCAGAGCCCCCTACAAAACGGGAATTAACCCCTTCAATGCCTTCAATGCCGGGGTTAACGCTGCACTGACGCTCTCATGGAGCGATCAGGCAGCAGGGGGGTGTTGGATCAGGTCCCCACACTTGTGTGGTGACCCATTCAACACCCCCCCCTTCCCTGAAGCTGCCTATGGCAGCTGAAACCGCGATTGCAGATTTTTCTGCAATCGCTGTCTCTGCCTACAAAATCACTCCGTGGGAGTGATCGTAGGCTTGGGGGCGGTCTTAGACAGGCTGTGCTGTCTGCCCAGGAGTCCTGGGCAGACAGCAGCAGCAGCGCCCCCACGATCACCGCGATTGTGGTGATGTGGGGGCGTTTTTTGGAGGAGACGTACCTGGTACGTCCCGGTCTACCAGTGACTGTTAACCAGGAAGTACCAGGTACCAGGTAAGACTAGTGATCGTATGAAGCCATTTGTTATCACATAGTTATTTGGCTACTTTTTAGATCGTGATGGTAACATATATCATCCAAATGGCCATGATCAAAAGTTTACATGTTTCCGATCGCTTCCTAAGCTGTTTTAGCCGTTTTTCTTGCGGGGAAGGCATTCCTTTCTGGATCCCGGAAACCGAAATATCAGGAACGCCGTTTAGTAGCCAAGGGTCGGAATATAGAGGGCAGCAGAGTCGAGGGTAAGCCAGGTTCGGTACACAATAAATCAGCATATAACGCACAGAGCTCAAACTGGAAGGAACAATCACTGAGCACTGAACTAGTCTCAGTGCTTAGTTTTTAAACTTGCCGCCTGGGGAACGCCTCGCCCCCAGCCGTGACGTCATTGGAGCGCGTACCCCGGCGTCTCCATTCCGGGACGCATAAAGCTTGTTGAGGGCGCGCGCGATTGCAAACCTAGCGGCAGACATGTTAACAGCAGAGGAGGAAGAAGCTGGAGACGCGCCGCGGGATGCAGTACCCGCGGGCATCGGGTACTCAGGTGAGTTTCTTCGGCGGACCCGGGGTTGCGGCCCCTGACATATATTAACCCCTGGTGGGGCAGGTAGAATTTTTTGGGAGATCTATTAATTATGTGCATTCTTTAATTTGTGTTTTTTTTATTTTTTGATGTCTGTAATATTTGATTCATTGTTTATATCGTCCATATATTTATATCAGGGCTTGACAAATTTGTTGTGAACCTAGGCGCCAGCTAAAAAAGTTAGGAGCCAGGATTTTTTTTTAAACTAACAGTTGGTTAGGAGTGATCTGATCATCATCAGCCCACTTACTAAACTCACAGCATTTGACTTGGAAGCACCCTGGACTTCTGGTGCTGTTTTTTGTTGTTTTTTTGTATGTTTTTTTTTGTAATTTTTTTTTTTATATATATATATATATATATACCGTATTTTTCGCTCTATAAGACGCACCTGCTGATAAGACGCACCTAGATTTTAGAGGAGAAAAAAAAGGAAAAAATATTTTGAGCTAAAAAATGGGCTATAAAAAAAGGACATCATCCTCCCGTCATGCCTGCACAGAAAAAAGCTGGTCAGACATGATGGGAAGTGTAGTTGGACTACAAGCGCCATACTGCGCATGCGCCGGCGCCATACGTGACACGGCGCTTGCGTCAAATCCCCCCGTCCTCTCCATCCAGTCCGCCCTTAGCCGTCGCAACGGACCAGAGAAGAGGAGAGGCGGCGACAGAGGCGGCGGTCTCCAGATGAAGACCTCCCCTGGACGGCGAGACAGAGACTGTCCGGGACACTTTTGGTGAGTACCGTATTGGCTCGGATATAGGCCGCCCCCGTATATAGGCCGCACCCTAAAAGTTTGGTGCTTTTTTAAAGAAAACGTTTTTTTCTTTAAAAAAGCACCAAAAAACATACTGCCACTCTGCCCCCCCCCGCCCCCCGAGATATGCTACCACTGTCCTCCCTCCCCGAGATACGCTGCCACTGTCCTCCCTCCCCGAGATACGCTGCCACTGTCCTCCCTCCCCGAGATATGCTACCACTGTCCTCCCTCCCCGAGATACGCTGCCACTGTCCCCCTCTGCCCCCCCCTCCCCAACTTACCGGAGCAGACTCCCGGGTGTCTTGCGGGGCCGGCGGGGGACATCTACGCAATACAACTTCCGGTGCGGCACATCCGGCACCGGAAGTTGTATTGCGTAGACGTCCCCCGCCGACCCTCAAGACACCCGGGAGTCTGCTCCGGTAAGTCCGCGGGGGGTGCAGAGGTAAAACGCATCCGCACGATGCGCTTAGACAACCTCCCGTGCCGGCACCCCCCCCCGTGGGAAGTGCTGGCAGGGGAGGCTGTCTGAGCGTATCGGGGAGTAGGATGCAGGTCCCCTGCACCGCTGCGGGGGATCTGTATCCTAACCCCGCTGCCTGCCCGGCGCCCGGGACTGCATGTCCCGGGCGTCGGGCGCTAGACCCCGAATATAGGCCGCACCCCCACTTTAAAGTCTTAAAGTGGGGGAAAAAAGTGCGGCCTATATTCGAGCCAATACGGTATATCGTTGCCCCCCCCCTCCCTGCCTGCATCTTCGCTCCATAAGACGCGGCTGATTTTTCATCCTACTTTGGGAGGAAAAAAACTGCGTCTTATGGAGCGAAAAATACGGTATATAATTTTTTTTTTTTTAACGCTTTCAATGCTGATGTTCCATTGGAGCACAGCATTGACTGATATTTAGTCCCCACAAGCTTGTAGGGACAAATGTTAACCCCTGCAATGCCACAAATGTGTTATACACAATTGTGGAATTGAAGGGGTTAACGCTGCACTGTCGCTCTCATGGAGCGATCAGGCAGCAGGGGGGTGTTGTGTCAGGTCCCCACAGTCATGTGGAGACCGAAGAACCCTCTCCCCCTGTCCCTGAAGCTGCCTCTGGGACGCAATTGTTGGTCTATAGACCAGACATTGCAGGGGGGAGTCTCTCTGATGACTGCTGTAGGCTTCCATGCCTACAGGAGTCATCAAAGGGCTTGTGGGGGGGCTCGTTTTTGCTGTTGCTGGCCTGCCTGGGCTTCCAGGCAGACCACCAGCAGCAGAGCTCCGTACAAAACGGGAATTAACCCCTAAAATGCCACGGCATGGAGCGATCAGGCAGCAGGGGGATGTTGTGTCACAGTGGCATAAAGGGGCTATAAGGCATGTCAGGGGGCACAGTGGCATAAAGGGGCTATAAGGCATGTCAGGGGGCACAGTGGCATAAAGGGGCTATAAGGCATATCAGGGGGCACAGTGGCATGAAGGAGCTATAAGGCATATCAGGGGGCACAGTGGCATCTCAGTGACATATAGGGGTAAAAGGCATATCAGGGGGCATGTGACATATCAAGGGTAAAATGCTTATCAGAGGGCATGGTGGCATATCAGGGGTATAAGGCATATCAAGGGGGCGCAGTGGCATATCAGTGGTATATATGGGGCTATAAGGCATATCAGGGGGGCGCAGTGGCATATAGGGGGGTATAAGTCATATTAGGGGACAGAGTGGCATATCAGTGGCATATAGGGGGGTATAAGGCATATATAGTGGCAGAGTGGCATATAGGGGGTATAAGGTTTTTTTGGGACAGCTGGGGGTGAGATGTGCATAACTGGGCAAAAATAGTTTACATGAATATTTACTAGTAAAGCTTTTTTGGGTTCTTGTTTAAATATAGCTTTAATTATTATGTCAGTAAAATAAGAAGGCAAATCGTGAAATGCCATTGTAAATTATACGTTTTTATTTTAAATTAACAAAAACAGTAATTTTACTCACCGTAAATTCTCTTTTCCCAAGTATAGTGGCAGTACCGTTGGGTTTGCTCTTTTCCCGGGACAAACACTGTAAAAAGATTGAAGGGTTAAGCTCCACCCCCTTACCCTATAACTGCACGTACCGGTGTTAAGAGTCAGTTACATAACAACCTCTTGTTATGTAACTGACTCTTAACTCTCACCAAAGGATGGAAAACAATTATCTTTATCTTTATTAACGAAATTTGGGAGGGAAACCTGTACTGCCACTATACTTGGGAAAAGAGAATTTGCGGTGAGTAAAATTACTGTTTTTCCCAGCGTATAGTGGTAGTACCGTTGGGATATATCAAGATCCCATCCCCAAAAAAGGGAGGGAGTTAGACCTTAACAGCGTGAAGGACCTGATGTCCAAACTCAGCTGCCGCAGCAGAGGAAATGTCCAGTCTGTAATGTTTGATGAAAGTCTTCCATGAGGACCATGTTGCTGCTTTACAAATCTCCTCCGGAGAGACCGAAGACTTGGAGGCCCAGGAAACCGAGACAGCTCTCGTGGAATGAGCCGTAATCTGAGGAGGGATCGTGGCCCCACAGGAGTCATATGCCAGACGGATGGTATCTGTGAGCCATCTGGACAGCGTAGATTTTGACACCGCTTGCCCTGAAGATCTTCCGTGGAACTGAAGGAACAGATGGTCAGATGAACGAAAAGGAGAGGTACGTTCCAAATATATGGTAAGAGCTCTCTTAACATCCAGAGAGTGCCAGTTACTTTCTTCTGGTGTCGTAGGATCTGGATAAAAGGTTGGCAGGACTATAGGTTGGTTAATATTAACCTGAGATAACACTTTAGGCAGGAATGACGGTCTGGGATGCATCACCACCTTGTCTTGATGAAAGATGAGAAAATCTTTTGAGGCTGAGAGAGCCTGGAGTTCCCCAATTCACCGTGCTGATGTGATAGCTACTAAAAATGCTGTCTTTAGGGAGAGAAATTTTAGCAAAACCTCCTGGAGAGGCTGAAACGGAGACAAACACAGAGCTTTGAGTACCACGGTAAGATCCCATGGTGGAAAAAACGATCTAACCGGAGGTCTCTTAATCGTGATGGCCTTAAAAAATCTCCAAATTAAGCGATCTGACGCCAGATCGAGTAGCAGGAAATGACTGAGAGCAGACACTTGACCTTTAAGTGTTGACACCTTGAGGCCCGCTGTAAATCCCCCATGTAAGAAGCGCAAAATGACCAGAATGGATGGAGGAGAAGTCTGCAGGTCTTGAGACTGACACCATTCCAGAAATTTCCTCCAGGTTCTTAGATAAATAGTTGATGTAGGTAGTCTTACTGAAGTCAAGAGGAGATTAGTCATTATAGGGTCTATACCTTGATTTTTCAGGATCAGCCTTGCAGCAGCCAAGCCGTCAGTCTGTATATTTGGAGGATGTGGAGCGGAATTCCTTTAGTCTCCAAAACATCCGAGGACAACGGAAGTTTTCAATACGTTATCGAAAGTTGGCAAAGGTCTGAAAACCAGCTCCGGTTTGGCCAAAACAGGAGAACTGCCAGCACTCTTGCCTTGTCCATCTTGACTTTGAGCAAGACTCGAGGAATCATCGACACCGGAGGAAAGATGTAGGCCAGTTTGAATTGCCACTTGATCTCCAATCCATCCAGAAAAGGAGGGTAATCCATTCTGTACAGAGAGGCAAAAAGAGGGACTTTCCGGTTCAGTCTTGTTGCCATGAGATCCACTTCTGGCAAGCCTACTATTGCCACCAACTTCTGAAAAATAGTTGGATGAAGGGACCATTCTGCTTGAGAGCATCTGTTTCTGCTGAGGTCATCTGCTAGTACATTGTTCTGACCTCTGATGTGAACCGCAGAGATAGCTTCTAGATTTTTTTGTGCCCATAGCATGATTTTGGTGCATAAAGTTTGAAGACTGGTTACTCCCGTACCTCCTTGTCTGTTTATATAGGCCACTGTTGTGGCGTTGTCTGATTGAATCTTTACCGGGTTGCCCAATATCCATGGCTTGAAGAATACTAGGGCCTTGAAGACGGCATTTAGTTCCCTGAAGTTCGAGGATTGACGCGCCTCCTGCGTTGACCACTTCCCTTGTGCTGTGTGAGATTGGAAATGAGCTCCCCAACCAGTCTGGGATGCATCTGTGGTAACTATCAGCCACTGCTTGGGTTGGAATGACAGCCCGCTTATCAAATTTTGTTTGATTTTCCACCGTTCTAATTGTCGAAGCACTTCCTAAAATATCAGAATATCTTTGTCTAGGTCCTCGTCGTTTCTGGACCAGTGGGACAGAACGTGCCATTGGAGAGGCCTCATTCTTGCCTGAGCCCAGGCTACCGCCGGCATGGTGGCGGCAAAACGCTCATTACCCTTCTGATAGAGCAGAAGGGGTATGCTTGGAGATCGGCGACCCTTAGCCGAATGCGTTTGGCTTTGTCTTTTGGAAGAAAAAGACGTAGAGATCCTGAGTCTACCAGAAACTTGATCTCTGTTGTTGGATTTAAGCTTGATTTGGCCACATTCAGAAGCCAACCATGGTCTTTAAGCAGAGCGATCGTCACTTGAAGATCTATTAAGAGTTGTGCAGTGGATGAAGCTTTTATCAGCCAGTCGTCCAGATATGGAACCACAGCTATTCCTCTCAATCTTAGTTCTGCTGCCAAAGGGGTGAGAATCTTGGTGAAGACTCTTGGAGCGGTTGATAGGCCAAAAGGTAGCACCTTGAATTGAAAGTGATGGAGACCTTGGCTTGTGTTCACTGCAAATCTTAGAAATCTTCTTGACTTTACCGCTATAGGCACATGTAGGTAAGCGTCCTGAAGGTCTAGGGAAGCCATATAATCCCCTCTCTGAATCATTTGAGTAACCGAAGAGATGGTTTCCATACGGAAGTGTTGGTATGGAATATGTTGGTTGACAAACTTCAGATCCAGTACGGGACGAAAAGTGCCACCTGGCTTTGGGACCAGGAACAAACGGGAGTAAACCCCCTGAAAAAGCTGTGTCTTTGGAACGTTTTCTATAACTCCCTGCCTGAGGAGTTTTGATGCTGCCCTGATTAACGCTGTATTCTTGTTCACTGAAGGGTAAGAGGAGACTAGAAAACAATTGTGTGGAGGATTGCAAAATCTTATGGTGTAGCCTTCCGGTATATTCTGAGGGATCCATGGGTTGCTGGTAGTCAGGAACCATCTTTCCCGAAACATCCGAAGGCGACCTCCTACTTTGTCAGAACCGTCTCGCCCTATCTTGTCTAGCCGCTTTAGGGTGAAATCTGGTGTCTTTATTTTGTTTCCGAAAGGAAGACTTATCCGATGGTCTGAAATATCTCTGCCTATTGTAGGGATACCTGCGGTTCCATTTAGGCTTAACATCTTGAGGCAGTGCTTTCTTGGTGTCCGACATTTGTTTCAAAAGTTCTTCCAGGGGAGAACCAAAAAGCTTTTTTCTCTCAAATGGTAAATCACACAGTGAAGATGCAGAATCAGCATTCCAGGACCTAAGCCAAACTGCTCTCCTGGCAACCATAGACAGCCCCATATTACGGGCGGATAGCTTGACCAATTCTTCCACCATATCA
This sequence comes from Spea hammondii, assembly GCA_029215755.1. Classification (NCBI taxonomy): domain Eukaryota; kingdom Metazoa; phylum Chordata; class Amphibia; order Anura; family Pelobatidae; genus Spea; species Spea hammondii. The sequence goes on along the minus strand of JARDYJ010000002.1, from coordinate 98,314,416 downwards.
ATAAAAAATTCATTAGAAAGCTTCAAATTTTTTAGAAGTTGAGAAAGATCCTTATCTGCATCCTCCAGAACGTGGTCTTCCAATTTCTGGAGCCATAAGCCTTGAGCTCTCGCTACCGCTGCTCCAGCTGATGCTGCTTTGCTTTGAAGCCCTGCTGCTTGGAAGATTCTTCTATTAGCAGTCTCTGCTCTCTTGTCCATGGTATCTTTTAAGCCGGAAACTTCTCCAATTGGCAATGTAGTTTTTTTAGACAACTGAGCGATCTGGACATTAACTTTAGGAAGCTCTTCCCATATGATGTCATCTTGAAGCTTAAAAATTAGTTTGAAGTGCTTTGAAACAAAAGCTCACTTACTTGGATGCTTCCACTCACACTGTACAAATTCCATAAGGTGAGGCAAAATTGGGAAACCCTTTTTCTTAGCTTCTGGATTCAGTAATACTTGATTCACTTCTTTAACGAATTTCCCCAGTTCTTGAGAGGGAAAACCGGATTCGGATTCAGAATCTTCAGAACTAGACACATCCATAGATGAACGAGAACATTCCCCAGATGACAACTCTGATGTGGATGAACTTCGCTCTCTCCTGCGTTTTTTACTTGGCTTGTCTTGTACCGTTGGTTTGGCAGCCTCCTTAAACGCTTGGAATGTTTGAGACAAATTATCCTGAAACCAGGATAAAAAAAAAAAGACTGCATATCCTTCTGTTTCTCCTTTGCCAGGATATCTGCTAAACACTGCTGGCATGTCTTCGTGTTGTAGCCGTCTGGGAGAGGAGTATTACATTCAAGGCAAGCCAAATGTTTAGACTTGCATGAAGCCTTTTTGGGAGGAGCAGAAGGCATTTTATCCTTCTCTGGAGATGAAGGGGTTAACATATTTTTGGTGTATCAATATAAAGATCACCAAAAAACCGTGTGGGGGGGTCAGACAACACGGCAAAACCTGTCCTGACACACACTCTTGTGGTCAGACAGGTTTGCACAGTATTTATAGGCAGACAAATATTGAATTTGGCGCCAAAAACGGATGATCCGAACCGCACATGCGTTGTAACATGGCCGGACCATCATATATATATAAATTAGGTATTTCTGAAATCAGGACACCTTAATTGATAAACTTGGAGGGGATTTTCCATCACTTTACCTAATTTTATGAGGATTCAGAGGGAAAATTAAAAAAAAATAGCATTTGTTTTTTTTCAAATTTTCTTTAGTTTTTACTAAATTTCTCATTCAACATTTTCAGCTAATCATCCAACTATGATATCAGCAGAAAGCTCTATCTCTCCTTGAAAAAACAATATATAATTTACATGGGTACGCTATTCGCAAGAAAAGACAATAATCGCTGAACCGACATAGCGCAAAAATGGCAAAATTGCTCCGGGACTTGAGGTACCAATAACCCCTGCGATTGACGGGGTTAAGTGTTGGTTGGGTACTCAGGTGTTTATGACTTAGTTAATTTTATTTTCTCTATCGTGGTTATTCAGTATTTTATATATCTGTCTCCTTGAGAGTTCATAATCCATGACTAAGCCCAGTGGGAGAAACCCGTAAGATGAGGACTCCTTTCTTTGTTCCTATGGCTCCTCAAGAGGAACAATAAAGCTTGTTTGAAATGTTTTACTCGTGTGGATAGATCTCTACCATTACCTTCCGGTGTGCGCCGCAACTATCTGCTCAACTACCAAATTTCTAAGGAGAAGAAGGTAGCATTAAGGAATTCTAAGCAAACTCATAATGAGGATGATGACAGCCAGTATAGATGTGCCAAAGCACCCAACGAGGAGAAAATTGGCAAACTAACAGGGTGCTAAAAACTTCTTTTTAGATCTGCAGAAGAAGGGGGTTCTGCTTGAACTTTCCAAAGTATAAACAGTTTATATGGGACTCAATGGGATACATTAACAATTATCAAAAGAGTTTTGTAGTGTCCTGGGAAATTGCTGTCAGACTTACAATAGCAGTTTACAATAGTAGTAGCATTTCAGGAAAAAAAAGGTGGTAGGGAAGACTCGGCCAACTACAAACTATGTCAGTCGTTGGGACATTAACCCAATTAACGACGAATGACATGCCAGGCACGTCACGGGAGAATGGTCAGTTAATGACTGATGACTGACACTGCAGGGGCCCCGTGTGGCCCCTCTCCCAGACATTAACATCCACCATACACTGTATGGCGGCTGACACCTGATTTAAAAGAGCTTAGGAGGCGATCAACCAGAAAAGCAAGAGATGTTGCTGAACACATACTGGGGTATTGTGTGACAGTGACATATACCAGGAGCTGTAAGTTCACACCTGAGGTACAATTTGTATGTAAAAAATAATAAAATAAATTACTACCACAAAGTTTGACAAAAGGTGGTAGTAGAATTAGTACATGGAAAGGGTTGAAATACCCTGGGGTATTTAGTTTAAAAATATGGTTTGATGGGGTAAATTACATTGGCCGGCTTTAAAGATACCCGAAATAGCACATGGGGCAGAATTACAAGATTTGGGGAAAAAAATGGTTTTAAAATAGCAAAATGCTGCTTGTACTTGTTGCCCAATTATTTGCAGAAAAAAAACATTGGGTATTTCTAAACTCAGGAAAAATAGAAGAATCTATTTAGCAGGTGTTTTCATTAGCTTTTTTTCTGGATGAGTAAAAGATTTTTCAAGAAAAAGTCAGTTAAAACAGCCTCGGTCCCAAAGGGTACTTGTCACGCGCGCCGCCGTGGCACGTACCTCAGCTGATTGCGGCGGCTCACTCATCACTGCCGCTGACGCCGCACGGACACGTCGGGGGCGCGCCTCTGCCGCGACCCGACGTCGGCAGAGCGTCGCGCGCCGCCACGGCACGTACCTCAACTGATCGCGGCGGCTCACTCGTCACTGCCGCCGATGCCGTGCGGTCACGTCGGTGTCGCGCCTCCGCCGCGACCCGACGTCGGCAGGGTAGTCCTGCCTCCGCATCCTCGCTCGGGATCGCGCCTGCACGTCCTCGGCCACCTCCTTGTACCTCCGGGACCGCGGGTCGGATGTCTGCCGCGGCCGCGATGACGTCACGCACGGCACGCCGCGGCCTGTTTGTGAGTACCTTCTCCTATTTAAACACCATTTGTTTCCCTTTTCTTTACCCGTTCAAAGTGTATTACTTTTTGGGTGTGCTGTTCCTCGTTATTTATCTTCTGCCTTGTGTACCGACCTTTGCCTGTTTTTTGACTACGACTCTGCGCTGCCTGCCTACGACCCTGGACCTGTTTATACCGTTTATGCTTCTGATCTGCCTGCCTTGACCTCGGACCTGTTTATACCGTTTTATGCTTCTGATCTGCCTGCCTTGACCTCGGATACGTTTTGACCTCGCTGCCTGCCGTTGCCCTTTGATCATGGACTGTTTACTGGACTGCTCTACGTCTATATATCTGCATAGTTGGATCCTCCTTCGCTACCTGACCCCGTGACAGTACTAAAAGAAAAAAAAAAGCCCGGGCCTTAAGGGGTTAAGGGCTTAAATTTACTTCTGACAGAATGCCTAAATGATACACACATTTATTTTTCCTGCAGTTAATACATCATTATATATGTGACAAAAGAAACCTGCACCATAGAAGAAACTTCTTCCCCTCTGTGACAACTCGATGACCACTTGCAAATCATCAGGTCTAGGAGGAGGCTTGGACAGTAGCAACAGTCAAGGAGATATTGAGGATTTGGAGCTGACAGAGTTGGGACCACTCCTAGAAACTCAAAAAGAAAGAATGGGGCAGTCATCTGTATCTGTAAGTCTTTATGGTATTGACTATAGCACTGATTATTAGAGAGGCAGTCTTAAGTCCCATGCACCTTCAACAATAAATGATCTCTTTAAGATATCGTCAGGGTTAATATATAAGGTACCCGAGTTCCCCATAAAAATACACACTAAAGTACTCACATCTCCTACATGAAAAATAGCTGCAGAGCATGTGAAGGTGCAAATGCATAAAGAGTGATTCTGTAGAATCCCTCATGGATTTGCAAAAGCAACACTACAAAAAGGGGCCATGCAGGTATCATATGCATTAAAGTGCATATGATGTCTGAAGTGGCCTATAAGACCCATTTTCTATACATATGTCTAGTAATACCATGTGTTTAACAATGTGCATAGTGATACATGCTTGTCTAATATAGCCCATGTCCTTCTAGATACATTGTTATAATATTCCAATATGTATAGTATGTTTTTATGCATTGCTTTGATATGCTGTATTGCTACAGGGAGAAGAAAGTCAAACAGCTAAAGTGTCTCAGGAAGACGAAGAAGAGGAAGTAAGAGTTTTGACCCTGCCTCTGCAAGCACATCATGCCATGGAGAAAATGGAAGAGTTTGTATATAAGGTGTGTACCAGATATATTATGTATCTTTTTATAAACATATGTGTGTTTGTTGGATCCCAACATACCAAATAAATCATGTGGTTTTCTGTTTTGATTTCACTTTAACACATTGAAATGCTTTTTCATTTGTATTAAAGTACAATGTATTTCTCTTACCTCTGTTTCCTTTTGCACGTACAGACCCTAGTAAACAACTGAGCAGATGGTGCATGGTAATGCATAAATCACTGTTTGCTTGGTAATAAGATTTTGCTTAACCTCTTTACGACCATGGCATTAAATAAGCATAGAAAGCGACCAAAGGACTTCCTTTGCTCAAACGGTCTTGCTGTAATTCCTCAACATCGAGGCATTCAGCAACACCTAACTCCTAAACTGCTCCAGGGACCACAGAAGATTCTTCCTCGGAGTGTCCAAATGTGCCTTATACGAATGGTGGCAGATGCCTGCTTTAAAAGAGCTTAAGCTGAAACAGTGTTATAGACATGCCTGGATATCGAGCCATTCAGCAATACCAAAAACCCACCCCACTATGCACTGTGATCGTTCCAGAGTATGACCACAAGTGCCATAGTGAGAGATGTTGCCAGATAGCAGCGCCAATAAAAAAATAAACCTATGTGGGTTTCTCCTGAGAACTACTGAGAACGCTGATACTCATTCAACCATGCAAGTCAACACAGCCTAGCTAACTAAAATATATTTTAAAAAAAATAGTTTATAAATAAAAATGTGGTAACGGAAATTCTCCAGTGATGTAACCATTGCTCCAGTTATCTAGTTCCAAAAAAAAAAAAAGTCACTTTTATACTGGCCAATTTATTAGGTACACCTGTTCAATTGCTTGTTAACACAAATAGCTAATCTGCCAATCACATGGCAGCAACTCAATGCCTTTAGGCATGTAGACAACTTACTGAAGTTCAAACCAAGCATCCGAATGGGAAAGAAAGGAGATTTAACCCCTTGATGACGATTGCCGGTCCGTGATTGATTTTTTTTCACCTAAACGGCGTTGCTGTAATGCCTCGACCTCGATTGGCACCAGGGGCCATGTCTGGCCCCTCCCCGGGGCGTCAACATCCGCCATACAATGTATGGCGGCGGACGCCCGTTTTAAAAGCGTTTAGGAGGCGATCAACGATCACCTCCTAAACTTAAATGGTGTCGCTGGAATGCCTCGATCAGGAGGCATCCAGCGACACCAAACACTTACCCCAGGATGGACTGTGACCGCTCTGGAGAGCGGTCACAGCCGCAGCTGCATGCAATCTTCACCATCCGCAAGATGCCAGCGGCCCGGGAAAAAAACCAATAAAGATGCAAAAGTTCGCTAGAAGGTCTCCAGACCCTCTAGAGAAATCTGGCTCCACTTGCAGGTTGAATACAGGTACTGCATTCAACCATGCAAGTCAATGGAGCCCAGCTTTCTAATCACAGTGTGATTAGTAAAAAATAAATTAAAAAAATAAAATTAATAATAATTAGAAAAAAATTGTAAAAAAAACTGTAAAATGTAAAAATAATTTCCCTCTGATGTCACTATCAGGGGAACCTTCAAGTTGAAAAAAAATGTAATTTTTTTTTTAAAAAAGGCAAAAAATAAATAAAATATATATATAAAAAATATATTTTGTGAGCAAGTCCTAAAATTAGCACATTAGCTTAAAACAATTCTCACATGGAAAGAGTTAAAATACTGGCATATTAAATGCCCATGGGGTGTCTACTTTAAAAAAATGTATGATTTGATGGGGTAAATTGAATTGGCCGGGTTCAACAACGTCCCAATTAACACGGGGGGAAGGATGGCCACACATCTAATTTCCAATTAGAAAAATGCACACGTACCAAATGTGGCCTTTTAGTTCCCCCCAAAAATGACAAACCCATGCATGTGGGGTATCACTGTACTCAGGAGATGTTGCTGAACACATATTGGGGTGTCGTGTGACAGCGGCATATGCCAGGAGCTGTAAATTCATACATAACTTAGGTGTGTGGGGGAAAAATACACACAAAAGAATACTACTGCAAACTTTGAAAAAATTCTGGTGGTAAAATGTGTGCATGCAAAGAGTTAAAATACCAGCATTTAAAATACCCTGGGGTGTCTAGTTTTCAAAAATATATGGTTTTGTTGGGCACACTGAAATGGCCCCGCTCAAAGATGTACCAAATAGGGCATGGGCAGTGGATCCCCAAATGCCAAGTACAACGTTGAAAAATGCGCATGCCCCAAATGTGGCCCTTTTGCCCCAAACAGCCAGGCAAAATCATTCATGTGAGGTATCGCTGTACTCAGGAGATGTTGCTGAATACATATTGGGGTGTTTTGTGATAGTGACATATACGAGAACCTTTTAATTCATACCTGAAGTAAAATGTGTGTGACAAAACAAATGCAAAAAAATGACTACCACAAAGTTTGACAAAGACTGGTGGTAGATATTCCCTTTATTCCCCCTTTTTTTTCTGTTTGTTATGAAGGTAACTTACGGGTTCCGGGTTTTTTGTTTTATTGTTGAGCCATGTTTCTCCGAAACCTTACCTCAATTTGGTTGTTCTTGCTGTGCAGGGTGTTCACTTTTTTGGCTCACACATCTCTGCGTACCTCTGATTACTGGGGATGGTTTTCATTTAATGTGTTTAACATGTTTCTTGAATTGAAATTGTAACCTAGGCATTTGTCTGTAATCTTCATTGTGCCTACCATTCGCATTCTCTGCTATTTTGCCTCCTATGAGTGATGTTTGTGTTGCTCTCTGGCTGTAACGCGGTCACGCGGATTATTGTATGCTATGTTATGACTGTAACACTTGTGTTCATCCTTGCTGCAGCTTGCTGCAATCTGTTGTTTTTACTATGCACAGCTCAATAAATGGAGAATTTATAAAAAAATACTAGCATTTGGAATACCTTGGGCTGTCTAGTTTTCAAAAATATATGACTTGATGGGGTAAATTGCATTGGCCGGCTTCAAAGATACCCGAAATGGCACATGAGGGGAAGAATTACCAGATTTGGAAAAAATGGCTTTGAAATAGCAAAACGCTACCTGTACTTATTGCCCCATAATGTTTAGAAAAAAGCAAAAAAACATAAAAACATTGGGTATTTCTAAACTCAGGACAAATAGTAGTAGAATCTATTTAGCAGGTTTTTTCATTACCATTTATAGATGAGTAAAAGATTTTTCAACTAAAAGTTAGAAACAGTAATTTTTTTTCTAAATTTTTCACCATATTTTATCCTTTTTTTTTATTAGTAAATAATATGATACAATCAAAACAATGCCATCTAAAAAAAGCCCTTCTTGTCCTGAAAAAAACAATATCTAATGTGTGTGAGTTTAGTAAACGGGAAAGAAGAAAATTACAGCTAAACACGAGCAGCGCAGAAATGTTAAAACGGCCATTGTCACGAAGGGTACAAAAAGTAAAATCAGCCTTTGTCACGAAGGGGTTAAGTGACTTTGAGCGTGGCATGGTTGTTGGTGCCAGACAGGCTGGTCTGAGTATTTCAGAAACTGCTCATCTACTGGGATTTTCACACACAGGAGTTTACAGAGAATGGTCCAAAAAGAGAAAACATCCAATGAGTGGCAGTTGTATGCATGAAAATGCCTTGTTCATGTCAGAGAAGAATGGGCAGACTAGTTCTAGGTGACAGAAAGGCAATAGTAACTCAAATAACCACTCGTTACAACCAAGGTATGCAGAATACCATCTCTGAACGCACAACACGTCGAACCTTGAGGCATACAGCAGCAGAAGACCACAAAGGGTGCCGCTTCTGTCAGCTAAGAACAGGAAACTGAGGTTACAATTCACACAGGCTCACCAAAATTGGACAATGGAAGAATGGAAGAATGGAATAACGTTGCCTGGTCTGATGAGTCTCAATTCCAGCTCCAAAATTCAAATGGCAGGGTCAGAATTTGGCGTAAACAACATGAAAGCTTGGATCTATCCTACCATGTATCAACAGTTCATGTTGCTGGTGGTGTTTATTAAGTCTGGGGGACATTTTCTTGGCACACCTTGGACCCCTTAGTAACAACTGAGCATCATTTAAAGGTCTATCTGAGTATTTTTACTGACCATGTCTATCATTTTATGACCACAGTGTACCCATCTTCTGATGGCTACTTCCAGCAGGATAATGCACCATGTCACAAAGCTCATATCATCTCAAACTGGTTTCTTGAACATGACAATCAGGTAATTGTACTTCAATGGCCTCCACAGTCACCAGATCTCAATCCAATAGAGCACCTTTGGGATGTGGTGGAAGATTTGCTTCATAGATGTGCAGCAGACAAACCTGCAGCAACTGCGTGATGCCATCATGTCCAAAATCTTTGAGTGTTTCCAGCATGCCACGAAGAATGAAGGCAGTTCTGAAAGCAAAAGGGAGTCCAACCTGGTACTAGCAAGGTGTACCTATAAAGTGGACAGTGAGTGTGTGTATATATATATACAATATAAAAAGTTTATTGGAAAATTAGCGCTGTATCTTCTCAAAAAATCTTGGCTTGTAAAGAGTTGAAATACTAGCATTTGAAAGACCCATGGGGTGTCTAGTTTTAGAAAATATTTGTTTTGATGGGGTGAATTGAATTGGCGAGGTTCAAACATGACCCAAATAGGACATGGGTGTAGACTAATCAGATGTAAAAAATGGTTGGTTATTTTTCACATTCAATAACTTAGGTTGTGAGCACTATTTTAAAAAAAGGACTGAGAATTCAATTATAGTAATTATATATAAAAATTCACAAAAATTACATAAATCCAAAATTAAGCAGAGTATAACATAGAATGCCTATTAAAGCTTATATGCTTAAAAATAGACTAGACTATAAAAAAAACTAGGCCTGCATATCGCTTGCTTAAAAATGGTTGCCAATGGTCAGGAAAAAAGTAAGGAGAGGAAAATTACCACCAAGGCCGGGTTGTCATTACAAAACATTGTCATTTTGTAAACTTTGAGATACCATCTGCCTGGGACTCTGGAGGAGACTTTGCGATTCTGTTTGGTGTGAGGATGGATCATTGCAGCAATAATAATGATTCCAAAGAATGTCCCAATATTTCTGTGATATCATAAAACGCTTCTTGTACTTATTGCCCTATAACTTACAAAAACAGCAAAAAAAACATTGGATATTTCTAAACTCAGGACAAATAGTAGAATCTATTTAGCTAGTTTTTTTACTTGCTTTTGTAGGCGAGTAAAACATTTTCAAATAAAAGTCATAAAAGGTTTTGTTTTTTTTGGTTTTTTTTAGTAAATAAGATGATATGATCAAAATAATCTGAAGAAAGCCCATTTTATAATATATAACTTGTGTGGGTACACTAAATGGGTGAAGATAAAATTACAGCTGAACACGAGCACTGCAAAAGTGTTAAAACAGCCTTGGTCCCAAAGGGTACAAAAAGAAAAAATAAGCCCGGTCCTTCATCATTCGCATAGGAAACATGGCATGGTAATAATAGAAACAGCATCACTTAGCAAATGAGCAGTTGTTGTTGTTGTCACGCCCCATCCAGGCAGCAGAGCTGCATGACTCTGGTTTCCCCTGTCTCGTTACAATCCATTCCTGGACTTCCTTATGCTCTGTCCTGAACTTCTGATTCTTTGATTCCAGTTCTGCTCTTTGCCTCAGCTTCTGTTTCCTTTATAAGTTGTGCCCCACCCGTTTGTTATGTTTGTCTCAGTCTGCAGTTTATGGGTATATTTTTCTGATATGTGTTTAGATTCAATGTTTAGTTTGTTAATTAGTAATTCAGTAGGCAGGGTTTAGTGTTAGGACCCACCGATATCAATATATCGGTGGGTCCTAACACTAAATGAGTACTAGCGGTGGGCTAAGTATGCTGTGGCCGTGATATGTAACGGAATCTCCAATCTTATTATCATAGAAAGGAGTTCTATTCATGTCCTTGTCTAGTCTATCCTGTTTAGTTCTGTTATTTCTGTATAGTCTTGTCATGTGTAACCTGGTCAGCCCTGTATTTTTGTGTCCTGTCTTGTGCCCCAGTAGAGGGGTGTCCTGTCCTGAGCCTTTGCAGAGGGGTGTCCTGTTCTAATTATGTCAGATCTTGTGTGTTGCCTGTCCCTGTAACTTGTATTCCTGATTCTGCAACCTGCTTCTACTCCTTTGGCTCTGTCCTGCCTTTTCTGTCCTAAGCTGCAGGATATCTCTATATCCTGTTATCTGTACTGGATACCTCCCGCTGCTATTTCAGCATCCTGGTATGTGGCCACATAATCGTGATGGCCCAACACTGTGTCTCTGCTCTTGCATGGTGACTCCTGGAATTCCATCATTTGGCGCTGTGGGTTATTACAGCCGTCTTTAGGTGGAAGGATATAATCGACTTCATTAACGCCTTCACGACAAAGCACGTACATGTACGGGCTTGTGATGCAATGCATTCATGACAAAGCCCATACATGAACGGGCTGCTGTGAAATATCAGCATCTCTGCGATAGCGAAGTTTTTGCTGCAATCAGCGGTATCGAGGCATGTCAGCAACATAACCCCCCTGTGACAGAACCCCATTACTGGGGCCCCTGGAGAGGCCTAAGAGCCAGCCTCCTCCCTATCAACTATGGGCACAGGCCTTGTAGAGATTTCTGTGTGTGGATACAGGGGTTCAGTTTCTGCTGATTTTCCCCATGTTTTACTACTCAGAGTCTCAAAACTGTAACGTCAGCTGGACATCCTGTTGTAGGAAGAATACTGATTGTCTTTGCATTGTCGATTGTATAGGTCTGAAGTGTTTCCCCTGTTATGTGAGTTAGCCCTTGTCTTAAGACCCCCTGTAGGTATGACTAGGTGGTGAATACCTAATTCTCAATTACACAACAGGTAGCTGTTAATCCTCTGTATCTATCATCATTCCACGTCTACGTCCCCAATTAATGTAATTATTTATGTCTCATGTCATCCTGTCCTTCCCACGGATATTGTGTGGTAATTAGATCATGTGATATTTGTCTTGCTCCTTTTCTTACTTGTGTATATATAGCTCTGTATTTGGTTTTAACCCCTTCAATCCCCTATGGACATACCGGGACATCCAAAAAACGCCTAGTAAAAAACCCCTATGGACGTACCGGTATGTCCAGCCCTTCGTGCAGCGTCAGGGACACATCCCTGCCACTGCACGGGAGATCAGTCTGGACTCCCCACTTACAGCAGAATTGATAAACTTGGAGGGGATTTTCCATCACTTTACCTAATTTTGTGAGGCTTCAGAGGGAAAATGTAAAAAAAAAATTCTTTTTTTTTTTCTAATTTTCGCTAGTTTTTACTAAATTTCTCATTCTAAATTTTTAGCTAATCATCCAACTATGCTATCCAAAGAAAGCTTTATCTCTCTGAAAAAAAACAATATATAGTTAACATGGGTACACTATTCACAGGAAACGAGAATAATTGCTGAACCGAATGGCAAAAATGACAAAATTGCTCCGGGCTTTGAGGTACCAAAAACCCCTGGGATTGAAGGGGTTAATAAAGGAGTCCTGTTTTCACCTCAACATGAGTGTTGCCTGATGTTTGGGGTGGGCTGCTATGATCCTTTATTGTCCTTTTCAGGACAATAGCCACGCTGTGTAGCTAAACTTCGGATAGCCACAGTGCCAATGCAGCTCCGGTGCAGCGACGTCCCCCCTTCTATCTACAACGCTGGTTCTGCCTTGCGCTGAAGGGGTTAATTGTTGGTGTCCCGGCAGGAGGAAGCAACAATTGGCGGGAGTACCCAGTCGGGGTACAGGTCGGTCCCGTCACACCCCCTACCCCAGTCGCCTTGTGATTGCTCCGAAGAGCAACCACAAGTGCCATTATTGAAGGCTGTTGCCGCCACTCGCAAGATGGCAGTGCCAACTGTCAGATCAATGAGTTCACAGAGGGTCTATCCAGACCCTTTTGAAAACTCTCGAGCTCCCCCTGCAGGGGGAAAAGTTTTTTTTTTATGAGCAAGTCCTATTTTTGCTCTATATCTTCACAAAAATTGCCGCATGGAAAGAGTTAAATAATAATAATTGGCATTTAAAAAAATGTATGATTTGATGGGGTAAATTGAATTTGCCACCTTCAAAGATGTTGCGAATATGCGACATGGACACAGACTTACCAGATGTCCAAATGTCAAAGAAATACACACCTCGCAAAGGAGAAATTTTACCTCCCAAATAACCCAACAAACCCGTGCATGGGGGGTATCGCTGTACTCGGGAGATGTTGCTGAACACATATTGGGTGTTGTTTAGCAATGACATATACCAGCAGCGGTGTAAAAATAAAAAAATAAAATAATTCTGCCGTAAACTTTGACAATGGCTGGTGGTAGAACTACTGCATGGAAAGGGTTAAAATTATGAGCATTTAAAATACCTTGGGGTGTCTAGTTTTCAAAAATATATGGCTATGGGGTAAATTGCATTGGTCGCTTCAAAGATACACGAAGTAGCACATGGGGCAGAATGACCAGATTTGTGAAAGAAAAAAAAAAAAAAACAAAGAAAACATTTCTAACCACAGGACAAATAGTAGAAAAGAAAGCCCCTTTTTGTCCTAGAAAAAAAACCCAAATGTATGTGTGTGGGTACACTAAATGAAAGAGAAGAAAATTACAGCTAAACAACACTGAGAAATATAAAGAGCTATTGTCCCAAAGTGTACTATGAGTAAGAAACAGTCTTGTCATTAAGGGGTTAATAGTGACAATACTTTGTCTATCTTGCACTTTATATGCATATGCTTTTGGATATCCAGGTGGATTAGGTCTGGAATCATCCAAACAGGCATTCAGCTCTGCATCCATAATGATTGGTTTTGCTTGTGGCCTGGTTTTAACTTGATTTAAACACACAGCGTATTTTTGACTAACAGCTTGTGTGAGAGAATCAACAAGCTGATTAGCCAGTGTGTGAGCAGACAAACCAAGCATTCTGTAAACTGGTTCATGTACAATTTCAGTATCAGGCTTGTCAATGAGATAAGCAGAAATTGCTTTCCATTTAGCAATATGATTTAATGGCTTCTTTTTAGCCAAAAGAAAACCGTTTGATCTCCATATATGAAAATCTCTATTAGCAGATCATGCAAAATAAGCAGAATCAGTAACAAGAGCATGGCCCTTATCCTTTAAGGATTCTTTTAACCACTTAACGACAAAGCCCGTACATGTACCGGCTTGCAGTGCAACCAGGGCCGGCCCGACAATGGAGCCGAGTGGGGCAGCCGCTCCAGGCGGCACTTTTGAAGGGGTGGCACTTCGCCGCCCCAAGCCCTTTTTTTTTTCTTTCTTTCTAAAGCGAAACAGAGAGAAAGGGGCGCCGAGTGGTTTTCGCTTACCAAGCTGTCAGTAACCGCTCGGCGCCCCTCTCTCTCTCCTCTTCGGCGAGTCTCCCTGTTCGGTCTCGGTGCCGGCTTGTAATGCTGAGTACCGGAAGATTTCCGGCGCTCAGCATTAAAAGCCGGCACCGAGACTGAACAGGGAGACTCGCCGCAGGACTGCTGAAAGGTAAGTACAAGGGGTGGGGAGGAAGGGTAGATAATGGGGGGGCGGCAGGGATGGAGGGAGAGGAAGGGTAGATAAGGGGGGGGCGGAATTTTAAAATTCGCCCCAGGCGGCATTTTGCCTTGGGCTGGCCCTGAGTGCAACAAGATAACGACAAAGCCCGTACAAATATATGGCTTGATGGGGTAAATTGAATTTGCCCGAACTCAAAGAAATAGCATATGTGGGCAGACTTTTTGACAAGTCAAAATTCCAATTTGAAAAATGCACACCTCTCAAAAAGGGCCTTTTAGTCTCCGAACAACCTAACAAACCCATGCATGTGGGTGTGTCACTGCACTCAGGAGATGTTGCGTAACACATATTGGGGTGTTTGGCAGTGACATATACCAGGAGCGGTGAATTTATACCTGGAGTAGAACATGTGTGAAAAAAAATACAAACATTTTTTACTACCATAAAGTTTGACAAAGGCTGATGGTAGAACTAGTGCATGGAAATGGTTAAAATACTTTATTTTGAAATACCTTGGGGTGTCTAGTTTTTAAAAATATATGGTTTGATAGGGTAAATCTCATTGGCCGGCTTCAAAGATATCCGAAATAGCACATGGGGCAGAATGACCAGCTTTGGGGAAAAAATGGTTTTGAAATAGCAAAACGTTCTTATTGCCCCATGACGTGCATAAAAAAGCAAAAAAAAACACAAAAACATTGGGTATTTCTAAACTCAGGACAAATAGAAGAAGTTATTTAGCAGGTTTTTCATTAGTTTTTGCAGATGAGTAAAAGTTGTTTTTTTTTTTTTAAGTGAGAAAGTCATTTTTTAACAAAAAAAAATCACCATATTTTATCTTTTTTATAGTAAATTAGATGATGTCCTGAACAATACAATATATAATATGAGTGGGAGCATGAAACAAGAGAGAAGAAAATCACAGCTAAACAGCAACACTGGAAAATGTTAAAAGAGCCATTGTCCCACAATGTACTACGAGTAGGAAACAGTCTTGTCATTAAGGGGTTAATGCAAAAGCCAATGCATATACCTTGGCGTATTGTGATGAATGATCTCCTATCGGAAGCTGCCTAGTTTTTAACAAACTCATGTCCAAGGAATATTTAGGAATGCCTACCCCCGCAGATTTATTTACCCCTTCCATATTAGAGTTAACTGCTAAACAGTCAGTGTAATATAGATAAGCATAAAAATCAGTAGGATGCTTTTGCACTCACCACTGAACAATATTATACAATGTTGGAAGATTATCCAACGTGGTCATACACAGTGAAGCCATTGATATTAAGTTTCTCAGCAACAGAAGTGTTAATATAAATATTGTACTGTAGTAGGCAACTTTTCTAGTGGCAGGTATTTTCTTTCTCTAATTGTAAATACATACGATGAAAGTGCAATCGGAACTGTTTCAGTAGAATTGTAAATGCATATGTATGCTGCTTCGGAAGAAATACTAGCATACACAGATAATGGTTGTCTGAGATAAATAAACAGCATTATTGACAGCTGTCAACAAATCTTGTAAAGCTTTATCCTCTTTCATGTTCCAATGAAAAGGAGTTTTAGATTGTTGTGATCTTATTTCTTGTGAAACAGCAGCATGTAATGGTGCAATTAGAATATAAAAATTTGGAATAAACAACATTGCATAGTTAAAAAGTTTGAAAATGCTGCATAATTGTTTCAAACTACATGGTCTTTTAATTGCAAAATTTTTTTCTTTGTAACTATCAGACAATCCTCTGCCATTATGTGTAATGTCAAACCATATGAAAGTAACTTTGTCACGGTGCCGGCACTTCTGCTGTGCGAAGTGCTGGCAAGGAAGGTTGTTAACGTACATCGCGCAGACGTTCACCGGCTGCGGCGACGTGAGCGTAAACGACCTCCGCTGCCGGCATGTCTGCACGATGTGCTTTAACAATCTCCCTTGCCGGGACTCCCCCTGTGGGAATTCCTGGCAAGGGAGATTGTTAAAGCACATCCAGCAGACGTGCCGGCAGCGGAGGTTGTTTACGCGCATCACCGCAGCCGGTAAACGTCTGTACGATGCACTTAGACAACCTGCCGTGGGAAGTGCTGGCAGGGGAGGTTGCTCAGCGTATCGGAGAGTAGGATGCAGGTCCCCTGCAGTATCCTAACCCTGCTGCCTGACCGACGCCCGGAACTGCAGGCGATACGAATTGCGCATTCCTGCGCTAGACCCCGAATGTAGGCTGCACCCTAATGCCCCCACACCCTTGTATATTGCCCCCAGTTAGCGAAACGTTGTATACGTATCCCAACACCCAGCCCCCCTTTAGTATAGATTTATGTGATGCCCCCAGCCAGCACCCCTTTGTGAATTAATGCCCCCATACCCTTGCATATTGTCCCCCCTTTAGTAGCCTCCCCGTGCCATGCTCCACCCCACTTATACATCCATGCTATCACACACACATGCATTAATTTATTCATTCACAAACATTTTCACTCATTCATTCCCTCATACTCATTCATTCCTTTATTCACCAATACTCATTTTCTCATTCACAGATGCTCAGTCATTGCCTCAATCATGCATACCCGTTCATACACTCTCCTCCACCCCCTTACCTGAACTGCATATATGCAGACTTCCGCAGGGGCTGTTGCTTCTCTCTTTGTTGCTCGCACTCTGTGTGAGCAACTTCTCTGGTACCAAAAATATGTACCTGAAAGGAGCAGGGTCATGTCACGTGACGTAAATTCACGTGTCTCCGCTGGGTTCCTGCTTCCCCTGGGCTGTACGAAAGACAATGCTCACACAGTGTGTGCGAGCAACGCAAAGGGAAGCAGCGGCCCCTGTGGAAGTGAACGTTAATCCGGCCCTGCATCCGGGAAACCGGGTACGTCTGGTCACCCTACCTTAAGGACTGGGCTGTTTTTAATATTTGTACCCTTTGTGACCTAAGCTGTTAACATTTTTGCAGTGTTTGT
This sequence comes from Spea hammondii, assembly GCA_029215755.1. Lineage (NCBI taxonomy): Eukaryota > Metazoa > Chordata > Amphibia > Anura > Pelobatidae > Spea > Spea hammondii. The sequence continues at coordinate 98,297,513 of JARDYJ010000002.1, read as the reverse complement.
GTAATTTGCTTCTTTCTTATTTACTGTACCCACACAAATTATATTTACTATATATATCTATATATATATGTCATGTATAGTGATAGTTTTTTCATTTTTTTTTTCTGACTAGGTATGGGAAGGTCGTTGGAGAGTTATCCCATATGATGTGCTCCCTGACTGGCTGAAAGATAATGATTATCTTCTGCATGGACACCGTCCCCCAATGCCGTCATTTAAAGCCTGCTTCCGGAGCATATTCCGAATACATACTGAGACTGGAAATATATGGACCCATTTGTTAGGTAAAATTCAGATAGAATGTGCATTACTGTTAGGTTGAGTTAACTTTAAAATGCCAAAGATCACAGTTCCTCCACTCATTACTTCCAGATGTATCAGCATTTACACGACCTGAACATACCATTTACGTATTGAAGGTTAAATACATTTATAAATATTATTATGTATGCGTATAAATTATTATTTTTATTTTTTACTTATTTTAAAGCAATATAAATAAAAAAAAATCTCCAGGCAGAATGGCAGCCAGCCTGAATAGGACAAGGAGAGGGTAGTCATAGTCATACCATTTTTGGTGTGGTATATGGTATGGTGCACAGTGGCAATATAGCTAGCAGCAATACCCTTTTTTGCGCTAACCTGTGTCCTCTTGTCTGCCCTGTCTGAAATTGCCTGCACTCTCTGATCATTCCTCTTACTTGAGAAAATAAAAAGGTCATCCTGTATATTAGTCCCTGCTACTATTCATACCTTTTGTGTTGTGGGGGCAAAAGTTCTGCCCATCTTACCTAGCTCAACCACGGCACACTTCAATACATCATTATAAGCACATCACAGCACACCTGTCTTAATACACCTGACTACAAAATCACCGCTTACTTCATCACAAACACTACAAACTACCTGCACATACTATACACCCTCATCACACTCAGACATCCATTTTATAACATGCTTAATCTTTTTTTTTGTCTTTATACATCTTAAATACAAGCATACACCTTATTCATATCTCAATTTTTTTTTTAATTTTTTTGTTAATTTATGTTAGCTTCTTGTTATTGGTGTTTGCACCTTTAAAGATTCTAACATGAGACTCGCCATATGACTTTTTGTCGATGTAGAAATTATACTTATTGTCAGTTACTTCAATGTAGTGAGTTGTATGTAATCTGGCCTTTGGGTCTACTTTGCAAGTTTATTATATCCAGTGGCATATATACCATTGTGCCAAATCTGGTCATTCTGCCCCATGTCTTATTGGGGACCTCCCCCGGGTTAGCCCCCCATATTAAGAATTTTAGCAAAAGATCATTGCATTTGTTAGATCTTTGTTAGATCAGGTTTGATCAACTTTTTTTTCGTTAGCTCTACTCTAAAATAGGAAATATTAACAATTAACCCGTAGCCAGCCCCCCCCTCAACAAAAATTTCAGCAAAATGTTACTGATTATGATAGCTCCGCGTTAGATCAGGTTTGATCAGACAAAATTTTTGTTAGATCTAGTCTAATTACGGGCTGGCCCCCCCTCAACTGAAATTTTAATTTTTTTAATGGATTTTGGTAGATATTCGTTAGATCCGGTTAGATCAACATTTTTTTTTGTTAGATCTATCACGCAGGAGGTGATATTCACAATTCTATTTTTGTGTACGGGGGATGGGTATACTTACGGGTTGGCCCCTCCTCAACTGAAATTTGGATTTTTGTTAATGGATTTCGGTTAGATATTTGTTAGATCCGGTAACATCAACAGTTTTTTTCGTTAGATATATCACACAGGAGGTGATATTCACAATCCTGTTTTGTTTGCGGAGGATGGGTATACATACGGGTTGGCCCCCCTCAACTGAAATTTGGATTTTTTTAATGGATTTTGGTAGATATTTGTTAGATCCGGTAACATCAACTGTTTTTTTCGTTGGATCTATCACACAGGAGGCGTATTCACAATCCTATTTTGTGTGCGGAGGATGGGTATACCCCCATGCATGGGTTTGTTGGGTCTGTGCCCATGTCCTATTTTGGGGACATCTTTGCATCAATTCATGCATTTTTTTTAAACTAGACACCCAATAGGGTTTTAACATGCCAGGATTTTAACTCTTTCCATGCGAAAGAATTCTGTGAAGAGAGAGTGCTAATTTTTGGACTTGCTCATAAAAGCAAACTTTTATATATATTTGATGTGAGTGCACTGATCTATGGATTGTGTGTATGTATGTATGTGTATATATATATATATATATTTTAACCCCTTAATGACAAAGCCCGTATATCAAAATGCATTGTTTTCAATATGTTTCGGGACCGCCCTTTGTCCTTAAGGGGTTAACGTTTTGTTGGAACTGAAAGGTTTCCCTGATGTTGACATCAATTGGGAAATTATTTTTACATGTTACCATTTTTATTTAATTTACTAATAACATTGTGTTTAGAAAGCTGGGCTCCATTGACTTGCATGGTTGAATGCAGTACCTGTATTCAATCTGCAGCAGAAGGCAAAATCTCTCGCAACGGCACTTGTGACCCCTCTCCGGAACGGTCACAGTGCGTCCTGGGGATGGGTTTTCAGTGTTGCATAGTGCCTCGCTATCAACGTGACACTGTCACGTCCGTCGCCATACAATTTATGGTGGATATTGATGTCTGGGGGAGGAGCCACACGTGCCCCCAGCTGTTGATGTCAGTGTTGTCTAATGCCTAGACATCGAGGCATTACAGCAACACTATTTGGGTGTAGATCGCTGTGATGGAGCGACCAGGCACCTTAGGTTGTCCCTCTCCGCCAAGAGCGACTTCTCCCTTCAGGACAATAATTCCCCGCAAACTGTAGGTAATATCCCCAAGCAAAGTAAAGGGATATCACTATCCAGTACCCAAATAACCAGGCAAGACTAGTCTTTAGGTACAACAAGAGGAGAACTGATTTATTTTAGACACAGATGGCTGGATATATCCAGCAAAACACACATTAACATAAAACAAGATATTGGGATACAAACCGCCCCCTTAATCTGCCTCCCAGAGACAACAGGGGCAGTAACAGGATTAACAATACAATAGGGTCCCAACCTCCACTGCCTATTACTGGCCCAAATCAGTTCCAGGGATGGCCGGGGTAAATGTGTGTAGTGGTGGAACTGGGGGAGGGTGGGGAAGATGGACTTATACAACATTAAACTAAAACTCCCTGGTTGCAGATCCTGGCTGTCTGCCAGAGATAATCCCCTCAGCAAGTGATGGCATGATATACTGCTGGGGGTAGCCACAGAAGTCCTTGCAAATTCAGGGCCCATAGTCAATAGGGAGGAAGCTGTCTCTCATGCCTGTCCAGTGGCCCCAGCGATGGAGGGTTCCATCACAATCGCTTTCTACACCAATTTAAAGTCATGACTTGCCAGGCACTTCATTTGTCGTTAACTGACTGTTTTTTTTCGTGATGTGCCTTGCACATCAATTGACGTCAAGGGGTTAAAGTCAGTCCACAGTGAAAAAACATTTAAGACAGTGGCCAATTTTCCCCGGAGTGAACGTCCCAGTTAATTCACTCCAAGATCATACCATGCAATGCTCAGAGAAATTGCATGTTACATCTCTGACACCTAATATCAACTGTCAAGCACCGAGGTGGAGGGTGATGATTTCGGCTTGTTTTGCAGCTACAGGACCTGGAAACCATGCAGTCATTAAGTCGACCATTAACTCCTCTGTATGCCAACGTATTCTGTAGTCAAATGTGAGGCCATCTGTCTGAAAGCTAAAGCATGGTCAAAATTGTATCGTGTAACAGGACAATGATCTCAAGCACACCAGCAAATTTACAACAGAATGACTGAAAAAGAAAAGAATCAAGATGTTGCAACAGCCAAGTGGCAGGACCTTAACCCCTTCCGTACTCTGGCTACATGTTTCCTGCAGACCGGGACGTACCATGTACGTCATACCCGAAAACGCCCCCACATCACCACAATCGTGGATATCGCGGGGGCACTGCTGCTGCTGTCTGTCCAGGTGTCTGTGAAAACCAGCACAGCCACTCCGAGCCCACCCCCGAGCCTGTGATCACTCCCACGGAGTGATTCTGTAGGCTGAAAACGCGATTGCTTCAGGAAAGAGGGTTGAGTGTTGATTGGGTCCCCACACAAGTGTGGGGACCTGACACAACATCCCCCTGCTGCCTGATCGCTGATCGTGCCATTTTAGAGGTTAATTCCTGTTTTGTACGGGGCTCTGCTGCTGGAAGCCCAGGCAGACCAGCAACAGCAAAAACGATCCCCCACAAGCCCTTTGATGACTCCTGTAGGCATGGAAGCCTACAGGAGTCATCAAAGAGACTCCTCACTGCAATGGCTGGTCTATAGACCACCAATTGCGTCCCAGAAGCAGCTTCAGGGACAGGGGGAGAGGGTTCTTCGGTCTCCACATGAGTGTGGAGACCAGCCCCAACCCTCCCCTGCTGCCTGATCGCTCCATGAGAGCGACAGTGCAGCGTTAACCCCTTCAAGCCTGTGGGGACTAAATATCAGTCAATGCTGTGCTCAATGGAGCATCAGCATTGAAAGAGTTAAAAATTATAATAAAAAAAAAAAATAACAGCACTGACCTGAAAGTCCAGGGTGCTCCCAGGTCAAATGCTGTGATGATCAGATCACTCCTGGCCAATAGGAGTGATCTGATCATTATGGCAGCCCCTGGATGACCCTGCCTTAGAAAGAGAGAGGGGTCATCTAGGGTAATGGTAGAAAAAAATATTAATAAAAAAAAATACATAATTATTACCTGATCACTTTTCGGTGACATTTTTAGCCCCCCTGATCAATGTCAGTGGCCTAAACTTCTCACTAACAAGCCTGAAAACTGTCACAATTACCCTAGTTGAACACCTTGACTTGTCTACTGTTCATAAACGTATACTTTTATGGGGTAATTTAAATTGGGGGGCTTTCAAAATGTCCCAAGTGGGATATGTGCCCAGAAAACTAATTTCAAAAAATGTGCGCATGTTCCAGTTTTGGCCTCATAGCTTCCTCAAAAAATGCATGAACCATGCATGTGAGGCCTTGTTGGAATCATGGGATGTTGGTGAACAAAATGTGGTGTTTTCTTCCACTGTTGCACTTATGGTGTGCAAGAAATTCAATGCAACATTGAAATGTATGCGTTAAAAATGCAAACTGTGAAGTTTGGCAGACATCAGTGAAGAAATGGCTGGCTGAAAACTGTCAAAATTACCCGAGTTGAACACCTTGACTTGACTGCTGTTTATAAACACATACTTTTATGGGGTAATTTAAAGTGGGGGGCTTCCAAAATGTCCCTAATGGGATATGGGCCCAGTAAACCAGTTTCCGAAAATTCCAAATTTGAAAACTAAAATGCGCATGTTCCAGTTTTGCCCTCATAGCTTCCTCAAAAAATGCATGAACCCTGCCTTGTTGGAACCGGGGGATGTTGTTGAACACAATATCTGCAGTTGCACATATTCTATACAAAATATAATATGAAATCTAAATATATATATATAGGGCTGCAACAACTAATCGATAAAATCGATAATAATCGATAATGAAAATCGTTGCCAACGAATTTCATTATCCATTAGTTGAATCGATTTTTATCGATTATAAAATGAGGGTTTTTTCAGAGCAAAAACTCCTACTTACCAGTCCCTCCCTCTAGTCACTGTGACAACTTGCCCCGCCCCTTCCTGCTCCAGAACCACATGGCTGTGACACTCCTCTAACTGTAAGTATAAAATTAATATTTGGGCTGCTGAAAGTTAGGGGAAGTGGGGGTTAATTTAGGGGAAGTTATAGTTAATAGGGTGTTTAGGGTTAATTTAGGGGCAGTTATGGTTAATGGGGTGTTTAGGGGTAATTTAGGGGCAGCTATGGTTAATGGAGTGTTTAGAGTTAATTTAGGGGCAGCTATGGTTAATGGGGTGTTTGGGGTTAATTTGAGGCAGTTGTGGTTAATGGTGTGTTTAGGGTTAATTTAGGGGGAGTTATGGTTAATGGGGTGTTTAGGGGTAATTTAGGGGCAGCTATGGTTAATGGAGTGTTTAGAGTTAATTTAGGGGCAGCTATGGTTAATGGGGTGTTTGGGGTTAATTTGAGGCAGTTGTGGTTAATGGTGTGTTTAGGGTTAATTTAGGGGCTGTTGATGGGGTCTTTAGGGAATGCTGTGGTTGATGGGGTATTTAGAGTTAATTTAGGGATAGTTATGGTTAATTGGGTGTTTAGGGTTAATTTAATGATGAGGACTGAGGGTTAATTTAATTAAATTTAATTAAAGTTAAGGTGCAGTTAGAGATAAAGGGGGGCAAACTAAGGATCCTGGGGGCAGTGAAGATTAACCCAGTACTTATTTATAAAAGTATGGTGTCAGTGTGATGCAAACGGGTCTGTGACGCTATGAGGGCACTATGAGATATCTGGGGGTACAAGGCGTATCTGGGGGGTATAAGGCATATACGGTATATGTGGGGAGGGCAATGTGGCATGTCTGGGGAGGACGGAGTGGTGTATCAGGGTGTATAAGGCATATGGGGCCACAGTGGCATATCTGGAGGCAGCGTGGAGTGGCATATGTGGGAGGCAGCGTGGAGTGGCATATGTGGGGAGGGCAGCATGGCATGTCTGGGGAGGATGGAGTGGTGTATCAGGGGGTATAAGGCGTATCAGGCACAGTGGCATATGTGGGAGGCAGCGTGGCATGTCTGGGACGCAGCGTGGCATATCTGGGCTCAAATGTGCATAAATTGGGGGGCTGGTTGGGAAATAAAGACAAGAAATGCATTTTATCAAAGTTTTTTTTTATTCTGCTGTTTGTATTTCACTTCATTTGTTTATTAAATTATTTTAAATAAATGAAACATTTACATTCATTTTTTTATCCGATTAATGGAAAAAATAATCGGTCAACTAATCGATTATGAAAATAATCGTTAGTTGCAGCCCTATATATATATATATAAAAATACCTCAAAATTTCGCAGCAATTGGCGATAAAATCCCTGTTTGAAAAGTGTCAAAATTACCCTAGTTGTACACCTTGACTTATCTACTGTTCATAAACATATAATTTTGGGGGGATAATCAGTATCTGTGACAACTATTGCAGTTATTAGCCTAAATGCCAAATTTGAAAAAAATAACATTTTAAAAACGTGATGCATGCCTTGCAACATTTGCCTTATACTGGTCAAAATAGATGAAAATCCTGGCCATATTGGGTGGTTTCCAAATCAGGACAAGTTAATGAATATATTTTGGATAATGTTTTCTCATTGGTTCAATGTGTGTACAATTTGTATGTATACAAAACTGTAACAAAATGTGTTTTTTTTTCACCCCCCCCCACTTTTCCAGTTTATTTCAAACAAAACAATGTACTACACAGCTTAATATGGTTTCAAATGAAAGTCCTACTTGTGCTGAAAAAAACAATATATGATTTGTGTGGGTGCACTCATTGATAAGAGAGAAATTACAGTTGAAGAAAGACATAGCAAAAAGACAAACGGCTCTGGTCTTTTAGTGCCACCTTAGTATCAAAAACCTGGTCCTGAAGGGGTTAAGGGAGCTGTGCATAAATAAATGCCTGCAAACCTCAATTAATTGAAACAACATTGAAAGGAAGAGTGGGCCAAAATTCATCCACAAGAATGTAAGAGATTGATCGTCTTAGAGAAAACGATTCATGGTAAAGGTGGTTCTACAAGCTATGAAATCATAAGGTGAACTTTGTTTTTGCACACATGCCTTCTCTATTTTGGCTTTATTTTGGTTGAATAAAGACATGGTGTAATAGATCATGTGTTGAGGTGGTATTTACCTAATTTTTAGACTTGCTTAGGAACAGATTATTGTTATTATGTCCTTATATGTAAATCTATAAAAAAAAAGTTGTTTTTGGATAAGTGTGTCACATAATGATTTCATTGTACAAGTGTTTATCTTTATAATTTGCTATGTTTTTTAAATACCCACTCAGCCATCAGGGAATCTTGCATGTCTGTTTTCTAATTAGGTCATGTCACCCCTGCAGGTTTTATGCTGTTCCTTTTTCTTGGGGTTCTGACCATGCTAAGACCCAACATGTACTTTATGGCTCCTCTGCAAGAAAAGGTTGTATTTGGCATGTTCTTTCTGGGAGCTGTGCTGTGTCTCAGTTTCTCCTGGCTTTTCCATACCGTGTACTGTCATTCAGAGAAAGTGTCCCGCACATTTTCAAAGTAAGTAACAAGATAACTACTTTAACGGACATTAACATCAAAATCATAGATAAGTACCATTTGCTGCTATCCTGTGTCCTGGTTGTTTGTCAGATGTATAAAAATGAAAAAAAATGCACTAAAACATAAAACAGTATACACAAGAAGAATATGGACCGGGCTCTTTGTGATGCTGTTTTAACGTTTTTGCTGTGCTCGTGTTTAGCTGTAATTGTCTTCTCTCACCTTTAAAATACACAAGTTTTAAATAGTTTTTTAGAACAAGAATGGCTTTCTTTGGATACAATTTTTTTTCATCACATCATCTAATTTCCTATAAAAAATGTTTTACTTTTATTGAAAAATGTGTTACTCATCTTCAAAATTAAAAAAACATGCTTAACCCTTTGGCTGCTAAGCCATTTCCCACCCTGGTGCTAAGGCAATTTTGAGCATTTTGCTGCAGCTCACGTTTAAAGGCGTTTAGAAGTAAATGTATTGGGAATAAACAATACAAACCAAATATTGTTTTTTTCAGCACACCCAGCAGATTCCAAATATACCCTTTCTACGTGTATGTCGCATATGTTGCAAAATAAAGCCAAAAATGGGGAAAAAAGTGTATTTTTTCACTTCCGACTCAATAAAAACTAGTTAAATTAGGGTACATAAGGTACACATTTCAAGAAACTACACCCCTTGGAGCTTCAAATGAGGGGCTACATGTATTTCTAAGAGTGCACAAATAATGATGGAATATGTCGCTTTGGCTATATAAAAAAAAAAATTCTAACCATAACGACATGTTCATTTGTGTCTGGCGCACCCCAGGTTTGTACTAGAAACACATGCAGCCCCTCATTTGATGTGCCAAGGGGTGTAGTTTTTGCAAATGTGTACTTTTTGTGCCATAATTTAACTTCCTACGTGAGCAGTAATGCCACGTCAAGGCTTCAACCCTAATTTCACATGCCTTTCATGCTATTCATTCGCAGAAGCACGCACCATACTTTCCATACATTCACTCACAGAAGCACACACCATTCTTTCCCCTTACAATCCCAAAGAAATTATGGTAAAGGGAGAAAAAAAATCACTTTTACAGCAAAAATAAGTTTTGCAGTAAAAATGCAAGGAGCTCCAGGGATGAGATGGTTATTCACCTACCACACAGGCTAAATGGCTGATTTTAATAATATTTGCAGTTCATTTACAGCTCATCAGGATTTCAAAAATTGCCTCCCTCTACCATTGGCTAAATATACCCCCATAAAACAAATATTATTTTAATACCCCCAGGTATTTCAAATGGCGGTATTAACCCTTTCCACACACTATTTCTGTTTATTGACAATGCAAAATATAATGACATACAAGTACAATGTGAGTATACAATAAATTGATATGATCAATCAGGTATACAGGCTATGTTTCAATGGATGTATAGTACATATGGGCACAGCAGTTAATACACAGTTTAAGTCATAGATAAACAGTATTGATAAAGATAAACTGTACAGCACAACAATACAGATATGATAATCAAAATATACAGTTTACCATACAGTGGAAGTCATAGCGGCACAACAGTGCCCATTGACAATTGTACAACAATACGGGAATTGTTTTATACATGAAGGTGCAAATAAAGATATAAACTGAAATAATAATGAGGTCAACCAGTGAACATAAAGAAGTGTGCCGCATCACCGCCCATCAGTCATACAGCACAAATGTGTGTTGTGAAATAGGATTAGTATATGTAAGATATCCCAGAATGTTATGTCTCAGGATCCACACACTATTTCTACCACCATCATTTGTCAGATTTTGTGGTGGGTTTTTCTTTTTTTTTCTCACACATATTGTACTTTAGGTATGAATTCCTAATATGTGTTCAGCAACATCTCCTGAGTACTATGATACCACCCATACATAGGTTTGGTTGTTTCGGGGCCACATTTGGTCAGTCTGCGCCAATGTCCTATTGGGACATCTTTGAACCCAACCAATTCAATTTTTTTTTAAATATTCACCTCATGTGTATTTCAAATGCTAGTATTTTAACTGTTTCCATGCCAGGATTTTTTTTAGAAGATACAGCACTATTTAAAAAATTAATAAAATTCTTGCATGGAGAGAGTTAAAATACTGGCATTTTAAAATCCCCATGAGGTATCTAGTTTTAAAAAAAAAAAAATACAACAGCCGCGTTCAAAAATACACTTTCACCTCCCACATAACCCGACAAACCCATGTTGGGTAACAAATACCAAGAGCTGTAAATTCATACGTGTAAACGTGTGGGAAAAATACACACACACAAAATACTACGGCAAACTTTGACAAAGGCTAGTGGTAAAATGTATGCATTGAAAGAGTTAAAATACCAGCATTTGCAACACCCTGGGGGATTTAGTTTTCAAAAACACTTCCCAAATGTGTCCTTTTAGCCCCTAAACAAACCCATGCATGGCTGTACTCAGGAGATGTTGCTGAACGCATATTGGGTGTTGACAGTGACATATACCAGGATGGGTAAATTCATGTCTAAAGTAAAATGTGTGTGAAAAAACCACAAACATATATGGTTTGATAGGGGTAAATTTAAGTGACCGGCTTCAAAGATGTCCCAAATAGGACATAGGGGCAGTATGGCCGGATTTGGAAAAGTGGTTTGGAAAAAGCTACTTGTACTTATTGCCATATAATTTGCAAAAAACATAAAAACATTGGGTATTTCTAAACACTGGGCAAATATTATAATCTGAATGGGAGTTTTTTTCATTAGCTTTTATAGATGAGTAAAAGTTTTTTTTTCTAAATTTTTCACCATATATTATACAATCAGAAAAATGGTATTGAACGAAAGCCCTTCTTGACCTGAAAAAAATATATATAACAATATATACTGTGGGTACAGTAAATGAAAAAGAAGAAAATTATAACTTAACACAAGCACGGCAGCCATTATCACAAAGGGTACAATAAAATCTAGTATTGTCTCATGAAGGGGTTAAATCAGGTATCTGCAGTCATATTGTAAAGAAATATTGAAAGTGATGAAAGATAAGAACCATTCGCCCTATCCAGTTTGCCCAACCTCTTAATTAGGACTGTAATAATAATCGGTAATAATCGATAATGAAAATCGTTGTCAATGATTTTCATTATCGATTAGTTGAGTCAATTTTATCGAATATAAGATGAGGATTTTTTCAGAGCAAATGCTCTGAAAAATACCCCTTGTCTTATTATCGGACTTCAAATAGAGGTCAGGCTATAATACTAAGATCCAGATCCCCCGCAGCGCTGCAGGAGACCTGGATCCTCCTCTCTGGCAGTCGCTAAACGTCTGCCCGCAAACAGTCTCCGCTACAGCCCTCCACTTCCGCTGGGGCTTCTATGATGGACCACATGACCTTCCGGTGCTCAGTCATAGAAGCTCCAGCGACAGTGCAGGCCAGCATCAGAGGTTTGTCTACACGCATCGCGCAGGCATCAGTGGGAACAGTGGCATATAGGGGGTATAAAGCATATGCAGAGTGGCATATCTGAGGTATAAGGCATATCAGGGGCACAGTGGCATATCAGAGGGATAGAGTTGCATATCTGGAGGATAGAGTGGCATATCTGGGGGGCAGAGTAGCAAGCCGTGGGGCATATATATGCAAAACTGCGGGGCAGGTTGGCAAATTAAAGGAAATTAAAAAAATTTATTTTCTCAGTTTTATTAAATAATATATAAAAATAGTGAATTAATATTTACTAGTAAAACTTTTTCCCAGCGTATAGTGGCAGTACCGGCGGGCTTGCTCTCTTCCCCAGGACAAACACTTTAAAAGATAGAAGGGGTTAAGCTCCACCCCCCCCTTTACCCTATCACCGCACTTACAGGCGACCGCAAGCCAGTTCTTTTTTGTCCCGCAGGGAATAGCACGATAGATCCGGATCGGGCGGCACACGGGTTGTTGCCGACGAGAGGGGGTTCCTGCAGTCCGTTTGCTCCACGCGTGGGAGCTCGGCTGTTCCTTCTTCACCGCGTTACAGAGTGAGTTTGTAGCTGTGTTTTTCTGCAAGCAGGGGAGGAGCATGCGCAGTACAGTGGAACGAACGCCCGGGTGACTATGCGTTCCACTGATGATCCGGCCGTGCTACAGGGCATGTGTGGCTCGGATCATCCGATTTTGGCACCAAAGTCAAAATTTGGCTGCCTATTTATGCTGTGAAAACCTGTCTGACCACAAGAGTGTGTGTCAGGACAGGTTTCTGTGTTGTCTGACCCCCCCACATGGTTTTTGGTGATCCTTATCTCGGATACACCAAAATGTTAACCCCTTCATCACCAGAGAAGGCTAAAATGCCTGCTGCTCCTCCTCCCAAAAAGGCTTCATGCAAGTCTAAGCATTTAGCTTGCCTAGAATGTAACACTCCTCTCCCAGACGGCTACAGGAGGAAGACGTGCCAGCAATGTTTAGCGGATATCCTGGCAAAGGAGAAACAGAAGGGTATATGCAGTCCTTTCTATCTCAAAGTTTTCAGGCATTTAAAGAGGCTGCCAAACCGACTTTGCAGGACAAGCCAAGTAAAAAATGCAAGAGAGCGAAGTTCATCCACATCAGATTTGTCATCTGGGGAATGTTCTCGTTCATCTATGGATGCGTCTAGTTCTGAAGATTCAGATTTCGATTCCGGGTTTCCTTCTCAAGAACTGGGGAAATTTGTCAAAGAAGTGAACCAGATATTACTTAACCCAGAAGCTAAGAAAAAGGGTTTTTTCTTGGAAAAATCCAAGTAAACAAGCATTTATTTCAAAACACTTCAAACAAATTTTCAAGCTACAAGATGACGTCATGTGGGATGAGCTTCCTAAAGTGGATGTCCAAATTACTCAGTTATCTAAGAAAACTACGTTGCCGATTGAAGAGGTTTCCGATCTAAAAGATACCATGGACAAAAGAGCAGAGACAGCTAATAGAAGAATTTTCCAAGCGTCAGGTCTTCAAAAAAAAATTGTTCACATACTTTACATGAATTAACATTTACTGGTAAAACTTTTTTCCTATAGGGTCGTCTTATATTCAGGCTTTTTCATTTTTCATAAATTAATATTCAGATTTTGGGGGGTCGTCTTGTAATCAAGCAAATACGGTACTTTCTTTTTCACACAACTGTGTGTGTATATATATGTGTATATATATATATGTGTGTATATATATATATATATATGTCTATGTATATATGCATATAAATATATGTATATGTGTGTGTGTACATCATAAATACATATTTTAAAAATGGGGGTCTGGGCTTAAGGAAAATAATTTTCAGAACGAGTTTCATTATTAGGTTTGTCTTATATGAGAGAATATTGGAGATTTTTTCCCATTAATTCCATTATAACATTTTTTGGCACCTATTAGTTGCTTTAATTGCCATGTTAAACTGTCTAAACGATTGTCACCTAAATATACCTAGAGGAAAAATACTAAAAGTGTCCTGACCCCTGGAAGCTCCCAACTCAAAAGTTGGTACTTCCATATAAACCATATTAGCCAAACAAGTGGTTGTTTTGATGCCTCCGGACAAGACACAGAGGAAATGTTTTGCATTTTTCTCATTAAGTTGGTGCATTTTTAAGTGTTGTCAGCCAGCAGGTATAACATAACATTCTTTATCTTCCAGGTTGGATTACTCTGGAATTGCACTTCTGATCATGGGAAGCTTTGTGCCTTGGCTCTATTATTCATTTTACTGCTCCCCGCAACCACGTCTCATTTATCTATCCATAGTATGTGTTCTTGGCATTTCTGCTATTGTTGTAGCACAGTGGGATCGCTTTGCAACACCTAAGCACAGGCCGACCCGTGCAGGTAATTAGTGACATTTATATTTTACTTTACAGTAGGGCTGTATGGCAGTTATGGTTGATGGGGTGTTGAGGGTTAATTTAGGGGCAGTTATTGTTAATGGGGTATTTCGGGGCAGTTATGGTTAATGGGGTCTTCAGGGTTAACTTAGGGGCAGTTATGGTTGATGGGGTCGTTAGGGTTAACTTAGGGGCAGTTATGGTTAATGAGGTATTTAGGGGCAGTTATGGTTAATGGGGTATTTAGGGGCAGTTATGGTTAATGGGGTGTTTAGGGTTAATTAAGGGACAGTTAGGGTTAAATTAGGGTCAGTTATGGTTAATGGGATGTTTAGGGTTAATTTAGGGGCAGTTATGGTTGGTGTGTTGAGGGTTAATTTAGGGGCAGTTACGGTTAATGGGGTATTGAGGGTTAATTTAGGGGCAGTTACGGTTAATGGGGTGTTGAGGGTTAATTTAGGGGCAGTTATGGTTAATGGGGTGTTTAGGGTTAATTTAGGGACAGCTATGGTTGATGGTGTGTTTAGGGTTAATTTAGGGGCAGTTATTGTTAATGGGGTCTTCAGGGTTAATTTAGGGGCAGTTGTGGTTGATGGGGTCTTTAGGGTTAATTTAATGCTGAGGACTGAGGGTTAATTTAATAAAGTTAACGTAAGGTGCAGTTAGAGGTGAAGGGGGGCAAACTAAGGGGAATCTAAATTCTGGGGGCAGTGAAGATTAATCCTGTATTTATTTATAAAAGTATTGTGTCAGCGTGCTGCGAGTGAGTCTGTGAATTTATGAGGGCACAGTGCCATATCAGGGGGGGTATAAGACATATGTGCGAGGGCGGAGTGGCATATCTGGGGGAATGTGACATATGGAAGGTAGTGTGGCAAGCCTGGGCTTTTAACATCCAGTTATTTTAAATAAATGAAAATTTTACATTTATTTTTTTTAATCCGATTAATCGAAAAAATAATCGGCCAACTAATAGATTATGAAAATAATCGTTAGTTGCAGCCCTACTTTACAGAGAGGCTGGTTGATAAGTGGAACAGATTCCAAGCAGAAGTGCTAGAGGTTAATACATTAAAGGAACTTAAACATGTATGTGATGTGCATACGGCTGTCCTGAATATAAGACAAGACCAAGGACTGAGTCTAGGTTGGCCTAATGTTTCTTCTTGGCTAGCTAATTCTGTGTTTCTAAAACACCTGTTGAAGTTTTAGTTGTGATAGGCTTTTATCTGCTGCATCGACTTTGTTTTTCTTTTGTATATGCATAATGCACTATTTGTTTGAGTGATAAACCAATGTGTTACAATTTCAGGTGTTTTTCTAGGGCTTGGCTTGAGTGGCATTGTCCCTACACTTCATTTTACTATTGCAGAAGGCTTTGTAAAGGCAACCACTGTGGGTCAGATGGGCTGGTTCTTCCTTATGGCCATGATGTATATAACTGGAGCAGGGCTATATGCAGCACGAATTCCTGAGCGATTCTTCCCTGGCAAGTTTGACATCTGGGTAAGGACTGGATTTTTTTCACAGAGTAAAGCAGAAATGCTCCATATATATATATATGTATATAAGAAGGCTTGTTTTTCCCTCAGAAATCTCATGGTGCTGCCACAACCACAAGGGATTCTGGGTATGAGCATGCAAATAAGGTCACCAATGATCACCTTTTGCCTCTATATCCACTTTATACATGGATCCCTTGAAAGTAATTGCCCGCTGTACAAGACAGCCTTTAGTCAAAACTCGGGTAAGAGGTCATGGACAGCTGTTTCGTCCTTAATGAGGATGATAGGAGTGTGATTGCTGTTAGCAATCATATATATATATATAGTTCTGTCCAATTTTGGTGTGTTACTTAATTTTAATAAAACTGTGGTTAACGCACCAAAATTGGACAAAAAAATCAATAACAATATTAGTATGTGTGTGTGTGTGTGTATATATATATATATATATATATATATATATATATATATATATATATATATATATATATACATACACAGCAATCAGACTCCTATCATGCCCAGGCAGCCAGCACATTCTAGAACCTGGGCATGATAGGAGTGTGATTACAGGTTACCTATGCCATGCCCCCCCCCACACACACATTCATATACTCATAAATTTACAGATTCTCATTAATTCCCTTAAACAGACATACTTGCTCAAAAAATATTATTTTTTCCCCCTATAGGTGCTCAGAATTTTAGTAGTAAAATGACACAAAGTAATTTCTGCAAATTTCTTCCTATACACTCTGGTTGACAAGGAAAGATCTGAAAGCATGGATAAAGATAAAAATGTAATATTTGGATTCTTCCTCATTTCTTATAGTATGTATTTCTGCATATCTTTTATCCGCAAACTGTTAAAGCATACAATGACGTCTCTGCTAATGTCCGTTTTAGAAAGGTTTTGATGATCTATGGGCCCTCTCAATTGGGATTGGGCCAAAAATTTTATCACATGCTCTTTTTTCTTGACCGGGTCCTGGCCATAATCCTCTGGAACTGTTTCTCGGCTAGGACCCGAGCAATTGCCCACGGACTTTAACTCCTCATAACCCGCACACCATTGACCCCACCAGAGCGCTCTTTCGTGGAGTTAACCCACAGGTGGTGGGGTACAGACCAGGGGTGGTTTGGAGCCCCCTATGGATCCCAGTCTCTATGATTTACAGGAGAGCGGGGGTCAGGCGGCTTGAAACTTTAAACTGTTACCGTTCGGGGTCCCCACAGCGGATCGTATCCCTTTTTAGATAAAATATTCTAGGGACCCCGAGCTATCCATCTGTACTCCGGGATCGCATCTCTGCATTCTCAGTACATGAGAATTGCCCATAGTGATTCCAGTAATGCACCTTAAAAAATAACAGTGCCTTGTGCTCTTTATGGGGTTATATGGACATTGCTGAGCTTGGTGGCCTAAGTATGGCGCCAGGCTGCCTGGACAGGGCATTGATATGCTAATGTGATTATGTCCCTTTCATTGTTAGAGTGGTGTATATAAGGCTGTGTGATTCCCAATAAACTGTTTTTATTCACCTGGATGTTAGTCTGGTCTAATGCTTCAGGGGCTCGCTATATCACTCCTTGTCCTTTTCAGGACAATTACAGGACAATTACAGCACCGGATTTGGCTGCATCTCGGCGGGCTACGGTGCTACTTCATCGAGGATACAGAGCTGGTTCATGATCCCTTCCTCGCAGTATCGTCTGGCGCTGGAAGCAGTTAACCCTTGCGGTTCCAGGAGGAAGAAATTAACAACTGACCGGTGTACCCAGTCGGGGTACAGGGCTCCCCGTCACAAACATACCCCATGGCTCGTAGCCTTTTCCCTCCCGACAGAAGCTCTTTCCACGAGTTCTGTTCAAACGGCCTTCGCCGAATTGGGAACGTGGTTCAGAGGTGGTTCAATAAATCAGCGACGGGTTAATAGGAGCGGTGTAGCAGTATAACAGCGGGACAGTGGCTTAATAAACCGTCAGCAGAAGTGGCATCAATAATAGCAGCACAGATTTGTCAGTATATCCTCGCAAAACAGCATAAGTCTCGTTATCGAGCCTTCAGCTTTCCAGCACACCCCCAACACACGGTCCTTACATCATCACTCAAGCATTCCCGAACTGCCAATACCACTTACAGTCGACTGTGGAATATCTAGCAGGGATACAATTTTGCAAACTGACTTATTGCAAAGGTGGCATCAAAGCACCATACTTGAATTTACTGAGTTCTTCAGAATGAACCATTTTTTCACAAATATTTGTAAAGGCAGACTGCATGGCTAGGTGGTTGATTTTATAAACCTGTGGCAATGGCTGTGATTGAATAATTAAGAGGTCCCACTTGTTACAGGGTCACCGTACCCAAGACTGGGTACCCCTGTTTGAGGGCTGAGTAAAATAAGAACTCTCTTTATTGCAAAACACCAAATTTATCTATCCTTAATTCAATGAGCACAAAACCCAGCCCTCAATCCCATCAGCCACATGCCATCACAAATCCCATCAGCACACAGGAAATGTATCAGGTGCGGGGATTAACGGATACAATGGGTTTCCCCCACCTTTGCTGGCTGATTAAGAGCTCCAGACAGATTACAGGATTGTTCCTTTGAAGGCTGGAGCTGCAGCCACATTCAGTCTCTGGGCCGGTTACAAAATAAAACACATTATAAAATATTACCGGGTCACAGTATCACAAACTGGAGTTTCTCACCAAGAGCAGCACCCATTTGTTCGGCTCCAATTGCAGGGTAAGGCACTGTCTCTCAAAGACCTTCAGGTACTGGTCTATCTCGTCCTCAGCGTTTCTGAAGGGCTGGATTGCCTGGTATGGTATTTTGGCTGTCTTTTCCCCTAGGCTGGTCCACGGACCCTCTCTGGCTCTGCTCCCGGTGGCATAACTCAATGACTGCCGTCACTTGCTCCGGCGTTGCTCTTCTGGGGTACAGAGACAGATGCCACTGGATATTTTTCTGCAGAGTGCTCAGTCCGAGGCTCTCTTTCCGGGCATCTTGAGACTGATCCATTTCTCTCAGCTCCGCTATCAGGGTAGCCTTAGTATTTCCACTAGTTGACCGACCCTGAGCTTTTAGTAGATCTTTCAGCGTCTCCCGTCTTAGGCTGTTGTAGATCCGCTCCATATATCTGCGGTCGGGGTCCCAGCTGATGGTTTGAACTTCACCCAAATCGTGGGATTCGTCCCACCGCTGCCAGCCATGTTACAGGGTCACCATAACAAAGGCTGGGTACCCCTGGTTGAGGACTAAGGAATCACCAGTCAGTCCCTCATATGGATCGCTCCTGCTATCCACGGATCAGTCAGACCACCATTCGTAGTAAAATAAGAACTCTCTTTATTGCAAAACGCACCAAACTTATATCTATTCTTGATTCAATGAAGCACAAAACCCAACCCAATCCTATCAGCCACATCCCATTACAAATTCCATCAGTACACAGGAAATGTGGTGAGAATCAGGTGAGAGGATTAAGGGATACAATGGGTTTCCCCCACCTGTGTTATCCCCCTGTAGTGTGGGTGCCGTCTGGGTAGACAGGGCTGTGCTGGCTGATTAAGAGCTCCAGTTACAGGATTTTTCCTTTGAAGGCTGGAGCTGCAGCCACATCCAGTCTCTGGGCCAGTTATAAAATAAAACACATTATAAAATATTACCGGGTCACGGTATCACAAACTGGACTCAAAAGTGCTCCATGACCCGGCTAAAGTTAACACTAATAGCCTGTTAGCTTGGCCCTGTGACACCACTACCTTTGTCCATATAGTTTAGGTCCACATACTTTTGGTCACATAGTGTATATTGTGGTGAAGGTGAACTAGTAATCCTGGCCTGCACTAAACCAAACTTCCAACTCTCCTTGTGTTGACATGGCATCACAAATTACATCATGTGCTGAAAATTACATAAGTGCTGAAAATTGACATCACTAATGATCTTATCGGTACCAGTCACACTATTATGTAGACTTTTTTAGAAGTAGTCTAAATGTTCAATGGTCTTACCAAGCTAAGATTTGTAAGCATTGTAGTCTGCTAATTAGTCTGCTAAATACTTACCCCTATGGGTATACTATTACATCCAAATAACTTGTAGTCATGATGACTTCTAGGACACAATAGTGCATCCAATGTTTTTTGCATTGACAGCAGGATGTCTACACTAACAATGTTTTGAATGCATTTAAAATATTTGGTCAATAACAAAAGTTCATATCAATACTTTGTTATATACCCTTTGTTGGCAATGACAGAGGTGAAACGTTTCTGTAAGTCTTCACAAGGTTTGCTGGTATTTTGGACCATTCCTCCATGAAGATCTCCTCTAGAACAGTGATGTTTTGGGGCGGTCGCTGGGCAACACGGACTTTCAACTCCCTCCAAAGGATTTCTATGGGGTTGAGATCTGGAGGCTGGCTAGGCCATTCCAGGACCTTGAAATGCTTCTTAAGAAGCCACTCCTTCGTTGCCCGGGCGGTGTGTTTGGGATCATTGTCATGCTGAAAGACCCAGCCACGTTTCATCTTTAATGCCCTTGCTGATGGAAGGAGGTTTTCACTTAAAATCTCACGATACATGGCCCCATTCATTCTTTCCTTTACACGGATCAGTCGTCCTGGTCCCTTTGCAGAAAAACAGCCCCAAAGCATGATGTTTCCACCCCCATGCTTCACCGTAGGTATGGTGTTCTTTGGATGCAACTCAGCATTCTTTCTCCTCCAAACACGACGAGTTGAGTTTCTACCAAAAAGTTCTACCTTGGTTTCATCTGACCATATGACATTCGCCCAATCCTCTTCTGGATCATCCAAATGCTCTCAAGCAAATTTCAGACGGGCCCGGACATGTACTGGCTTAAGCAGGGGGACACGTCTGGCACTGCATGATTTGAGTCCCTGGCGGCGTAGTGTGTTACTGATGGTAGCCTTTGTTACTTTGGTCCCAGCTCTCTGCAAGTCATTCACTAGGTCCCCCCGTGTGGTTCTGGGATTTTTGCTCACCATTCTTGTGATCATTTTGACACCACGGGGTGCGATCTTGCGTGGAGCCCCAGATCGAGGGAGATTATCAGTGGTCCTGTATGTCTTCCATTTTCGAATAATTGCTCCCACAGTTGATTTCTTCACACCAAGCTGCTTGCCTATTGCAGATTCAGTCTTCCCAGCCTGGTGCAGGTCTACAATTTTGTTTCTGGTGTCCTTCGACAGCTCTTTGGTCTTGGCCGTAGTGGGGTTTGGAGTGTGACTGTTTGAGGTTGTGGACAGGTGTCTTTTATACTGATAACAAGTTCAAACAGGTGCCATTAATACAGGTAACGGGTGGAGGACACAGGAGACTCTTAAAGAGGATGTTACAGGTCTGTGAGAGCGAGATAGCTTGCTTGTTTGTAGGTGACCAAATACTTATTTTCCACCATAATTTGCAAATAAATTCTTTAAAAATCAGACAATGTGATTTCCTGTATTCTGTCTCTCATAGTTGAAGTGTACCTATGGTGAAAATTACAGGCCTCTCTCATTTTTTAAGTGGGAGAACTTGCACAATTGGTGGCTGACTAAATACTTTTTTGCCCCACTGTATTCTAATAAAGACCAAAACCCAGTAGTGCTGGGTTAATTCCCAACAAGACACAAGTTAAAAGAACTGGGACAGCAGATGCATTCAGCCAACATTCTAGACAGACAAGTTTTCTAGAGACTGCCTCCAGGGAGACTGAGATATTGACAGAAACTGATTCTGAAAATAATGGACATGACTGCCCGTGGAAAGGGACAAAATATAGATATTTGGTTTATATAAGGGTTAAACTTTATTATTACATTTCTTTTTTTTTCAGTTCCAGTCTCATCAAATATTCCATGTACTGGTTGTGGCAGCAGCTTTTATCCACTTCTATGGAGTTTCCAACCTACAAGAATTCCGTTATGGCTTGGAAGGTGGTTGCACAGATGATTCCCTTCTGTAACAGCACAGTACCTGGTTAAAGGATTCAGAACTCATTTGTAGCTGGACAATATGCCCTGCTGACCTTCATTTAAAAAGTGATGATCACCATTACCGCTCAAAATTAAACACAATTACCAGAAATAATGGAAGAAAAGGAGCTGGTAGCATTATAGAATACTGACTTATGTTAGAATAAAGAATCAGTAGCTCTAATAATTTGTAATCAAGGTTTCTCCTAAAATACTGCTGTTTTGCCCTGACATGTAAACTATGCCTGGATGATTAAATCTTAAATGATCATTGTATTATGTGTCAATCACACCATATTTTCTATGTGCAACTATTTTAGTATACTTTTTTTCTTATATTAGGACCTTTCTGGTGAGTAGCAGATTAGTTCATACAGTGTTTCTTTTTCTCAATTGAGGTGTGGTTGGATTAAAATGAATTCCATTTACAGTGTTTGCAGTTTATTTGTGTGAAGGGGTTCCCAAGCAATGTTAACTTGGCAAACAGCCATAGTGAAACACAAGACTGGACAACATGGGTTGACCTTAAAGGAAACCTATTTCCCATTTTTGTATTGAAAGAGAGGGGTTTAACACCTCAGCTCCTCATTGTGCCACAAATTTAAGAGGTATGTACATTTATTAATTAAATTAAATTAGACTGAATCACATTTTTTTTCTGATTCTGACTTTGTATATATGTAAATATCCCTTAAAACTGGCATATTTGTCAAGTAAGCAACAGTTTGGTTTCAAAATAAGTGTACTGTCAACAACTCTTCACACCATTAGGAAAAGTTGCATTGCTGCCTGACACAAGGCCTTTTTTTTTTTAAATGTGTCACAATTTTATTATGCAATGGCAGCAGTTATACATGAAATTGTTGTTTTGTGTATAATAACTTGATTAAAACTACCTTACCTCCATTAGATCGGGAAGAAGACCTGGGAGGCAGAAGGGGAATGAAATCCAGAAGAGTGTATGAGTAAGGGAGCTGCCCACTCACAACCACTATAGATGTGAAGTTCTATTTTGGCAGGGAGGTATTAAAAAGAGAGAAGACATTCATACAGCAAGGGATGGACCAGCCAGAGTCTCAGAGACTCAAGCCAGCTACACTGTATGACCAAAAGAATGTGTCCACCTGACCATTGTATCTGAATGCTGGCATTACCCATTTGCTTTTAATGTCAATATCATTATTATGTAAAGGGGAAATTGCTATATCAATCATATAGTTAAGTAAAACTGTCCAAAGCAAACTATTTTAAAAATGTATCAACAGAAAATGATTTAGAAAAGCTGGAGTAGATATAAAATATATCTTGGCTGGGGCACATAGCATCTTTAAAGATGAATTGCTGCATAAGACTCATCTACCCTTTTATGATTAGTGCCACACTCCATATATACTAACATACCTTACTGCACTTGGCTGCATAAAAGAGCAAACATACCAGCTAATATAGTTACTAATTCAATAAGGCAGGATAGGTGCCCTTAATTTATTTTTCTACTAATATGCAGCAAGTATAGCCCAATTCATTTTAGTATATACACAGCTTGGCACACATCAAAGTTGCATACCTTGAACTGGTACACTGATGTTTTTGGCTACCTAAATTGGAAAGATCACACAACGTATGTGTGACGGAAGCCTCCATCACTGGGGCCACTGGAGAGGCCTGACTGCCAGCCTCCTCCCTATTGACTATGGGCCCTGGGTTTGTAGAGACTTCTGTGGCTACCCCCAGCAGTATCATCTCATCACTGGCTGAGGGGATTATCTCCAGCAGACAGCCAGGATCTGCCACCAGGGAGTGACCACCATTCTTTGATGTTTAATGTTATATAAATCAGTCTCCCCCCTATTGTATTGTTAATCCCGTTACTGCCCCTGTTGTCTCTGAGAGGCAGATTAAGGGGGCGGTTTGTGTCCCAATATCTTGTTTTATGTTAATGTGTGTTTGCTGGATATATCCAGCTCTGTGTGTCCAAAATAAATCAGTCTTCGTTTGGTTTTACCCTACACTGAGTCTCGGCTAGTGACTGGGGAACCGGGGAAAGTGTGTTGTCCCAGGCTAAGGGAGCACAAGACAGCGGAGGCAGTCGGTCGGACGAGCCAGCTCCGTGACATTGGTGGCAGCGGTGGGATTGCTTCTTAGTCCGAGGGACACTTACTTTCTACCGGGATTAACCGACAGGACGGCAGACTTCGGTCGCCTTGACGAGGACATGGATGTGGTATCAGAATTCCAGGGGCTGCTGCGGGTCATCCTCTCCTGCTACACCACTGCCCTGCCTACAGAACAATACCAGAACCTGAGGCAAGTGGTTCGACGGTCAGTATGGCAGAGGGCTGTTATATGCCGGGGTCAGTGTCTTCCAAGCTCCGAACAAAAGATTAGAGACCAGCGGGAACTACGGATGTCATTCCTGGGACAGCAACCCCAGGAGCAATGGGTATCCAAATTGGACAAGCTGGTGCAACAGGAGGTAGAGCTGGAAGATCACTATAGGGCTCTGCAGTGGTATACAGAGCAAGCATATTGGGGAACTGCGAAAGATTGTTCTCCAGAGGGCTATGACTTCGGTGGCCTGGGATTATTATGGGATAGTCTTCAGGAGGATCCAGACTTCGGCAGCACAGCGGAGTGGCGGATTGAGGACATCCGGGATTTCAGGGAGTGGGACCTCCCAGATGCACTAGAACTTAAAGGTGATTTAGACTTTTTAATTACACAAGAGTGGGAACTGGAGAAGGCGTATAAAAAACTGTTCGAACGCGTTCAACAGAATGCCCCGGTGTCCAGGGATTGTGTGGATTTTGTGGATGTGATTGAGTGGTCAGCTGAGGATGTTGACTCAGGCGGGGTGGATGGGACTGCGGTCTCCACCCCTGAGTCACAGGGATGCTGG